>CM069136.1:10530747-11080747 GCA_035221665.1 Okamejei kenojei
TAATATATAATTAACCCTGTTCATTTTTTAAATATATAATTTGTTTACCCCCCCATTTTCACTTTATTTTACCCCCCCCCCCCCCCCCATTTTTATCTTTATTACATTCAAGTACCCCCCCGTATATGGTGTGTTTTAGTTTGCCCCGCCCCCCTCCAGGCTGCATTAGTTTTATGACCCCCCCCCCTATTAATTCCCTTGCCCTTAGACCCCCACTTGTCCCCAAGGGTGTGGTATGGGCCGCTCCTCTCGCAGGGTCAAAACCACCCCTTCAACCCATGTAATGTTGTATCTGGGTCGAGGGAGGCGTTTAGTATTAAAAATTAACCCTTCATAAATGTTGACACAGCTGGTGGCGATCCCACTCCTTATATTGAGGTAGGTCGATTGGTGCTACTCCTGGCACTATTTAATGGCACTGTAGCTAGAGTCCATATCAAAATGGAAAGGCCAGCGAGAATTCCAATACCTTAGGGATCGTCCGCAGCGTTGTAGGTTGTCTTTGTCCGACTCGCCAGTAGGCCTTCCCATTTCTTGATGGGGGTTAGGTATGCTTCCTAGTGGATTCTCTGCCGACGCCGATTATGATGTCCTTGCCTGTATGAGAGGTCCGAAACTCCAGCAGTGGCCTCTTCAGAACCTGCAAGCCAACAGGTTCAGATGGACCATGGCACGGATGGACACTCCCCAGTGATGGGGCTGGTGACCAAATTTGGCTTTTCGTTGAATTTGTTGGTCCATGGGTCTTTTAAACATATAGAGGACCACCGGGGTACCTTGTGTTTGTAGGCCAGTCAGGTATTATCAGAATGCCTGTTGCAGAATCCAGTTCAAACTTTCTGTAATACCCGACGGAATGAGCAGAATGGGGGAACTGCATAGAAAAACCATTTCCCCCAATGGAGTGAGAATGGCATCCATTGCTACTGCCCCAGAATTGGTTCCCAAGATACATATGTTGGGTTTCTGATGGTTCACCTGGACACAAAAAAAGGTCGATATCTGGTGTTACAAATTTTAGCTATAATTTTAGGCAATCGTTTGGGGTTCACATCCCACTCGATGTTTTTCTTTGAATACTCGTGTCTGGTGTCCGCCACTGTATTGAGTTACTGGAAGGTTAGTTGCTGATATCAAATATTTTTTTCAATACCACCAGAGCCAAATTGTATTTGCCAATTCATCTCATATATGATGATTGACTTGAAACCACCCTTATGTTTTAAATATGCCATCCCTGTGGTATTAAATCTATTGAAGACGTCTGGTATGATGTAAATTTGTGCAAGTAGCCCGCACCGTGAAATACTCGCAGCATTTCAAAATAGTTTATACCTTGTGACTGAAGAAAGGTAGATTTGTTGCAAATCCCATCTGCCGCACGACTAGATCTAGCTCCCCTGCCTTGGGTGACTTGATCGGTTTGTAGCACGACTGATGGGTTGGATTAATGATGGGATTAAAACAACCACTAATATTGCTTACCCACCATTGTAGTCATTTTGCTTGATCGGCAGCTGGCATAGGTCTGTCAAAATGTCCAGCAATTCGGCTTTTAATGGTGAGATTTTTGCTCTTAGAAGTTTTGATAATGTATGGCCCTAATTGCGGCTGAATGCAGCTACAGTTTTTCCTATTACCATAGAAGAGTGTCTGATAGTCGGTACAATTGCGCAAGCAAAGGCTGTTACATGTCTCTATTATTTCAATAGCTTGCTGGCTGGGATAGTGACAATCCTATGATTGGTGTTATAGTGAATCCCAGATAGTCCATAACCAGATGGGTTGAAACTTAGATTGTCTGGATTGGATAACAAACCCTAGTTTCTCGAATATGTTTTGTTTAGGCAGTCTTACAGCTAGTTCAGCTAGTTCAAGACTTTTCTCCACAATTAAGATATTTCTCTAATATGCCATGGACTATGTGATTTTTGTTGTTAAGGTATGCCAATATTGGTTTTATATTTTTGTAAATAACCTAGGGGCTTGCGGTTAAGTCAATAGGGTAGGGCTTTGTATTGCACAGTTGCCCCTTCCAGACAAAATGTTAAGAATGTCCGGTGATGTTTCTTTATAGGTACTGTATAGTATGCATCTTTTAATCATGCATGCCATAAAGTACCTCGTGAATCAACTGTTTTAGCCGTTTCAAATGTCTTCCATTTTGAAAATGGGTAAATTGTACCAAGGTATTCAAATTGGTTAGATCAATGATAATTCGACATCACAATCTTTTTTGTTTTTGTAAAAAGATGTTAGAACAAACTCAAGAGGTTCATGTGACCTTTTTTCTATTACCCCTTGGCATATAGCCTTAATATTGCTACATGTCCTTCCTATTACTCTTTTTGAGTGAGTGCAATTTCCGGTCAAGGTACATGTTGAGTCCAGGGAAGTGCCCATTTATTAATTTCAATCCAAAAACCCTGTATACTTTTGGAAAATAATTGTTTATCCAAAGTTACAGCCACCTCATGCTTCCCAGAATGCACGCAATTCTCCCTTCCTACTGTGAGGTTATGCATGCAGGCACTCTCAGAGAACCAGACTCCCTTACTCCCCCGTACCTCTTCTTCCGGAAATTTTTGGTTTCTGCTGGTTTCCTGTGCCAACCCTCTTCAAAGCAGCTAACGCTGACTCCTGGCGCTGCGGCGGATGAGGGAGAAATAACTCGGTGGACCCGCAGTGTTCGGCACTAGATGTAGGGGACCCCGTTTATTGATGTCCTGGCCCGCTCAAGCAGCTGTTTGATCATTTGCTCCATCCGGGCCATGCGACCGTCCCACCTCTATCTGCAGGTCGGCAAGCCGACTTCCCCAGGTTCTCCAGAACAAACTGGGGCTTCTTGCAACGGGTCGCGCCTCAGGGAGGTGATGTTCAAGGGTACGTTGGCAGGTAGTCGCTTTGCCTGCCACTCCAGAACTACCGTGCGGGGACATGCACTGTCCACCGTCTTCCGGACTGAAGCGAGTCCGCTGTCTGTATGACAGAAGGCAGAGACGTGTTGAGTTGCCGGCGCCGCAGCGGGGTTCCCCGAACATCGCGCGGGCTAAATAACCGGACCCCGGATCCTCTTTACGGCGTTGAGAAGGGCATGGGTCGCTGCTGCCGCCTCAGCGGGGCCACACGACGAAAATACACTGCAACCGGCCTGCACTCTGGCTGCCGGTCCCGGTGGTGTGCCGGTACCTCCGCTCCAACGGGGCTTCCGACTTCCAGCAGGTACATCTCCGGTCCCGCGATCTGGCAGACTTCTCGGTGGCATGTCCTATGCCGGGCCCGCTGCAATGGGGCTCGACTGGATGCGGCTTTCCCCCTGGTCCGCCCTCTGGAGACTGTTAGCGCAGGGGGATAAACAGAACGTGCCGATGTCCGTGGCAACAATATTAAGCACCTGTTTTGCGTTAGCCCTTTGTTGTTTTGGGCGATTGCGGAGGGATGTCTGGGTCTACCCTACCCTGCTCCTGCACGGTTGATCGACAAAATGCAGCTCCGTTAGCTGCTGTTGGTGGAGGTCAGGCCTTCTGTCAACTGCACAGGGCTCCCCAACGTCCGCGACTTTTCCGGCCCGCGAAGCGGGTGCTTCTGATGTTGGGAAGCTCAAGGATAACGGCCGCTGACTTCATCCGGTAGTCCCGCGGCCCTTGGTGGCTTTCGTCTTTCCTTTCTTAGACTCCATGACCAGTTAGTAAATAATTTTCTCACAGGGACAACCAGTCAAGTGTTGGTTTTTTAAAACTTGCCTTAAGGCCTCCTCTTATGAAAAAAATGGTGCCGTTGTGGAAGCGCACTCACCCCTCCAGAGTCGACTGCAAATGCTGATCGACGAATATGTCGCGCATGCGTGCTGGCGGGGGTCTTCACGATGTCACTCACGTGACTCTAAGTAAAATCAATGATCTGCCTGTGAACTTGGTCCAAAAGGGCCTGTTTCATGTGTATCTTTAAAATACTAAACTCTAATTTGTTTTTATTGCGTAGTGCCCAGAACTGGCCGCAATACTCCTACCGTGGCTGCATTAGTCATTTATAACGTCATATTATGATGCGCTTCTCTTATATTCTATCCCCAATCATTCTGTGGCACTGCATTTACAATGAAGGTCTGGAAACGACACAAGGTTCATCCTGAGCAGCTGTGTAAACAGACGGCTACCTGACCTACAAACTGTTCCCAGGGACTTGTACTGAGACAAATGTCAAGTGCTGCTCGTAGATCATCAACTCTGTTAATGAAGCACTTTGGTCTGTCCGGAAACTGTTGGTTTAGCTGTACAACAACCATTCCAGTACAGTGCATGGGCAGCAGTGGAGGTGCTGCCTCGCAGCGCCAGAGACCCAGGTTCAATCATGACTATGGGTGCTGTCTGTATGGAGTTCGCATGTTCTCCCCGTGACCGCGTGGGTTTTCTCTGGGTGCTACGGTTTCCTCCCACATTCAAAAGACTGGGGACAATTTACAGAAGCCAATTAACCTACAACCTGGTGCAGGTTTGTAAATTAGTTGGCATCTGTAAATTGTCTCCGGTGTGTAGGATAGAACTAGTGCTTGGGTGATTTTTGGTCGGGCAGAAGGGCCTGTTTCCACGTGGTATCTCCAAACCAAACCTAACCAAACCAAATCAAACTGAACTAGATGCTCATAAGGGACCAAGCAGTCTTTCAGGTGCTGCGGTTTTTACAAGAGCAGAGGTTCACCTGCACCTCCTCCAACCTCATCTACTGCATCCGCTGTTCCAGGTGTCAACTTCTCTACATCGGCGAGATCAAGCGCAGGCTTGGCAATCACTTCGCCCAACACCTCCGCTCAGTTCGCAATAACCAACCTGATCTCCCGGTGGCTCAGCACTTCAACTCCCCCTCCCATTCCAAATCCGACCTTTCTGTCCTGGGCCTCCTCCATGGCCAGAGTGAGGCCCAGCGCAAATTGGAGGAACAGCACCACATATTTCGCTTGGGTAGTTTACACCCCAGCGGTATGAACATTGACATCTCCAATTTCAGGTAGTTCTTGTTTTCTCCTTCCTTCCCCTCCCCCTTCCCAGCTCTCCCACAAGCCTACCGTCTCCGCCTCTTCTTTTTCCTGCCACCCCCCCGACATCAGTTTGAAGAAGGTTCTCGACTCGAAACATCACCTATTCCTTCTCACCATAGAAGCTGCCTCACCCGCTGTGTTTCTCCAGCTTTTTGTGTCTACCTCAGATGCCCATAAAGATGCCCAGATGACTAGATGCTCAGGTTGGCACCTGGAACATTCCAGGTTGCAGAAGTTGAACTGAAGTTTGGTGTTGCCAACAAGACCAAGGCAAATGTTCTGCGGTGAAAAACCAACAGTCGTAGGTTCTTCTTCCACATTGAGGGTCAAAGCTCATGTAGAACCTTGCACCATCCAAGGCAACGTCATGAGCCTTCACAATGTTAGAATGTGCAAAATCTAAATATAGGCCGATAACTCAATGAACGCTTAGACCTGAACAGCAATATGAACACAAAAAAGGCCATGCGTTGTTTATTTTAATATTTTTGCTACATATATAATGAATAAAGTTTATACCTAACATAAAGTAAATATTCTATTTTATTACTAATAATGCCTGGTTTAGATTTACTATTTTTACCTGATCTGAGGTGCAGTGAAAAGCTTTGCTTTGCATGCAGCCCTACCAGAACATATATACTATAAAGTGGTCATGGTGGGCAGCCCGTAGAGTTGCTGCTTAACAGCGAATACAGCCCTGGAGACCCTGGTTAGATTCTGACTACAGGTGCTGTCTGTACAGAGTTTGTACGTTCTCCCCGTGATCTGCGTGGGTTTTCTCCGAGTTCTTCGGTTTCCTCCCACACTCCAAAGACGTACAGGTTTGTAGGTTAATTGGCTTGCTAAATGTAAAAATTGTCCCCAGTGGGTGCGGGATAGTGTTAATGTGCGTGGATCGCTGGTTGGCTCGGACCCGGTGGGCCGAAGGGCCTGTTTCCGTGCTGTATCTCAAAACTAAACTAAACATAAAGATATTCACTAATTCTTAAGTGGAACAAAGTGAAAGGTACAGAGCATAGAAGATAGTCACAAAATGCCAGAGTAACTCAGCGGGACAGGCAGCATCACTGGAGAGAAGGAATGGGTGACGTTTCAGGTTGAGACCCTTCTTCCTAGCAGCAGAGCGACTGTCGGAACCTGTAATCTGGGTTGGATCTGAACTGGAAATTCTGGAACCGGAGCTGGAATCCCCGAGGTGTAAAATATAGTCCTCAGCATTGCGGTGCACCAGTTCCAGAGTCAACGGCCAATGTCCCTGCCCAAAACATCGCCTATCCTTGTTCTCCTGAGATGCTGCCTGACCCACTGAGGTACTCCAGCAACCCATGTGTCTGCTGCCCTTGTCCTTTTTGGGTGGGAAACATCGCCAGTTAGGAGGACATGCTGTTGGATTATCCTGGACAAGTAACCACAGTGCGTGTTGTAGATGCCGCAGAGGCTGCCACAGTGTGCCACAGGTGCGATGAATACATGCTTAGGGCAATGGATAGGGTGCCAATCCAGCAAATGCTTTGCCATAGTGATAGAGTAATGCCCCTGTTCCACTTAGGAAACCTGAACGGAAACCTCTGGAGACTTTGCGCCCCACCCAAGGTTTCCATGCGGTTCACGGAGGTTCCCGGACGTTTTTGTCAGTCTCCCTAATGGTCGAAAGTTGTTTCCGCATCTCAGCCCAACTCACTCACGCCGGCCAACAATGTCCCATCTACACTGGTCCAGCCATCCCTCTAAACCTGTCCTATCCACGTACCTGTCTAAATGTTTCTTAAATGTTGCGATAGTACCTGCCCCAACTGCATCCTCCAGCAGCTCGTTCCATACACACACCACCCTTTGTGTAGAAAAGTTACCCCTCAGATTCCTATTAAATCTGATGAATTTAACAGAGATTTAGATAGAGCTCTAGGGGCTAGAGGAATCAAGGTATATGGGGAGAAGGCAGGCATGGGTTACTGATTGTGGCTGATCATCCATGATCACAATGAATGGCGGTGCTGGCTCGAAGGGCCAATGGCCTCTTCCTTCACCTATTTTCTATTTTTCTATGTAAATCTACACCCCCCCTCATATTAAACCTATGTCCTCTGTTTCTTGATCCACATATTCTGCGCAAGAGACTGCTTCTACCCAATTTATTCCTCTTACGGTTTTGTATACCTCTGTAAAACTACCCCTCATCCTCCTGTGCTCTAAGGAGCAGCCTGCTCAACCTCTCCCCATAGCTCAGGCCCTCGAGCCCTGGCAACAGACTGCATAACATTGAGCTTCTTGAAGGTTGTTGGAGCTACATGTATTCAGACACATTTCATCACGCTCTTAACTTCTGCTTTGAAGATAGTGGGAAGACTGTAGGATGTCCGGACGCGGGATTCTTATTGTATCAAACAAGCTAGTGACCTACATTTTTAGAAACAGTATTCATGTGGCAAGTTATGGACAATGTTGACCTTCACCGTGTTGAAAGTGTGTGCTCAATGAGGTCACAATCATGAAATGGTAGGTGGTTGGAAACTATCGTTCACAGTGACTTTTATGTCATTATCGTCCACGATATCTGTGCACAAATGTTGCTTAGTACTTAGTTTTAAAGAAGGAACTGCAGATGCTGGAGAATCGAGGGTACACAAAAAGCTGGAGAAACTCAGCGGGTGCAGCAGCATCTAAGGAGCGAAGGAGATAGGCGACGTTTCGGGTCGAGACCCTTCTTCAGACTGGTCAGGGATCAGGGAAACGAGAGATATAGACGGTGATGTGGAGAGATAAGGAACAATGAGTGAAAGATATGCAAAGAAGTATCGGTGATAAAGGGAACAAGCCATTGTAAGCTGTTTGTGGTGTGAAAATGAGAAGCTGGTGCGACTGGGGTGGGGGAGGGAGATGGAGATGGAGGAATGCCAGGCCCGAGGGCTGAGGGAGAGGTGGGAGGGGAGGAGACAGCAAGGGTTAACAGAATTGAGAAAATTCAATATTCAAGCCCAAAGGATGCAGACTCCCCAAGCGGAATATGAGGTGCTGTTCCTCCAGCTTGCGGTGTTGCTCACTTCTGGCCGTGGAGGAGGCCCAGGACCGAGAGGTCGGATGTGGAATGGGAGGGGGAGTTGAAGTGCTGAGCTACCGGGAGGTCGGGTTGGTTATTGCGGACCGAGCGGAGGTGTTCGGCGAAGCGATCGCCAAGCCTCCGCTTGGTCTCACCGATATAGATCATCTGGCATCTGGAGCAGCGGATGCAGTAGATGAGGTTGGAGGAGGTGCAGGTGAACCTCTGTCGGACCTGGAAGGACTGCTTGGGTCCCTGAAAGGAGTGGAGGGGGGAGGTGAAGGGACAAGTGTTGCATTTCTTGCGGTTGCAAGGGAAAGTGCCCGGGGAAGGGGTAGAGTGGGAGGGGAGGGAAGAATGGACAAGGGAGTTGCGGAGGGAGCGGTCTTTGCGGAAGGCAGACAGGGGGGGAGATGGGAAGATGTGGCGGGTGGAGGGGTCACGTTGGAGGTGGCGAAACTGGCGGAGGACTATATGTTGTATTTGCCGGCTGGTGGGGTGAAAGGTGAGGACCAGGGGACTCTGCCCTGTTTGCGAGTGGGGGAATGGGGAGCGAGGGCAGTGTTGCGGGGTATGGAGGAGACCCTGGTGCGAGCCTCATCAATAGTGGGGGAGGGGAATCCCCGTTCTCTGAAGAATGAGGCCATTTGTGATGACCTGGTGTGGAACACCTCATCCTGGGAGCAGATGCGGCGTAGACGGAGGAATTGGGAATAAGGGATGGAATCCTTACAGGGAGCAGGGTGGGAGGAAGAGTAGTCCAGGTAGCTGTGGGAGTCAGTGGGTTTGTAGTGATGTCGGTCAGGAGCGTATCACCTGCAATAGAGATGGTGAGGTCAAGGAATGGTAGGGAAGTGTCGGAAAATGGTCAAGTGTATTTGAGTGCCGGATGGAAGTTGGTGGTGAAATGAATGAAGTCAGTCAGTTGTGTGTGGGTGCAGGAGGTGACACCAAAGCAGTCGTCGATGTACATGGAGGAACAGCACCTCATATTCCGCTTGGGGAGTCTGCATCCTTTGGGCTTGAATATTGAATTTTCTCAATTCTGTTAACCCTTGCTGTCTCCTCCCCTCCCACCTCTCCTCAGCCCTCGGGCCCTGGCATTCCCTCCATCTCCATCTCCCTCCCCCACCCCAGTCGCACCAGCTTCTCATTTTCACACCACAAACAGCTTACAATGGCTTGTTCCCTTTATCACCGATACTTCTTTGCATATCTTTCACTCATTGTTCCTTATCTCTCCACATCACCGTCTATATCTCTCGTTTCCCTGATCCCTGACCAGTCTGAAGAAGGGTCTCGACCCGAAACGTCGCCTATCTCCTTCGCTCCTTAGATGCTGCTGCACCCGCTGAGTTTCTCCAGCTTTTTGTGTACCCTTGCCTGTACTTAGTTTAGTTTGGAGATACAGCGTGGAAACTGGCCCTCCGGCCCACCAAGTCCGCGCCGACCCGCGATCCCCGTACACTTACACAACCCTCGGAACACCTTACAATTATACAAAGCCAATTAGCACTACAAACCTGTGCGTCTTTGGAGCGTTAGAGGAAACGCGAGCACCCGGAGAAAACCCACGCGGGTCACGGGGAGAACGTACAAAACTTCGTACAGACAGGGTCAGGATAGAAACCCGGCTCTCCGGTGCTGTCAGGGGCACCACTGCGTCTTGCTGCGTCATTTGCTGAGGACCTGCATATGGAATTAAACTTTGTACATCCGTCGATGAATATCCCCACCTGCGATCACTCAAACCCATGGTACGTTCTCCCCGTGACCCGCACGGGTTTTCTCCGGGTTCTCCGGGTGCTCCGGTTATTGTTGGACATGGTGAGAGCCTGCCCTTCCCTGAGGTGCAGAGATATCTATGTGCATGACTCATTAGAAGGCGGCCATGCAGTACTGCAATAATGATAGCAGTGTGTTATCATTTATTGCTTGGGCATCAGTTAAGCATCAGTCACAGGTACTGATGAGACCAAAGCTGTATACTGTATACAGTTATGGAGTCCTTATTTCAAGAAGAATTGTAATACCTCGTAAATAGTTCATCAACTTAGGTTAATACATGGAATGGGTTGGTTAGAGTCAAAGACTCATATAGACCTACAGAATGGAAAGAGGCCATTCGACCCGACTCAACCATGTTGACTAAGATACCCCATTTAAGCTAGTCCCATTTGCCTGCATTTGATACATATCACTTTAAACCTGTCCAGGTGTCTTTAAAATATTGTTATTACACCAACCTCCTCTGGCAACTCGTTCCATATACCTACCACCCTCTGACGGCAAAATATAGTCTCTCAGGTTCCTATTAAATATTTTTCCCTCTCACCTTACGCCTGTATCCTCTGGTTCTGGAGTTAGTGGTGGATTTTAGGAGGAGAGGAACATGCCTGTCCCCAGTCTCCATCAAGGGTCTGGATGTGCAGTTTACCAAGGAGTACAAGTGCCTTGGAGTTTACCTGGACAGTAAACCGGACTGGTCCAGGAACGCTGAGGCACTGTATAAGAAGGGACAGAGCCGTCTGTACTTTCTGAGGAGGCTCCTCCGCTCTTTCCATGTCTGCAGTAAGTACATAAAAGAGTCTGTGCATTCACCCGATCAATTGCCCTCATGAAAAGCCTCTACAAAGGCTAGGAATAAAGTCCTAGCCTGCCCAATCTCTCCTTGTAACTCAGAATCTCAACTCCTGAGAACATGTTATAGGAAATGTTATAGGAAAGATATTATTAAGCTTGAAAGGGTTCAGAAAAGATTTACGAGGCTGTTGCCAGGACTAGAGGGTGTGAGCAATAGGGAGAGGTTGAGTAGGCTCTTATAGAGGTATACAAAATCATGAGAGGAATAGATCGAGTAGAGGCACAGAGTCTTTAACCCAGAGAAGGGGAATCGAGAACCAGAGGACATAGATTCAAGGTGAAGGGGAAAAGATTTAATTGGAATCCGAGGGGTAACTTTTTCACACAGAGGGTGGTGGGTGTATGGAATAAGCTGCCAGAGGAGGTAGTTGAGGCTGGGACTATCCCATCGTTTAGTAAACAGTTGGACAGGTACATGGATAGGATGGATTTGGAGGGAGCACAAAAAGCTGGAGAAACTCAGCGGGTGCAGCAGCATCTAAGGAGCGAAGGAGATAGGCAACGTTTCGGGCCGAAACCCTTCTTCAGACTTGGAGGGATATGGACCAAACGCAGGCAAGTGGGACTACGGTAGCTGGGACAATGTTGGCTGGTGTGGGCAAGTTGGGCCAAAGGGCCTGTTTCCACACTGTATCACTCCATGACTCTATGACACCAACAGTAAGGCAGGTTGGCAGGTCAGGCCAGAGGAGCCTTGATCGAGAGGTTTAGGTTTTGGTGTAGTTAAGGTTTATTTTGTCACGTGTACGGAAGTGCAGTGAAAAGTTATAGTCTGGGTGCTAACCCATCAAATCAGATACTATTATGCATGAGTATAATCAGGCCAAACATTGGTACTTTGGGTGGAGTGAAGAGAAAGATATACACAGAAGCTAGTTTCTCAGCATTGTAACACGATATTTCCTAAGTTCAATGCCCACAATGGGGTAGGTTGGAGAATATGGGTTGTACCCCAGCTTATGGCAGGACTGTTCAAATGTCTGACAACAGAAGGGATGAAGCTGTTCCTTCAATAAAAATAGTGAGTAATTAAAATTAAAGGATAAATGGTTAAAAAGGATTTAAAAAAATGAAGGGTTGCCATAGAAGACCGAGATTAAAGTCAAAGTCAATTTTATTCGTCACGTGCACCTGAAGGTGCAGTGAAATTAATGGGGTGAGGGTCTCGGAGGATCAAAATGGGCCTGTCCCACTTAGGCGATTTTTCAGGCAACAGCCGGCGACTGTCAGA
Organism: Okamejei kenojei; assembly: GCA_035221665.1. Classification (NCBI taxonomy): domain Eukaryota; kingdom Metazoa; phylum Chordata; class Chondrichthyes; order Rajiformes; family Rajidae; genus Okamejei; species Okamejei kenojei. The sequence continues at coordinate 10,542,697 of CM069136.1, forward strand.
GTGGAACACACACACACACATTGGTTCCTTCACCAGCCCATTATGCAGGCGGGGGACAGGGCAAGCGGGGGAGTGAAATTCACACAGTACAAAGCCAATGTGATACAGACACACACCGCGTTGAACAGGAAGGTTGACGCTGTGATTAAGACGGTGAAAGCACAGTGTACTGGAAGGGTCACGTATGTCCTTTAAAAGAGGGGGGAGAGGGGGGTGAGAAGGGGGGAGAAAGAGTGGAGACAGCTTTTAAAAAGCCAGAGATACACGGCTGTGAAGCTCGGCGGACATTAACATTACCGGTCAGTTATCCTTGGTTCTGAAAACTACTGCTTATGTTTTTTTTTTACCAAATGAACCAATGAAATTCACCATTCAGCACCGACTACAACCTACGAGAACCTATGAGAACCTTCGACCTCCTGGCGACCCACCACCGCTGCACCTATGGCACAAGAATTCTCGCTACTCTCCGTGGCGGCTTTATTCTGGTCGCCGCTAATTTTACAACATGTTGAAAAATTCACGGTGACCATGATGAGGCCGCGACTAGTTCCCAGAATGCGGGAACTCCTCTCGACCATGAAGGTGACTACCCACGAACATGTGGCAACCGCAGAGTCTCCTGCAGTCAACTAAAAAAATCGCCTAAGTGGGACAGGCCCACTATGGCGACTTTGCTTTGGAATACTTTGGAATACTTGTAGCTTTGTAAGTTAATTGACTTCGGTAAAATTGTAAATTGATCCTCGTTTGTAGGATCGTGCTAGTGTGCGGGGATCGCTGGTCGGCGTGGACTCTGTGGGCCGAAGCGCCTGTTTCCACACTATATCTCTAAAGTCAAAAGTCTAAAGTCAAAAGTCTACTCTTCCTTGAAGGGGAGTGGAGATTTTTGATATTTTCAGTGCAGAGGCAAATAAATTCCTTGTCAGCATGTGGGAGAGAGGTTACGATGAGTAAATGGGGATGCAGTGCTGTGGGTGCAATTAGACCAGCCACGATCTGTTCGAACAGTGGAGCAGAATTTCCAGGGCGGGAAGCTGTTGCTGATCCTAGCAGGCAAATATGCATGCACAAACTGATCACTGCATTGGAAACAATTCAGCATCCATGAAGTTTGAATAGTGGAGACCACTAGCTAAAATTTTGCAGCCTTTATTTATCTTACTTTGCAGTTGAACCACATTAATTGCTGACGTTTTGAAAAAAAATTGCAATTTGTACAGTTTTTCCCCTGATATGGTAGTTTGCAACAGAAACGCTTTTTACTGTACATCCGTACACATGACAATAAACTAAACTAAAAAACCTCAAATTGCACACTTTCGAGTCGTAACCTGGCACAGGCAGAGTTGTTTGATCGGCATCCTAATTATTATTTTGCCTTCCTGCCTCCTGGTATTTTCTTTACATGAATTGCTTTATTAGCCCACAATATCACCTTAATAATAATAATAATAATAATAATAATAATAATAATAATAATAATCATAATTAATACTTATTGATCCCCTCAGGGAAATTCAGATGTCCAGAAGCCCCCAACCAACAAACCCACACGTTCAAAATGAATGCTTTATTAGCCCACAATATCACCTTAATAATAATAATAATAATAATAATAATAATAATAATAATAATAATAATAATAATAATAATAATAATAATAATAATAATAATAAATACCTATTGATCCCCTCAGGGAAATTCAGATGTCCAGAAGCCCCCAACCAACAAACCCACACATTCAAAATGAATGCAGATAGAAAATACATAAAATGCCATGTGGACACTACCTGAGAGCAATAAATACATAAAAAGACCAATAATTGACAATTAAAATTTAAAAAATGTGAAAATGCATCCCTCTACAGCCTAGCAGTCCGAATTATAAAATCTATTGGCTGCAGGGGTGAAGGATCTCCTGAACCGTTCCGTTCTACAGGGCAGGGAGAGGAGCCGGTTGTTGTTCCGAGTCCTCTTTTGACTCTCCAGAATTACATGGAGGGGATGCCCGGGGTTTTCCAGGATGACCTGCACCTTGCGCCTCATACGCCTCTCAAGCACATCCATCCCAGAGTCCACTCTCCCCTCCAGCACTGAGCTAGCTCGTTTAACCAGTTTGTCCAACTTCTTGCTGTTTTTTGCACTAATGCTGTTGCCCCAGCAGACAACAGCGTAGAAAATATCACTTGCAACCACAGTGTTGTAAAACATGTGCAGCATATCATTACGCACACTGAAGGATTTGAACCGCCTGAGGATAAAGAGTCTGCTCTGGCCTTTTTTGTAGAGGGCGTCAGAGTTGACAGGCCAGTCCAGTTTGTTATCCAGGTGCACTCCAAGGTATTTATATGTCTGCACCACCTCAATGTCAGCCCCTGCAGTGTTGACCGGCTGAAGGGGGAACTTGAACCTGCCAAAGTTAACCACCATCTCTTTAGTCTTAGTTGTGTTCCGGATGAGACAGTTCTCTTTCCTCCAGGCACAGAAGGCACTGTTCAAGTTCCTGTATCCCTCCTCATGCCCGCTCCTTACACATGCCACAATCGCTGTGTCATCTGAATATTTCTGTATGTGGCATGAGTCAGACTTATAAATAAAGTCTGCAGAATACAGGGTGCAGAGGAACGGGGCCAAAACCGTACCCTGTGGGGCTCCAACATTGCACACCACTGTGCCAGAGACACAGTCCCCCGGCTTAACAAATTGGTCGACCCGTCACCTTGCATGTTAGGTAAAGAATTTCTTGGCAAACCAGCGATTTCTACAGCGGCAATATTGAAACCTCAACACTTTCCTGACCATAAAACTAACACAAAACTCAAAAAAACCTTGACACCACTTTAAAATATTCTAACGGCATCCCCACACCAGTCACACCTCGGTCACTCCCTCTTCTTCCCACTCCCATCAGGCAAGAGGAATAGACATTTGTAAAGGCATACCTCCAGATTTAGGAACAGTTCCTTCCCTGGTGTTGTCAGGCAACTGAACTGCCCTCACATCAGCGCGAGTGTAGTCCTGACCACCTTTCCACCTCATTTGAACTATTTTTAATCCGACTGTATCAGACATCAACGTTATATCTTGCACTGAATGTCGTACCCGTCATATTCTATCTGTGTTTGATTGTATTATTTAAAGTATTTTCTTTGACTGGATAGCATGCAAACAAATGTTTTTCACTGCACCTCAGTACATGTGACAATAATAAACTAAACTAAACTAAACTATTAAATTCCAATTAAACACAAAGTACGTGCTGTAACTCCAGGATAAGCTCTCAACTAAGAAAACCAAGCCCAAGGCCAATGTATTATCTAACTATCTAACTAAATATACCGACTTACAATAAATAACTCCACGTGCAAAAAGCAGCTTCCTACATATTAACTAGCTCTTTAAAAAAAACAAATCCTGTAGATGCAAGTATATAATTGTGGTTATCAAGTGGGCGCCTCCCTTCACTGCCGTTTCGTTGAGTTAAGCCCACGACACCTCGGGAAGGCTCGACAGTAGCTTCTGGCGACCCAGACCCACCCTCCCTCCCTCCCCCCCCCCCCCCCCCTCAATACCTGCTCTCACCACCTATGCTGCCAGTATCTACTAAATTAAGGAAGTTGCTAAATAAATGAAGGTTAGCTCACTCTAACAAATGCTAAACACCTAACTCCAATTTATGCCAGCCCATCATCGTTCAGCTTGTAACATCACAAATATTGCCCTTGCAACTAAACTAAACTACTCAGAAACTAAACTACCCGAAACTTCATTTATTCCTCAGGTGGTGGACTGCATATAAAGCGTGTACCTCAAGAAAGCGGCATCTAGCTTAAATAAGGCTTTAGCCCTGCCTAAAGCCTTATTTAAGAACAAACTGTTGATGCTGGAAAAATCGTAGGTAAAGAGAAAATCTGGAGAAACTCAGCAGGTGAGGCAGCATCTATGGAGCGAAGGAATAGGCGACGTTTCGGGTCGAGACTCTTCTTCAGAGTGATGTCGGGGGCAGGGGATGGACGGGGGGCTCCATAGATGCTGCCTCACCTGCTGAGTTTCTCCAGATTTTTTGTCTACCTGCCTAAAGCCTTGCTTTTCTTTGCACAATCTTCTTTCTTTTTGCTCGCACGTGTAATTTCTGCATGATGTCTGAGTTATTTATGTGTTTCTGCACCGTCTGAGGTGATGTGTCTGGGCTGCTGCGGCAAGCAGGTCTTTCATTGTGCCTGCATCTCAATGTACTTGGGGATATGACAACAAACCCGACTTGACTGGACTTACAACCCAACGGTCTGAGGAAAGGTCTCGACCCGAAACGTCACCCTTTCCTTCTCTCCCGAGATGCTGCCTGTCCAGCTGAGTTACTCCAGCATCTTGTGTCTATCTTCAGTAGGAATATTGGTTTCTCTAACTTCAAGTAGCCCTTGTATTCTAAGTGTCTATGTGTCTGAGATGCTGCTGCCAGCAGGCCTCTCACTGTATCGGAATCTCAATGCACTCGCCAATAAACTCAACTTGACAACTTACAACATAGAAACTTACAACATAGAAACTAGGTACAGGAGGAGGCCATTTGGCCCTTCGAGACAACACTACCATTCATTATGATCATGGCTGATCATCCGCAATCAGTAACCCGTGCCTGCCTTCTCCCCATATCCCTTGATTCTGCTAGCCCCTAGAGCTCTATCTAACTCTCTTTTAACTACATCCAGTGAATTGGCCTCCACTGCCTTCTGTGGCAGAGAATTCCACAAATTCACAACTCTCTGGGTGAAAAAGTTTTTTCTCATCTCAGTTTTAAATGGCCTCCACTTTATTCTTAGACTGTGCCTCCTGGTTCTGGACTCCCCCAACATTGGGAAAAAAAATCCAGCATCCAGCTTGACCAATCCTCTTATAATTGTATATGTTTCTATAAGATCCCCTCTCTTCCTTCTGAATTCCAGTGAATGCAACCCAGCGGTATGAAGATTGATTTCTCCAATTTCAAGTAGCACTTGCATTCCCTCTCTCTATGCCCCTCTCCCACCCTAGTCGTCTTGCTAGTTTCACTGTTTGTATCCCTTCATTATCACCTCGTCCACAGCCAACAATGGACCATTGTGGGCTCCACCTTTCTTGAGTCATCGGTGCTATGATTTGTTCTGTACCTTTTCATACCCCTAGTTTCCCTCTCCCCCGGTTCTCAGTCTGAAAAAGGATCTCGATCCGAAACGTCACCTATTCTCCAGAGATGCTGTCTGACCAGTGAGTTACTCCAGCTTTTTGTGTCTACCTTCCTTCCTCTGCATCAGATCTGAAACATTCTTTTAAACATAGAAACATATATAAAATAGGTGCAGGAGTAGATCATTCAGCCCTTCGAGCCAACACTGCCATTCAATATGATCACGGCTGATCATTTAAATCATTACTCCGCTCCTGCATTCTCCCTATATCCCTTGATTCCGTTAGCCCTAAGAGCTATATCTAACTCTCTCTTGAATTTTGAAAGCTTCTTTCCACTTCCTCAGTTATTTTTCCAACCACAATTGTAACACAGAAAACAGAACTAAAAAAAACTCAAATTTAAAAACTACAAGCAAAGGGCTTGTAGCCATCTGAGGGAAATAGTCCAATTCCCATCATTTTGCAAAGCTGCTTTAGATTGAAGGGACTCGAACGCCTTGAACAAGGAGGTAAATCAAAGAACATTAAGCAATAGTGTTGCAATAATACCTTGCGTCTTTGCCTTGAGAGCCTTTGGTTGCCGCTGTTGATGTACTGAGATTGAGCTGAGGACTGAACTAAGCTGAATGCGAGGTAGACTGTTCTCAAAGGCATTTTTTTTTTACAAAATACTGATTTATCACACAGCAGAAAAGCCAAAGGAAATGACACACGATTTATTTCCCCACGTGTGTTCAGCAGAATGAATCAACGTCTAATGGTTCACGTTCATTATTATGCAGTTCGTAGCTTCACCTCCACCCTCGGAAATTGCAGCGGTAGTGTTGCTGCCTTACAGCGCCTGACACCCGGGTTCGATCCTGACCACGGGTGCTTGTCTGTACGGAGTTTGTGCGTTCTTCCCGTCACCAGCGTGGGTTTTCTCCGGCATCTCCGGATTCCTCCCACACTCCAAAGACGTAGAGATTTGTAGGCTAATTGACTTGGTAAAATTGTAAATTGTCCCTAAAGTGTTAGTGTGCAGGGATCGCTGGTCAACACGGACTCGGTGGGCCTCGCTGTATCTCTAAACTAAACTAAACTAAAATATTCCTGCTCTTTTACAGTTTGCAGAAAACTGTTCGATCTTCTGTGCACATGATCAATGGATAAAGAGTTCCTACGGAGAACCTATCTAACTGCCTCCACCGAAGATAGACACAAAAATCTGAAGTAACTGAGTGGGTCAGGCAGCATCTTTGCAGAATAGGGACCTTTTACTTTCATCCAGTGATGCTGCCTGATCCCGCTGAATTTCTCCAGCATTTTATGTCTATCTTTGGTGTAAACCAGCATCTGCAGTTCCTTCCTACACTAATTATCTTCACTACTTTGCTCTTTCCCCATGTAATGTGCATTACTAACAAGGAACTGCAGACGCTGGTTTACAAAAAAAGACACAAAGTGCTGGAGTAACTCGGCATCTTCTGCTCAGAACGCAATTTAAAAACTGTGGAAATTCGGCATATCTCCAATGACTCAAATAAACATCTACAGATGCACCTTAGAAATCGTATCCTTGACTTGTAACTCAGTTTGGTTTGGGAACAGCTGTTGGCAAGACCGCAAGAAATGGCAGAGGGTTGTAGATGTAGCCCATTCAATCACGCAGACCAGGCTCCCCACCATTGACCCCAGCTGCTCTCCACACTGCCCCCGAAAAGCAGCAAACATGATCAAAGACCTGTCCCACAATGTTCATTCATTTTTCTCTTATCAGGCAAAAGGTACAGAAGCTTGAAAGCATGCAACGCCAGACTCAAGAACATTTTCTACCCTCTGTTATCAGGCTTCTGATCGATTCTTCCTTAGGCTAGGGAACCATCCGATCCACCTTTAACCATGTGGGTTAACATATGATGAGCGTTTGACGACACTGGGTCTGTACTCTTTGGAGTTTAGAAGGATGAGGGGCGATCTCATTGAAACTTACCGAATTGTGAATCGCTTGGATGTGGAGAGGTTATTTCCACTAGTGGGAGAATCTAGGACAAGAGGTCATAGCCTCAGAATTAAAAGACATTGATGAGGAGGGATTCCTTTAGTCAGAGGGTGATTAATCTGGCAAATTATTTGCTACAGAAGGCTGTGGAGACTGTCAATGGATATTTTTAAGGCAGATGTAGATAGATTTTTGATTAGTGCAGGTGTCAAGGGTTATGGAGAGAAAACAGGAGAATGGGGTTAGGAGGGAGAGATAGATCAGCCATGATTGAATGGCGTAGACTTGTTGGGCCGAATGGCCTAATTCTGCTGCTATCACTTACGATCTTATGACCAGATATTGGAATTTGTCAATGGATCAGATGGGCTCTATATTTCCCCCCTTTGCTCTTCCTATACTTGAGTTTGACTTCATTATGTGTACTTATGTATAGCAATATCTGATTTGATGGGGTAGAACGCAAAACAAAGCTTTTCACTTGGTACACATGACCAAAACAAACTGCTTTGGTTGACACCTATGTGTAGGAAGGAACTGCAGATGCTGGTTTACATTGAAGAGGGAGAAAAAATGCTGGAGTACGAACTCAGCAGGACAGGCAGCATCTCTGGGATAGAAGGAATGGATGACGTACCATTAAGGGTCACGACCTGAAACTCCACCCATTCCTTCTATCCAGAGATTCTGCCTGTCCCGTTGAGTTACTCCAGCATTTTGTGTCCATCTTCGGGTGATACCAATGCTGACTGGTTAGCGCACAACAAAACCATTTCACTGTATCTCGGCACCTGTGACAATAAACTAGACCAAACCAAACCAAAAGAAACAGGTTCATGTGTTGCTTTTGGTAAAACACAAGAATATACTTAATTTTTACAGAAGTGAACCGTATCACTAATTTTGTAAAGAAATTCCTCATTGGCTGATCTGGGATATCCTTGCAACTTTCACTGTGTTTTGCTCTGAAGTGTAGTATCGGTTCTGCAGTTTCTTGTGTGAAAACATCTGATCATCTGCCTTGAACAAATAAGTACGTGTGAAAAGGAGCAATTCGTTTCTATTTTTAAAATCTCATGATAGCTAAAGGCAATGGCAGTATGGATAGAAATTATGTAAGTGATGGGAAACTGAAAACATTGGATGCACGCTGTACAAAAAACAGTATCTGTGGAGAGAAAACCCTACACTGAAATTGGAAAAGGAACAGAATACATTGTGGAAGGGGTAGGAGAGGAGGGGTGGAAGGAATGGAGAAGGATGTCTTTGTATAAGATATCATAAGATCATAAGAGACGAGAGCAGAGTTAGGCCATTCGGCCCATCAAGTCTATTCCGCCATTCAATTATGGCTGATCTATCTCTCCCTCCTTACCCAATTCTCCTGCCATCTCCCCATAACTCCTGACACAGGTACTAATCAAGAATCTATCTATCTCTGCATTAAAAATATCCACTGACTTGGCATCCACACCTTTCCGTGGCAAAGAATTCCACAGATTCACCACCCTGTGAATAAAGAAATTCCTCCTCATCACCTTCCTAAAAGAACGTCCTTTAATTCTGAGGCTGTGACCTCTAGTCCTAGACTCTCCCACCAGTGGAAACATCCTCTCCGCGTGCATACATCCATTTAGATAGACACATGATAGACAATAGACAACAGACAATAGGTGCAGGAGTAGGCCATTCGGCCCTTTGTGCCAGCAATGCCATTCAATGTGATCATGGCTGATCATCCCCAATCAGTTCCCCGTTCCTGCCTTCTCCCCATATCCCCTGACTCCACTATTTTTAAGAGCCCTATCTAGCTCTTTCTTGAAAACATCCAGAGAACCTGCCTCCACTGCCCTCTGAGGCGGAGAATTCCACAGGCTCACCACTCTCTGTGAGAAAAAGTGTTTCCTCGTCTCCATTCCAAATGGCTTACTCCTTATTCTTAAACTGTGGCCCCTGGTTCTGGACTCCCCCAACATCGGGAACATGTTTCCTGCCTCTAGCATGTCCAAGCCCTTAACAATCTTATATGTTTCAATGAGATCCCCTCTCATCGTTTTAAACTCCAGAGTGTACAAGCCCAGCTGCTCCATTCTCTCAGCATTTGACAGTCCTGCCATCCCGGGAATTAACCTTGTAAACCTACGCTGCACTCCCTCAATAGCAAGAATGTCCTTCCTCAAATTAGAGGACCAAAACTGCACCCATTACTCCAGGTGTGGTCTCACTAGGGCTCTGTATAACTGCAGGAGGACCTCTTTGTTCCTATAATCATTTCCTCATGTTATAAAGGCCAACATACCATTTGCTTTCTTCACTGCCTGCTGTATCTGCATGCTTACTTTCATCGACTGAGGTACAAGGACCCCCAGGTCACCGCTGTACTTCCCCTTTTCCCAACTTGACGCCACTCAGATAGTAATCTGCCTTCCTGTTTTTGCTACCAAAGTGGTTAACCTCACATTTATGGGATAGTCAGCAAGGTTTTGTACGTGGGAGATTGTGTCTCACTGATGTTGTCTCCATTCTGAAGATGTGACCGATAAAGCTGATGAGGGCAGAGCTGTAAAGGTTTTATATGTGGATTTCAGCAAGGTATTTGACAAGGTTTTGCATGCTAGGCTGCGTCCTTGGAACGGTAGATGGCAGGGGATCCAAGGAGAGATATCTGAATGGATAGAAAATTGGCTTTATGGATGGGAACAGAGGGTGATGATGGAAAGTTGTTTCTCAGACTGGAAGCCTGTGACGAGTGGTGTGCCCCTGGGTTTGGTGCCGGGCAATTTAATAATTTGGATGACAACGTACAAGGAATGATTAGTAAGTTTGCAGATGACACTAAAGTGGGTGGTATTATAGATGGTGAAGATGGTTGTCAAAAACAGGATCTGGATCGGTTGGGCAGGTGGGCTGAGGAATGGCTGATGGAGTTTAATGCATAGCAGGGCGAGTCGTTGCATTCTGGGAAATCTAACACCGTGAATGGCAGGGCTCTGGGGAGTGCTAGTAGGAGGGAGTGTCAGTGGAAGAGCAGGCATATCTAGGAGTGTAGGTACATTGTTCCTTGAAAATAGGGTAGATAGGGTGGTAAAGAAAGCCTTTGGTGTGCTGGCCTTTATAAATCAGAGCATTGAATATAGGAGTAGGGAAGTAATGTTAAAATTGTACAAGGCATTGGTAAGACCAATTCTGGAGTATGGTGTACAATTTTGGTCGCCTAGTTATAGGAAGGATGTCAACAAAATAGAGAGAGTACAGAGGAGATTTACTAGAATGTTGCCAGGGTTCCAGCAACTATGTTACAGAGAAAGGTTGAACAAGTTAGGTCTTTATTCTTTGGAGCGCCAGAAGGTTAAGGGGGGACTTGATTGAGGTCTTTAAAATGATGAAAGGGATAGACAGAGTTGACGTGGATACGTTTTTCCCATTGAGGGTAGGGAAGATTCAAACAAGAGGGCATGACATAAGAATTAAGGGACAGAGGTTTCGGGGTAACATGAGGGGGAACTTCTTTACTCAGAGGGTGGTGGCTGTGTGGAATCAGCTTCCAGCAGAAGTGGTGGAGGCAGGATCGATTTTAACATTTAAGAGTAAAGTGGATAGGTATATGGACGTGAAGGGAATGGAGGGGTATAGTCTGAGTGCAGGTAGATGGGACTAGGGGAAAACAAATGGTCGGCACAGACTGGAAGGGCCGAGAGGGCCTGTTTCCGTGCTGTAATTGTTATATGGTTATATGTTATATGGTTAAAATGGTGTTGCAGATCAAGAAAGATTTCGGCACATTGGGCTAGAGGTTGAGAGGTTAAGTTCCAGTTGTACAAGACATTGATGAGGCCACATTTGGCGTATTGTGTTTAGTTTTGGTCACCATGTTATGGGAACACTGGAACTTGGACTCTGGAACCTATTTTGTCATTCAGCGACTTCATGGAAGATCAGCCATGCAACATTTTACCCATTTAGTCTCATTTCTCTCAATCATAGAAGAGCTTAGTTTAGAAATACAGCATAGAAACATGCCCTTCGGCCCACCGAGTTCGTGCCGGCCACAAACTAGTTCCATGTTATCCCACATTCGCATCCTACACACCAGGGGCAATTAACAGAAGCCAATTAAAGGGGCCTGTCCCACTTGGCGACTGTCGGTGTCATTGAGTGACGTATCAGGGTTGCCGAAAGATTTTGAACATTTCAAAATCCAGCGGCGACAAAAAAATGTTGCGACACTGGAGGAAACACTGCGCGTCAATACGTCATCACGCTGCATCACGCTGCATCACGCCGCTTCACGCTGCGACTTTTTCGGTGACCTGATACGTCAGTCAATGATGCCAGCAGTCACCGAAAAAATCGTCAAGTGGGACAGGCCCTTATCCCACAAAGCTGCTTGTCCTTGGAATGTAGGAGGAAACCAGAGCACCCGGAGAAAACCCACAAGATTCAATTCAATTCAATTCAATTCAAATTTAATGTCATTGCACAGATACAAGTATGGGTACAACGAAATGCAGTTTAGTGCCAGTACGTAGTGATAGCAATGTTTAGATAAATACAGGTAAATAAATACAGATGTGGGAATCTATCGGCGGGACTCCGAGTTCAGCAGTGCGATGGTGTTATTGTAGAAGCTACTCCTCATCCTGCTGGTGCGGGACCTGAGGCTCCTGTACCGCCTCCCCGATGGTAGGAGGGCAAACAGTCCATGGTTAGGGTGGGAGGGGTCCTTGATGATCTTCCCAGCCCGTCTCAGACACCGTTTTCGGTGGAGGGCATCCATGGCAGGGAGCGGGGCACCGATGATGTGCTGGGCGGTTTTCACCACCCGTTGTAGTGCCTTCCTGTCTGCTACGGTGCAACTGCTGTACCATACCGTTAAAGCAGGTGGTCAGGAGATGCTTTCGATGGTACAGCGGTAAAAGTTGGTCAGGATCAGGGGGGGACAGGTGGGCTTTTTTTGTGCCTCCTCAGGAGGTAACGGCGCTGCTGCGCCTTTTTGACCAGCTTGGAGGTGTTGAGGGACCAGGACAGATCCTCCGAGATGTGTACCCCGAGGAATTTGTAGTTGGAGACCCTCTCCACCTCAGTCCCGTTTATATGGATGGGGGTGTGTCTGCCCCCTCTGTTCTTCCTGAAGTCGACAATGATTTCCTTCGTCTTCTGGGAGTTGAGGACGAGGTTATTGTTGGCACACCAGGTTGTCAGGTGCTGGACCTCCTCCCTGTAGGCTGACTCGTCGTTGTCACTGATCAGTCCTACCACCGTGGTGTCGTCGGCAAATTTTATGATGGCGTTGGAGCTAAACTTAGGGATGCAGTCATGGGTGAAGAGAGAGTAGAGGAGAGGACTGAGCACACAGCCCTGTGGCACGCCAGTGTTCCAGTGTTATAGTGGAGGAGGTGAGGTTGTTGATCCTAACAGACTGGGGTCTATTAGTGAGGAAATCCAGTGTCCAATTGCAGAGGGAAGTGGAGATGCCAAGACCGCTGAGTTTGGTGATCAAGCTAGCGGGTATGACAGTGTTAAAGGCGGAGCTGAAGTCGATGAACAGCAGCCTGATGTAGGTGTTATTACTGTCCAGGTGGGTCAGGGCAGAGTGTAGGGCCGCCGATATGGCGTCCTCTGTTGACCTATTGGTCCGGTAGGCAAACTGATGGTGGTCCAGTGTTGGGGGGAGGCTGGCTTTGAGGTGAGCCAAGATCAGCCGCTCGAAAGCACTTGGCGATGACAGGGGTGAGTGCCACTGGCCGGAAATCGTTGAGACTCCCTGTCGCTGAGTGTTTGGGCACTGGCACAATGGTAGATGTCTTGAGGCAAGTGGGGACGACACCCTGGGCCAGTGACAGATTGAAGATGTCAGTGAGGACCAGGGATAGTTGTCCAGCACATGCCCTGAGCACCCGCCCGGGGATGCCATCGGGGCCGGCAGCTTTGTGCTCATTCACCTTGCTCAGTGCATCTTGTACAGCAGAGGTGGAGAGACTGAGGGGTTGTTCATGCGGGGGTGGAGCAACTTTGATGGCTGGAGTTTTGTTGTCCCGGTCGAAGCGGGCGTAGAAATAGTTTAGCTCGTCAGGAAGGGAGGCGTTGTCTGGGGGGGGAGTGTTAACTTTATGGTGATCGGCAATGGATTTGATTCCTTGCCACATGCGCCTGGGGTCAGAGTTATTTCGGAAATGCTCCTCGATCCGCCGTTTGTGATTAAGTTTAGCATTCCTAATTCCCTTTTTCAGATTGTCCCTGGATGAGCTGTAACCCTCAGCATCGCCAGATTTAAAAGCGGCGTCGCGAGCCTTCAGCAGGAGTCTGACCTCCCTGCTCAAGATCACAGGGAGAATATGTGCAAACTCTGTGCAGACAGCACCCGTAGTCAGGATCGAACTTGGGTTTATGGCGTTGTAGAGCAGCAACTCTACCGCTGCACTACTGAGCTGCCCACAGGATTTACTAAATCACAGAGGTGTTACAACACAGAAGGAAGCCTATTTGACTGATTGCCTCCATGCTCTCTACACAGAGGCAGTTCAGCTAGTCCCACTTCCCCATCTTTTCCCCTGCAACTAATGTTTCTTACAAGTCTTCAGTTCTCCTTTAATCTTGTCCTTGGTGCTGGTTTGTTGTTGTCACATGTAACGAGACACAGCAAAATGCTTTTTTCCATGTTATCCAGTCAAACCATACTGTGCATAATTATAGTCGAGCCGTACACAAGTACAATAGTAATGCCCAGAAAAAAATGCATGAGTGCACAATATGTTAAGGCATTACAGTTACAGTTACAGAGGAAAAAGTGCAAGGTCTACAACAAGGTAGGTTGGAGGATCTGGACTACACCTTGGTTAATGGGAAGAACCTATAGAAGAAAAAGCTGCCACTAAATCTTCTTCCGCTATCCTGCTTCTGGAGGTAGATTAGGTTTAGACCGAAGATAGACACAAAATGCTGGAGTAACTCAGCGGGACAGGCAGCATCTCTGGAGAGAAGCAATGCGAGGCGTTTCGGGCCGAGACCCTTCTTCAGACTGGGAAGATTATAGATGTCAGTCAATAGTCTATTTCCTGTGATTTAGACGGTGAGATCAAGAATGGGGAGGAAGGTATCGGAGATGGTCCAAGTAAATTTGAGTGCAGGATGAAAATTGGTGGCGAAGTTGATGAGGTCCATGAGTTCTGCATGGGTGCAGGCGGTAGCACCGATGCAGTCGTCAATGTAATGGAGATAGAGTTTGGGGATAGGGCGAGTGTACGCCTGGAACAGGGATTGTTCAACATACCCTACAAAGAGGCAGGCGTAGCTGTGCCCATGCGGGTGCGACAAGCTACGCCTTGGACTTGGAGGAAGTGGAAGGAGTCTAAGGATAAGTTGTTGAGGGTGAGGGCCAGCTTCGCTATGCGATGTAGATTGTTAGTAGAGGGAAATTGGATGGTTCTGCGGTCGAAGAAGAAACGGAGGGCTTTAAGGCCTTCCTGGTGGGGGGTGGAGGTATAGAGTGACTGGTAAATATGAGGGAGCGGGGGCTCGGAAAGCGGAAGTCATTAAAGAGACGAAGGGCATGTGAGGTATCTTGGACATAGGTCGGGAGAGATTGCACCGGGGGGGGGGGATAGGATGGAGTCAAGGTACGTGGAAATAATTTCTGTGGGATAAGTTTTACTTTAGAGATACAGACCCTTTGGCCCATCGAGTCCGCACCTAGCCTTATCCTACCCATTAGGGACAATTTATAATTTTTACTGAAGCCAAATGAGCTTACAAATCTGTACGTCTTTGGAATGTGGGAGGAAACCCGAGCACCCTGGGAAAACCCAAATGGTCACAGGGAGGATGAACAAACTCCGTGCAGAGAGCACCCACAGTCGGGATTGAACCCGGGTGTCTGGGGCTGTAAGGCAACAGCTCGGTCGCTGCGCCACCGTGCCTCCTGCCAGTACATTCAAGCTTCCAATCACTTGCTGCCGGGAAAGATTTTCCTCGGTTAGTTTTGGTTATTTTGCCAATCGCCCGCATCTGCTGCTTCACCTTTTTACCACTAGGAACTGTTGCACCTTATAAAGTCGCAGGTGATACGAATTTGGTCCATATTCCTCCAAGCCTGTCCTATCCATGTACCTGTCCAACTGTAACAGGCATGTACCAGTTGTGCCACTTTGCCGCCCCTCACACATTAAAGTTATGCCCTCTAGTCCTTGACATTTCTACCCTGTTAAAAAAGCTTCTGACTGTCTACCGTATCTAAGCCTCTCATAGTTTAACAAGTTGTTCTAACATTTTCTTTCATTTCACATGTCCAGCATCAGCAGTTTGATTTTCATTTAGTATTGGAAAAGCAAATGCTGTAATGATTGAATGGAGGTGGGCGTACCTTTAGAAAGGAGCTGAGGAGGAATTTCTTTAGCCAGAGGGTGGTGAATCTGTGGAATTCATTAACACAGATTGCTGTGGATGCCATGTCAATGGGTATTTTTAAAGCAAAAATTGACAGGTTCTTGATTAGTAAGGGTGTCAAATGTGGCGCGAAGGCACGAAAATGGGGTTCATAATCATAATCATCATATTCATATTTTATTAGCCAAGAATGTTTTGTAACATACGAGGAATTTGATTTGCCATACAGTCATACCAATAAAAAGCAACGAAACACACAAAATACATTTTAACATGAACATCCACCACAGTGAGGGTTACACAAAAAGCTGGAGAAACTCAGCGGGTGCAGCAGCATCTAAGGAGCGAAGGAGATAGGCGACGTTTCAGGTCGAGACCCTTCTTCAGACTGGTCAGGGATCAGGGAAACGAGAGATATAGACGGTGATGTGGAGAGATAAGGAACAATGAGTGAAAGATATGCAAAAAAGTGTAGATGATAAAGGGAACAAGCCATTGTAAGCTGTTTGTGGGTGTGAAAATGAGAAGCTGGTGCGACTGGGGTGGGGGAGGGAGATAGAGATAGAGGGAATGCCAGGGCCCGAGGGCTGAGGGTGAGGTGGGAAGGGGAGGAGACAGCAAGGGTTAACAGAATTGAGAAAATTCAATGTTCAAGCCCAAAGGATGCAGGATCCACCACAGTGACTCCTCCACATTCCTCACTGTGATGGAAGGGGAAAAAAAGTTCAATCTCTTCCCATCTTTGTTCTCCTGCAGTCGGGGGCCTCGACCCTTCTGTTGATGGGGCGATTTTGGCTCCCGTAAACGGTGGCGTTTGGGCCCTCGCGTCGGGGCGATCAAGCTCCTGCATCGGGGGGGAATCTCAGCTCCCTTGCAATTCGACCCCGGGTCAGGGCTGGTCGAAACCGGGCGATCTGACCCCTGACCCCGAACCTTCTGCTTCGTTTGGAACTTCCCGACATCGGTCACTATCTGAGACCGCGAGCCCCTCGATGGTGAAATCCGCACACCATAGTTGGAGCGTCGATCCCAGGCAAGGGATCAGCTCCGATGGTAAGTCCACATCCCCATGGTGGGTGGGGGGGGGGGCTCACAGTCAGTCCTGAGCAAGGCCTCCTGCTCCATGATGTTAGGCCTCAGAGCGACCAGAGATACGATCTGGAAAACAATCGCATCTCCAACATGGTAGGAGATTGAAAAAAAGTTTCCCCCGACCACCTCCCCCACATAAAACAAACCAGAGAACTTTAACACAAACTTTAAAAACACACTAAAATTTTTTTTTAAAAAGACAGACAGACTGTTGGCGAGGCTGCCATTGTGTGACGCCACCTGGTGATGGTTGGGAGGGAAAGGTAGATCAGCCAGGATTGAATGGTGGAGTAGACTTGATGGGCCGAATGGCCTAATTCTGCTCCTATGACCTATGAACATGGACTACATTTCTGATGTGCAATAAAAGTACATGGATAGAACAGGTTTCAAGGGATTTGGGCCAAATGCAGGCAGGTGGGACTAGTGTAGATAGGACACGTTGGCCCGTGTGGGAAAGTTGGGTCGAAGGGCCTGTTTCCACACATGTTGCACTATCTCCGCAATGTACAGTCAATTAACTGTAAAATTGACATTTACAATTTTAAATTGTAAAATTTAAAGGGCATTACTGTAAAATGGACTCTGAAGGTAGTTCTGCCCTGTCCTCAGCTACATTATACAATGTTATAGGCATCTGGGAGAATAAAATGGCCCCAAACTCTGAAATGGCCCACAGCCTAGCTGAAAATCACCCCATTCATCAACACTGGCACGTGTGCCAGAAGGAGATGACTGAAGGGTAATGATGACTAAAGTCAGTTTCCTGTTGAATAAACCTAAATCCACACCACAAAACTAACTAAGGTTTACAGTTTAATCTCAATGGAAGGTTACATTGAAATGGAATACAAATTGTGGTAATGATTGATTTTGAAATTCATGCTCAATCATTATCTGTGATTTTTCTTGTAATTTAGGTCATGACTCAACAAGAAACAAAGATAATGGGTTTTGTTCTGTTTCTGGTAAAATGCAGGACCTTCTGGGAATTGGCAGTGGAGGTCAATTCACTGGATGTCTTCAAGAGAGAGTTAAGGGCCTGTCCCACTGTACGAGGTAATTCAAGAGTTCTCCCGAGTTTCCCCTGATTCGAACTTGGAGAATTACCGTAATAGCCGCTCGTAGGTACTCGGGGTACTCGTGGACATTTTTCACACTGTTAAAAAAACTTCACGAGCTTACCGCGTTTCCAGAGTACCTGCCGTTAGCGTTACGCGCCGCTAAGAGACGTCCCGAGCTCCGACGTACCCGCTACGTACATTCTACGTACTTATCATGAGTTTGATTTTTTTTTTAAACTCGGGAGAGCTCTTGGGTAAACTTGAATAGTGGGACAGGCCTTTTAGATTTGGCTCTTGGTGCTAACGGAATCAAGGGATATGGGGAAAAAGCAGGAACGGGGTACTAATTTTGGAAGATCAGCCATGATCATATTGAATGGCTCGAAGGGCCGAATGGCCGACCCTGCAAATTATTTTCTGTGAGAAGAGTCAATCACTCACTTGTTTATACAGCATCGAATCATGTTCTTTTTTAACATTTGTCAGTTTTTGCTTAGTTTAATGATACAGCGTGGAAACAGGCACTTCAGCCCACCGACCAGCGGTCCCCATACACTAGTACTATCCTCCACACATTAAGGACAATTTTACATTTAACCGACAAGCCTGTACGTCTTTGGAGCGTGGGAGTGAACCAGGGATCCCGGCGAAAACTCGCGCAGTCACAGGGAGAACGTGCAAACTCCGTACAGACAGCACCTGTGAGAGAGTTAGAAGGGAGGAGAGGAAGGCAAAACATGGCAGGTAATAGGTGAGGTTATTTTCAGAGGAATATTGAACCCTAAAGGGCGTAAATACTGTGTATTGAATACCACCGCTCATTTCCCTAGTTAGATACAAAAATCTGGAGTAACTCAGTGGGTCAGTCAGCATCTTTGGAGAAAAGGAATAGGTGACGTTCCAGGTCGAGACCCTTCTTCAGACTGACTGGAAATGTCACCTATTCCTTTGCTCCAGAGATGCTGCTTGAACCGTTGAGTTACACCAGCTTTTTGTGTCTATCTTCTGTTTAAACCAGCATCTGCAGTTCCTTCCAGCAGGTAGTGAACAAATCAAATGTCATGTCAGATGTGATCATATCTGATCATCTTCCTGCCTTCTCCCCATATCCCTTAACTCCGCCATCATTAAGAGCTCTAGCCAACTCTCTCTTGAAAGCATCCAGAGAATTGCCTCCACCGCCCTCTGAGGCAGAGAAATTCCGCA
This sequence comes from Okamejei kenojei, assembly GCA_035221665.1. Lineage (NCBI taxonomy): Eukaryota > Metazoa > Chordata > Chondrichthyes > Rajiformes > Rajidae > Okamejei > Okamejei kenojei. The sequence goes on from CM069136.1 coordinate 10,561,591, forward strand.
GATTTGCAACTATCTGGGTGACAACGCCAACAAATCTCCCAATTCAATTTTCACTATCCCAGTGGTGCTGCCATTATTTATTGTGACATAGAAGCATTTTCTCAGCCCATCAAGGCTACGCCTACCCTTAGATTGGCTCCATAACCTATGATTCCTCACATGCCTGTGGACTACTCCAGATTCACAAAGGATTAACAAACTAATCAGGAAGGATGGCTCCGTCCTGGGGGGTGGAGTTGGATTCATGGGAGGTGGTCTTGGAGAGGAGGATGCTCCTCAAACTGCGGAGCATCACCCCCCTCCATGACACACTGGTCAACCTGAGGAGCACCTTCAGCAACAGACTGGTTCCACCAAGATGCAGTACAGAACGCCACAGGAGATCCTTCTTCCATCTGGCTATCAGTCGTGTATTTGTGACTATGTGTATATGTACACACAATGAACTTTTCTTTTCTCTCTCATTTATTATATTGTTTACAGAGTACTATGTTTACATATACTGTTGTGCTGCAGCAAGTAAGAATTTCATTGTTCTACCCTGGGACATATGACAAGAAATCACTCTTGACTCTCTTTGATAAACTAATGCATGGAATATCTGGGTTGATGAAGCGCTAGACAGACTGGACTCAAGGTAAGGAGCCGCTAGGAGCTGGTGACCACAATATGATAAGACATCGGGCCGCCCGCAGGGGCGACTACGGGTGCTCCGGAGGCCCCAACCACGGGTGAACATTGGGAACATCGGCGAGGAGGTTGACTGAACTTTGGTTCCTTCCCTCACAGTGGGGAACTTTGGTGCTGCTGTGGGGATGTTTGTGTTGTGGACTACTGTGTTCTGTGTTTTGTGTTTATTTAATTTTATTTATTTATCTATTTATTTATTTATTTATTTTATTTATTTTTTTAAATCGTATGACAGTAGGGGAAAAATAATGTTGTTGTCTCTTCATTGAAGACAATGACAATAAATTAAATCAAATCAAATACGTTTTAATCTGCAATTTGAGGGAGAAGGTGAAATCGGATGTAGCTGGGCAAAGGGACTACAGGGGCATGAGGGGAGGAGCTGGCCAAGGTAGACTGGAAAGGTACCCTGGCAGAGATGATGGTGGAACAGCAATGACATGAATTTCCCGGGAATCCGGAAGATGCAGGACCTTTTCATTCCAAAGAGGAAGAAAGATTCTAGAGGGAGAATGGCGTATAACATTGCAAAGATAGTAGGAAAGCCAGAGGATTGGGACACTTTTAAAGAACAACAGAAGGTAACTTATAAGGCAATACAGGGAGAAAAGATGAAATACGAAGGTAAGCTGGCCAATAATGTAAAAGAGGACAGCAAGAGTTTCTTCACTTATATAAAGAGTAATGGGGCTGTCCCACTGTACGAGCTAAGTCAAGAGTTCTCATGAGTTTCCCCTGATTCGATTTCGGAGAATTACGGTCATAGCCGCTCTTAGGAACTCGGGGCTCTCGTGGACATTTTTCAACATGTTGAAAAATCTTCACGGGCTTACCGCGTTTCCCGAGCATCTGCCGTTAGGGTTACGAGCCACTAAGAGACGTCCCGAGCTCCGACGTACCCTCTCCGTACATTCTACGTGCTTACCATGAGTTTGATTTTTTTTTTTTAAACTCGGGAGAGCTCTTGAATTACCTCGCACATTGGGACAGCCCGTTAAGAATGAGGCAAAGAGTGGGCGTTGTACCGCTGAAGTCTGAAGAAGTGTCTCAACCTGAAACATCAGCCATTCCTTCTCTCCAGAGATGCTGCCTGTCCCGCTGAGTTACTCCAGCATTTTGTGTTCAAAATGTTGTAAGACTTTGTATTCACTGGCAACTTTTAAATTGCGCAGTTGCAAGCCATGGCCAACCGGTGGCGCTGAACTACCTTTTAAGTTCCAGGCACTCAATGTACACAATGTTCTTGTATTATTCAAAGTATTATTTGGTTAGTAATTAGCATCAGTTAAGTCAGATAGGTTATCTACCATATTGCTGAGCCATTAATGATTCCTTTGTCTTGTAACAGTCCAGTGGTTTGGCAACTTCTACCTGTAAAGTAAAATAAAGGTTTATACTTGTATATGTTTCACACAAACGCAAGGCTTAGTTTAGTTTAGTTTAGTTATACAGCGCGGAAACAGGCCCTGCGGCCCACCGAGTCTGCTCCGACCAGCGATCCTGGATAGAACGTACAAACTCCATGCAGACAACACCCGTAGTCGGGATCAAACCCGGGTCTCCGGCGCTGTAAGAGGTGTAAGGCAGCAACTCTACCGCTGCGCCACCGTACCTGGCTCCGTACTGGGGGCGGAGTTGGATTCATGGGAGGTTGGTCTTGGAGGGGAGGATGCTCCTCAAACTGCAGAGCATCGTGAACAATACAGCTCACCCCCTCCATTACACACTGGTCAACCTGAGGAGCACCTTTACCAACAGACTGGTTCCACCAAGATGCAACACAGCACGCCACAGGAGATCCTTCATCCCTGTGGCTATCAAACTGTACAACTCCTTCCCCTTCTGTTGTGGGGTAGACTGACTCCCCTCCCCCCCGCCCACCACCCCCTCCAATCTTTGCGCATCCCGCAAGCCTAGACTTTCCACTCGTCACTTTAATTTCATGTTCCATGTATCTTGTTGTGTTTTATGACTCTCGGCAGACCAATTCCCTCCTGGGATAAATAAAGTTCTATCATATTGTATTGTATTGTACCGTATCGTAAGTGCTCCTTGCAATACTTTAGAAGTATGGTCATAGCTTTGCTGCAGGCTGAAGATAGAAACAAATTCCAAGAGAAACTCAATGGGTCAGGCAGCATCTCTGGAGAAAATGGATAGGTGACATTTTGGGTGGGGCGGGGGCTTCAGCATCGGAAGCCTCGATCACCTCGATGCAGCAGTTTGACTTTAAGCCGTGCCGCGCGATGAAAGGCCCCGCGAACGGGCCGATTCAGCCCTTAGAAAGCGTCCGATACCCGCTTGAATCTTTCAAAAGCTACAATGTGATAAGTAACACTTAAACAAATAAAACGGAACCAAATAAAGGCAAACAGAAGAACCAACCTTGGAGGGGGGAAGAGAGAGAGAGATGGGAAAAATATACTAAATATCGCGAGTGACCGTGAATGAGGGACCTACCTGCAAGCCAGCCAGGAAACCCGTTCGACCGGAGCCCTTAATGACCTGACCCGTTTAAATCCGATACCCGTTTAAATCTTTCCCATCCACCAATGCATTCAATGAGTTCAAATGGTAATCGTACCCACATCAGACAGCTTTAAGAAATTCTCCATGAATACCTTCAGTAATACTTGAAGGTCAAAACACAATTGGTGACACATCGTGTTGATACGATGTTAATAGAGACATTTAACAAAATAAACTGGAAGGAATCTCATTTTGTAGTTGGAATGTTAGGGGTGTTAACGAACGCATTAAAAGGGGTAAGATTCTAGCTCAGCTGAAAGCATACAATACAGACATTGCCTTTTTACAAGAGACGCATCTTAAACTTCAAGACCAAGCTAGATTGAGGGCGAACTGGATAGGTCAAACTTTTCACTCGTCATATACGTCGAAAGAGGAATGTCTATTATTATTCGTAAAGGCATTCCATTTAAATCCAAAACTACCTTAACAGATAAGGACGGGAGATATTTGATAGTTACCGGGGAGATCCATGCTGCCTCAATTACCTTGGTAAACATATATGCGCCCAACTTTGACAACCCGCACTTTTTCAATAAAATCTTGAATATAATTTCAGAATATAACTACCAAAATGTCATTATCGGCGGAGATTTTAACCGTGTCTTAGATACTTACTTAGATAAATCCAATCAAAAACAAAGAGGTATTACAAAATCCAAAACTAACGAACTTCTAAACATATACATAAAAATCACAAACATAACAGATGTCTGGAGGATTGCAAATCGGACCGGCAGGGATTACTCGTTCTAAACCTATTCACGAATAGATTATTTTTTGGTGGATACAAAACTAATACCCCACACTTCTAAACCAAAATACCACACAAACACGATCTCAGATCACTCCCCAATAACTTTTTTTCTAAAAATGGAAGGAATGACTAAGAACAAACCGTTTTGGAGGTACAATCCACAAATTTTAAAAGACCCGCAAGGGAGTACATATTTAAAAGAGCAAATGGACCTTTTCTTCGAAATAAATGACACGACAGACATATCACCTACATTATTATGGGAATCTTTTAAAGCATTTATTCGAGGCGTGATAATTTCATATCAAGCTTTTCAAAATAAGAAAAATAAGAACGAACAAAGACAATTAGAAGAACAAATTAGACAACTGGACATAGAAAACGCTAAAGACCCCACTACGGATAAAACATAATAGAAATAATAATACTGAAATTCAAATTAAATAAATTATTATCAGAGAAAATCATAAGATTATTACAAATTACAAGACAGGAACACTTTGAATTTGGGGATAAGCCCCACAAACTTCTGGCACGTCAGTTAAAAAAACGAGAAAAGGATCACACAATTTTAAAGATTAAATCAGACAAAGGGGAAATATTGACCTTGCCGAGTGATATTAATAAAAGATTTGCACAATTTTACGAGAATCTGTATACATCTAAAACGATAATGGACACCAACAAAGTTACAGAGTTCTTGGATAATTGTAACCTTCCTAAATTAGAGTTGCAGGAACAAGAGGAATTGGGAGCACAAATCTCAAATAAGGAAATAGAAGAAATAATATTCTCATTAAAAACTGGAAAAACACCAGGTCCCGACGGATTTAGTAACGAATTCTATAAAAGATTTATGACATATTTACCCCCCGCCTACAGAAAATGTATACATGCCTTCAAAGCACAAATACTACCTGAAACACTAGCAGAATCCACGATCACACTAATACTTAAGAAAGATAAAGATGTGGAAGAACCTGGATCATACAGAGCTATTGCATTTATAAATACAGATAAAAAAAATTAGCGAAAATACTAGCTAGAAGACTAAGTAAATATGCTAGTAAATTAATACATCCAGATCAAACGGGGTTTATCCCTAAGTGACAATCATTTAATAATTTGAGACGTCTGTTCAATATAATGCACTCACACCAAACTGAAGATCAAAAACTATCAATCATATCGTTGGATGCAGAGAAAGCATTCGATCAGGTCGAATGGGATTATATGCCCAGGGTATTGCAAGAATTTCAACTGGGAGAGAATTTTATTCTATGGATTAAATTACTATATAATAAGCCAACGGGCAGAATATTAACAAACAATAATTTATTTACAAAATTTCATTTGTCAAGAGGAAATAGACAAGGATGTTCATTATCACCGTTGTTATTTGCCCTCATAATTGAACCCCTAGCGAAAAGAATCAGAACACATATGAATATCCATGGATATAAAATGAATTATTCTAATAATAAAATATCACTATACGCGGACGACGTACTATTGTACATCACAAAACCTCATATTACAATACCAAATATTTTTAAATTAATAGAGTTCGGATCATTCTCAGGATATAGAATAAATTGGAATAAAAGTGAAATAATGTCAATAAAACCGAAAGACTCTACGCATCTTTTACAGTTTTCTTTCAAAATAGCTACGGAAAAAATTAAATACTTGGGCATCGAAATTACTAGAAGATATCAAGATATGTTTGATGAAAATTATAACACTCTACTTAAGAAACTATGTAACCGGATTAAATTTTGGAAAATGCTTCCGATGTCCTTAATAGGCCGAATAAATGTCATAAAAATGATTTTTCTACCACAAATTTTATACCTGTTCCAATCTATTCCAATATATTTACCCAAAAAGTTTTTTAAAAAACTGGACTCAGATATCACAAATTTTATTTGGGATTATAAATCCCACAGAATACAAAGAGCTCATCTGAATAAACCCAAAGTAGTAGGGGGATTAGCACTCCCCAATTTTATGTATTACTACTAGTCTGTAAATATCAGAAACATGATCCAATTGCTGGATAACTCTCCCCAACAACCGGATTGGACGATTATGGAGAGAGAGGATTGCTCTCCTTATAATATTGGAGCAATCCTTCTCTCCCCAATATCGATGAATAATATAAATTACAACAATAATCCAATTATATACAGTACAATCAGAATTTGGAAACAAATAAAACACAATCTAAAATTTAGAAATTTATCTCTCTCATCTCCTATCGGTAAAAACCCCTTATTTCAACCTTCAACTATAGATAAAGCATTTATACAATGGGAAAGAGCTGGAATTAAAATCTTTGGAGACGTGTATGAATCTGGAAAACTATTTTCATTTAAACAAATACAACTAAAATACAATTTGGGAAACAATCAGTATTTTAAATATTTCCAAATCTGTGACTATCTGAAAAAATATGCACAAGATTATCACAATATGCCTCAGACTTACTGGAAGAAGTAATGAATACAAAGGCAGAATCAACAAACCTAATATCATATATATATAATATTATTCTAAATGCAAAAATACAGATGGTATCAGGAGAGACTGGGAAAAATAATTAAGTATAAAAATTCCCAAAGAAAGGTAGGAAGAATATTTATTAAACGTGCATAAATGTTCAATTAATGTAATTTAATACAATTTAATACTATTCAAAAACTAAAATAAGTAAACTTTTTCCCAACGTCTCACCTATATGTGATAAATGTCAATGTCAAGAAGCTAATATAGCACACTCATTTGTCTTTTGTACAAAAATTCAAACATTTTGGACTGAAAATTTCGAAATTTTCACAAAAATATTTAAAATAAAACTGACCCCGGAAGCAGACGATAATCTTCAGGATATCGGAAGATTGCCCTGAATTAAATGTGTTTCAAAAGACTCTATTTGAAAATGGCTTAATAACTGGTAAAAAGCTAATCTTAAAATTCTGGAAAAATTCTCCGGTACCCACAGTCAATATGTGGATTTCAACTATGTTTGAAACACTACATTTGAAAGATATTAGACTCCGACTAGCAGGAAAATCAGACTGTTTCTATAAGACGTGGTCTGCATTTATAAATCTATTACAAGGATAAGGTGCAAGAATACCTCAAAAAAGTACCGGTGTCGGGTCTTGGTAAAGGGGGAAGAAAAACTGTCGAGTTGATAGATTCCTTTTGAGAGATGTTTATAATAAAGTACAGTGGCTTGCAAAAGTATTCATACCCCTTGAACTTTTACAAATTTTGTCACGTTACAACCACAAACGTAAATGTATTTTATTGGGATTTTATGTGATATACCAACACAAAGTGGTCCATAATTGTGAAGTGGAAGGAAAATTATACATGGTTTCCAGATTTTATTATAAATAAAAAACTGAAAAGTGTGGCGTGCAAAAATATTCAGCCCCCCTGAGTCAATACTTTGTAGAACCACCTTTCGCTGCAATTACAACTGCAAGTCTTTTGGGGTGTGTCTCTACCAGCTTTGCACATCTAGATACTGACATTTTTGCCCATTATTCTTTGCAAAATAGGTCAAGCTCAGTCAGATTGGATGGAGAGCGTCTGTGAACAGCAATTTTCAAGTCTTGCCAGAGATTCTCAATTGGATTTAGGTCTGAACTTTGACTGGGCCATTCTAACACATGAATATGCTTTGATCTAAACCATTCCATTGTAGCTGTGGCTGTATGTTTAGGGTCGTTGTCCTGCTGGAAGGTGAACCTCCACCCCAGTCTCAAGTCTTTTGCAGACTCTGAAAGGTTTTCTTCCAAGTTTGCCCAGTATTTGGCTCCATCCATCTTCCCAAGAACTCTGACCAGCTTCCCTGTCCCTGCTGAAGAAAAACATCCCCACAGCATGATGCTGCCACCACCATGTTTTACAGTGGGGATGGTGTGTTCAGGGCAGTGTTAGTTTTCTGCCTCACATAGCGTTTTGCATTTAGGCCAAAAACTTCAATTTTGGACTCATCAGACCAGAGCACCTTCCTCCACATGTTTGCTGTGTCCCCCACATGGCTTGTGGCAAACTGCTAACGGGTCTTCTTATGGCTTTGTTTCAACAATGGCTTTCTTCTTGCCACTCTTCTATAAAGGCCCAATTTGTGGAGTGCATGACAAATAGTTGTCCTGTGGACAGATTCTCCCACCTGAGCTGTGGATCTCTGCAGCTTCCCCAGAGTTACCATGGGCCCCTTTGGCTGCTTCTCTGATCAATTCTCTCCTTGCCCGGCATGTCAGTTTAGGTGGACGGCCATGTCTTGGTAGGTTTGCAGTTGTGCCATACTCTTTCCATTTTCGGATGATGGATTGAACAGTGCTCCGTGACATGTTCAAAGCTTGGGATATTTTTTTATAACCTATCCTTGCTTTAAACTTCTCCACAGCTTTATCCCTGACCTGTCTGGTGTGTTCCTTGGGCTTCATAATGCCCAAGGAACATTGCTTGTTCACTAATGTTCTCTAACAAACCTCTGAGGCCTTCACAGAACAGCTGTATTTATACTGAGATTAGATTACACACAAGTGGACTCTATTTACTAATTAGGTGACTTCTGAAGGCAATTGGTTGCACTGGATTTTATTTAGGGGTATCAGAGTAAAGGGGGCTGAATACTTTTGCACGCCACACTTTTCAGTTTTTTATTTGTAAAAAAATTTGAAAACAATGTATCATTTTCCTTCCACTTCACAATTATGCGCCACTTTGTGTTGGTCTATCACATAAAATCCCAATAAAATACATTTACGTTTGTGGTTGTAACGTGACAAAATATGCAAAAGCTCAAGGGGTATGAATACTTTTGCAAGCCACTGTAACTGGCTTTTCATATTTCTTTCTCTATTTTACTTCGGAGTCACGTGAGTGACTATGTGAAGAAGCCCCGCCAGGCGCATGCGCGTCATTACGTCCGCGCATGTCGCACTGAACGGGCTGGAGTGCACAGCTCCACCAGCGGGTAAGTAGGAACTTCTATGGTAAGTGTTTTAAAAACTTAACTTAGAAGTATTTCCACTCCGTAAAGCTGGCTCAAGCAGTCAGTAGGAGTGGGAGTTGGAACTGTCACTTCCAAAGATCTGTCTTAGCGTGGGTCCAGGGATTCACCAATTTGATCGGGTCGGGAGATAAGCGCGGCAACGCCAGTTCCGATGCCAGGTGCCGTTTTACCGGCAGCAGTTAAAATAGCGCGCTAATTTTCCTCACTAGCTCCATTGACAAAAAGGCAGGCCAACTGGAATTTGCTTCAGAATGAGCCTGGTCCATCTGTTTATTTCCAAGGGTGCTAAAAGACTGAGGCTGCTCCTAGCCATGAAAAGGCAAATATAAAATCACAGACCTGGGTTCTCTGACAACAATGGTGATTCTTCCCCTGATCATACAAGACTGTGGGGGAGGTTGGGAACATGCAGCTGATGTTCCAACCTTCATTACATAAGGGTCCAAGGGCCAGTGATGTCCAAGAGGGCCATACCAAGACCAACATATGGAGGGTCCATATATTGGGGTTCCTTCCAGCGCCTTGTTTAGGACTGGAGGATGCCTCCCTACTATATGATTTGGGAGAAGTGGGCAGATTGCAGCTGACCCTGATGCTGGTGTCCCTGCTTATGTGCAAACACCAGCGCGCGCAAGAGCCACGCTCCGGTTGTCTCGGAAATGGCACTGAGTTGCTATTCCAGAGGGGACTGGTGAGTCAATGGAACAATCCCTTGCCAGTGGTATCAATTATGTAGTACCTCACCAGCTCCAGCAAGATATGATGCAAGTGACTGCAAACAAATATGAGACACCTGTTTAATGTGCATTACTGAAAGTGCCTATAGTGACCCAGATCTGGGCACCCATGCATCCTTCTTTCATGGCACAGGAGTTTCGGTGTTAACACGTCCTCCAACTGGTGGCTGCAGCAATTACTGCATTTGGCACTATGGTCCAAGGGACAATCATTCCTCAAACTCACAACAGATATGTTGGCTATTTTATGCAATGCATTTTTCAGGAAATTGCATCAGGGAATATCGACATTAGGCCAACACTAAACCAAAAATTTGCTGCTCTATGTAGGGCGATTAATGTACAAACGCCTGAAATATGGTTTGGAACGGACCTTGTCATGAAAATTCGTGAAATTCACGATGAGGCCAAATGCAATTGGCTTAATGTAGTCAAGCATTTCGAGGTCACCTATTCGCAAACCGTGGGTTAATACTGAAGGTCAGATCCAGGTGCTGGGCTCAGCAGGGGAAGGCCTGTGGGGCAACGAGGGTACCCACGGAGACAGACCAGTTACAATCCCAATATGAGCAGACAACAGCTTTACAGGTCAACTGTAGAGGTACAGGGACTTTTCCTTAACGATAAAGTTCTAGTGGCCAATCTCCTATTGGAGGTTGATTACAAATGTTTTCTAATGAATGGTGCTGTATAATGTATGATATGTTTATACTAAATACTGTCTCACATCTCCCATTGAGTTTATCTCAGGGATAGATCCACCTCAACAGCACAAGCCTAATAAAATGGGGGTGTTTTTCTGCTCAAGAGCCTGAACAGATAGATAATGGTGATTGATAAAGCCATTAATCATCCTCCACAATTGTGTCTAATATTTCCCCAGATCTCAAAAAGATGGGTGTTGTAGAGTAATTCTCATCCTCAATCACTTAAATTCGTTACTGCTAAACACCTGCTATCACAGGGCTGTTATGTGGCAACTATTGGTTTGCAAGATGTGTATTATTCACTGCCAATTCATGCTCATTATCGCAGGTACTTGAAATTTAATTGGATGGCACAGCTGTGGTAATACAAAGCATTGACTCCTGGATTAAGTTTAGTACCCAGGCTATTTATTAATTTGTTAAAACCTGTGCTGGTGCTATTCAGCCCATCATCACATTGTAATTGCTTATTTAGCTGATATCTTAATTATCAGCAACACTAATGAGTCAGCTGAAGAATCGGTGCTTGAGTCATTAGGGGTTGCTCCATCCAACTAAGTCCAAGTTACAGCCAACCCAAAATATTGAGTATTTGGGGTTTCGTAACATTACCAACAGCCAAGGTTGTCGATGATGATGATGTCTGTACTTGCCTCCCACAAAACTTTATCCCTCCATCCGAGAAGAACGGTCATTGGTAAATGGGGAGGTTCCTGCAGTACATTCAGGCCTTTGCATTATCAAACATTTGCAGAGAGCATGAGAACTAGCACTAAAATCGAATGCAGGCCATTTTCATCGGGTTCACACCGTTACCAACCACAGCTCTCGCAGAATTGCAGTGGTGCATTGTTAATGTTAATCTAGCTACCAATAACATTTTGGGTACTAGAACTCATCCCTAATCTTTCAGACTGATGTCAGCGCTCTCGGATGGGGGGCTACGGACACCGAGTCTAGCTGTGGGGGTAGAAACATAGAAACATAGAAATTAGGTGCAGGAGTAGGCCATTCAGCCCTTCGAGCCTGCACCGCCATTCAATATGATCATGGCTGATCATCCAACTCAGTATCCCGTACCTGCCTTCTCTCCATACCCTCTGATCCCCTTAGCCACAAGGGCCACATCCAACTCACTCTTAAATATAGCCAATGAACTGGCCTCAACTACCCTCTGTGGCTCCAGAGACTCACCACTCTCTGTGTGAAAAAAGTCTTTCTCATCTCGGTCTTAAAGGATTTCCCCCTTATCCTTAAGCTGTGACCCCTTGTCCTGGACTTCCCCAACATCGGGAACAATCTTCCTGCATCTAGCCTGTCCAACCCCTAAAGAATTTTGTAAGTTTCTATAAGATCCCCTCTTAATCTCCTAAATTCCAGAGAGTAAACCAAGTCTATCCAGTCTTTCTTCATAAGACAGTCCTGACATCCCAGGAATCAGTCTGGTGAACCTTCTCTGCACTCCTCTATGGCAATAATGTCCCTTCCTCAGATTTGGAGACCAAAACTGCCACGCAATACTCCAGGTGTGGTCTCACCAAGACCCTGTACAACTGAAGTAGAACCTCCCTGCTCCTGTACTCAAATCCTTTTGCTATGAAAGTTAACATACCATTCGCTTTTTTCACTGCCTGCTGCACCTGCATGCCTACTTTCTGACTGGTGTACCATGACACCCAGGTCTCGCTGCATCTCCCCTTTTCCTAATCGGCCACCATTTAAATAATAGTCTGCTTTCCTGTTTTTGCCACCAAAGTGGATAACCTCACATTTATCCACATTATACTGCATCTGCCAAACATTTGCCCACTCACCCAGCCTATCCAAGTCACCTTGCAGTCTCCTACATCCTCCTCACAGCGAACACTGCCCCCCAGCTTAGTGTCATCCGCAAACTTGGAGATATTGCCTTCAATTCCCTCATCCAGATCATTAATATATATTGTAAATAGCTGGGGTCCCAGCACTGAGCCCTGCGGCTAGTTACTGCCTGCCATTGTGAAAAGGACCCGTTTTACTCCTACTCTTTGCTTCCTGTTTGCCAGCCAGTTCTCTATCCACATCAATACTGAACCCCTAATACCGTATGCTTTAAGTTTGTATACTAATCTCTTATGTGGGACCTGTCGAAAGCAAAGGGGTAGCTGGCATGAACATGAAGGGTTGATTCGCCACACACACGGGATAAATTCTTTCGCATTATTGGGGGCATTTTATGGGTAAAGGCATATTGCTCCTCAATGAAGGATTTACACATTCAACTCCAGATTGATAACACCACAGCAGTGGCATATATTAAGCATATGGGAGGAGCACGATCAGTATCATGGTGTTAACTGGGTACCGTCATGTGGCATTGGTGTATTTCAAGGCACATCTGCGTTTCAGCCATTTATTCACCACCTATAGCTAATGTGGTGGACGACCATAGGTCGCGTACATTTCATGCCAATAAAGAGTGGATGTTGAATTCTAAACTTTGTCACACAATTGTCACTCGATTTGGGTTGCCAGCCATTGATCTGTTCCATCCAGATTACATCACCAGTTGCCTAAACATGTGTTTCATGGGAGCCAGATCCAGGTGCAGTTGCCGTGGATGCAGTCTCGTTACATTGGGGGCACTAAAAATTTTATGCAATTCCTCAATTTTTTCATCTTGAACTGTCTCACCACAATAGAGCGAGACTCCGCCACAGGTGTTTTGGTGGTCCCAGATTAGCCAACACAACCATGGTTCCCCTTAGTGTTTTCAATGATGGTTCAGTCATTCATGATGATTCCCAGCTACAGTAATTTCTTGGTGCATCCGGTTACAGGAGAAAGTCACCCTTTACATGACCATATTAATTGTTGGTCTGCAGGTTCTAACCAGACATTTCCAAGGACTTGGATTGTCGAACAGGGCCATGGTGGTTCTCACTGCAGGCTGGCGAAATAGCACTCAGAAACAATATATGGTTCACATAAAGAAATGGGAACTGTTTTCTGTGAAACAATCCAATATGTCTTATCATAATGCAAGCATATGTGATGTGTTGGAGTTCCTTGCTAAGTTGCATTTTGATGAACACCTGCGTTATATTGACATTACCAGAGCTCAGAGTGTGTTGTCCTCTTATTGCGGGCAGTCTTCAGAACAACATCCTATCGGGTCTCATCCGTTAGTATCCCGATTTATGAGGAATTTTTAATAAAAACCCTCCGAAATCCGCTATACAGAAATCTGGGACATCACTCCTGTTCTCACAATGCTTCGGCAATGGGCTCCAATTACTTCATTATTTACGCAGAGATTAACTCTTGCTGTGGATGTTCTAATAACACTGGTTTCAGCACAACATGTACAAACATTGCAATTCTTACAAATACCTTGTATGCATTTGTCTGTCAATGACATTAACTTCAATGTTTATGATTTAATCAAACAAAGCAGGCCGGTCTGGCTGGAATCAAGTTGACGTTTAAAGCCTATCTTGTTGACCAAATGTTATATGTAGTTACGCCACATAACTTAAGCCAATATATTACGGTAACAAGGAGTCTCAGAGGTTCTGAGACAGGACTGCTCATTAGTCACAAAAAGACATATACAAGAGTGTCAGCACAAACTATTTCTACATGGTTGAAACAGGTTCTCAATTATGCTGGAGTCGACATTCCTGTCTTTAACTCTCACTCCACCAAGGCGGAATCGATCTCCGCAGCGAAGGCTCAGGACGAGCCGCTAGACCAAATCTTCGAGGCCGCAGGATGGTCTCGAGAAGCAACATTTTCTCAATTTTCTTACAAACCTGTACAGACCGTGCCATGGTTTGGGCATGCTGTTTTGGGTCACATTTAATTCATTTGCTTTGTTTTCTATCATTGTTTGTAATTTTCCCTGAGACAGAGGGGTTATTCCTGTGTTTATTATTGTTAACAATAGTTATTGAATTAATTCAAAGCAATGTTCAATATATTATTTATTCCCTACTGTGTCAACCGAAGCAGATTGTCGTATGGTGTGCATCTAAGGCATGCAAATACAGAGCTTTGAAATCTTCACGTAGTCACTCACGTGACTCCGAAGTAAAATAGTAAGATTAAACGAGAACTTACCAGTTTGAAGTTTGATCCTTATTTTATGAGGAGTGACGTTGAGGGATTACGTGCCCTCCGCTCCCACCCTCATAATCTAAGAGATCATCTGGTAGTTCTAGTCTTCTACGAGCCTTACTATGTTACTTCGGCTATTTGTTTTCTGTGTTTTCACGCCGCTGCTTTGAAGTATGACGCGCATGCGCCTGGCGGGACTTCTTCACGTAATCCCTCAACGTCACTCCTCATAAAATAAGGATCAAACTTCGAACCGTAAGTTCTCATTTAATCTTACTATTTTTCCCTTTTTCTTTTTCTTTTTTTTTTTTCCTTTCTCCAGGGTCTATCTCTTAATTCCCGTTTCTAACTCTTCAAGGGTTTCCTTTCCCTCTGTCACGCTTTTGCACTTTCACATCTCTTTTTCACTTTTCTACTTTCTATGCTCCTATTTTTCTCTCTATTCTCCCTTTTCCAAAGCCTTTAAAAAAATTAAGGGGTACAATGACTGTAATACAATACAAGGGATGTACACTGATGTAACTTACAGTACTTACCACTAATAAATAAAGATATAAAAAATTTAGAAAAAACAAGCGCTTAACAGTGACACCCCCACTGTCTCGTGGAAAGCGGAGATTTTAATAGATGTTTTTCCACCGAATTTCAAAATCCAGATTACAAAACATGGGGGGGCGGGGGGGGGGGGGGGGATTGTCCCCCATCTCTCAAAACATGGGAGGGACGTGTCCCCCCAGTCCCCCACCCCGGGATTTCCACCCGTGGATCCAAGAGGGATACATCGTTGCGAACTGTGTAACTAGTCAAACAACGTTTAGTGGAGGAAGGCCTATTCCTTCTCACCAGAGCAGTCTGAAGAAGGGTCTCAACCCGAAACATCATCCATTCCTTCTCTCCAGAGATGCTGCCTGAGTTACTCCAGCTTTTTGTGTTTATCTTCTTTTAGTGGAGGCAGAGGGCCAAGGAGCGGAGGGGGGGGGGGGGGGGGGGGGGGGGGGGGGGGGGGGGGGGGGGAGAGGGATTGCAGTGGGCTACTGAGCTGACAATTGGGACTTGCAAAACTCCCATGGTGATGATGTTGGTAAATATCGGACGAGGGATCAGAATTGGCCCGGACTTTGAGGGTAACTCCAAAATAGAGCCAAAGGATCTTTAACATCAACAAACAGTGTGTGATTCGCGCATCATCCACTAGATGGCACCTCTGTCTTAGATCAACACTGGGCGTTTGTGTTGTGTGTCCAGTTTTTAGAGATACAGCGCGGGAACAGGCCCTTCAGCCCACCGAGTCTGGCTGACCAGCGATCCCCACACATTAACACTATCCTACACACTTTAGGGACTATTTACATTGACACAAAGCCAATTAATCTCCAAACCTTGCACCTTTGGAGTGCGGGAGGAAACCGAAGATCTCGGAGAAAACCCACACGGTCATGGGGAGAACGTACAAACTCCGTACAGACAAGCACCCGTAGTCGGGATCGAACCTGGGTCTCTGGCGCAGCAAGCACTGTAATGGGCCTGTCCCACTTAGGCGACTTTTTAGGCGACTGCAGGAGACTATGCGGTCGCCACATGGTCGCCACATGCTCGCGGGTGGTTGCCGGGGAGTCGCCTTCATGGCCGTGAGGAGTTCCCGCATTCTGAGAACTAGTCGCAGCCTCATTATGGTCGCCACGAATTTTTCAACATGTTGAAAAATTAGCGGCGACCAGAATGAAGCCGCCATGGAGAGTAGCGAGAATTCTCGTGCCGTAGGTGGGTCGCCAGGAGGTCCTAGTGGGTTACCAGGAGGTCAAAAGTTCTCGTAGGTTGTAGCCGGTGCTGACCAGTGAACTTCATTGGCTCATTGGGGAGTAAAAGTAGTTTTCAGAACCAAGGATAACCGACCGCTAATGTTAAATGTCCGCCGAGCTTCACAGCCGTGTATCTCTGGCTTCTTAAAAGTTGTTTCCACTCCTTCTCCCCCTCTTTCCCCCCCCCTCTTTCCCCCCCCCCCTCTTTAAAGGACATAAGTGACCCTTCCTGTACACTGTGGTTTCACCGTCTTAATTACAGCGCCAACCTTCCTGTTCGTCGCGGTGTGTGTCTGTATCACATATGGCTTTGCACCATGTGGATTTCACTCAGACAGCGCTTCCCCTGTTTGCCCTGTCCCCCGCTTGCATAACCGTCTGGTGAAGGAAGCGGTGTGCTTGACAGTGCGGGCAGTCGCCTGAGAAATTACCGGTGGGACAGGCCCATAAGACAGCCAAGCTATCGCTGCACCACCCGTGCCGCCCCTCTCAACCGTGGCAACTCTCAGTGTCTCTGGACTGAGGGTTGAACCTACAGCCTTCTTGTTGCTGCAATCAACAGACAGCAAAGTGGTGCAGCTGGTAGAGCTGCTGCCTCACAGCGCCAGAGACCAGGCTTTGATCCTGACCTCGGGTGCCGTCTGCATTCAGTTTGCACCTTCTCTCTGTGACCCGCACTACTATGCTCCGGTTTCCTCCCACATTATTTATTTATTTTTCAATTATTTTTATAGGTGCAGAATTAGCCATTCGGCCCAGCACCGCCATTCAATATGATCATGGCTGATCATCCACAATCAGTACCCTGTTCTTGCCTTCTCGCCATATCCCCTGACTCCGCTATCTTGAAGAGCTCTAAGCTAACTCTCTTAGGAAAGCATCCAGAGAATTGGCCTCCACTGCCTTCTGATGCAGAGAATTCCACAGATTCACAACTTTCTGGGTGAAAACGTTTTTCCTCCATCTCTGTTCTAAATGGCCTACCCCTAATTCTTAAACTGTGGCCCCTGGTTCTGGACTCCCCCAACATTGGGAACATGTTTCCTGCCTCTAGCGTGTCCAACATTGAATTTTCTCAATTCTGTTAACCCTTCCTGTCTCCTCCCCTTCCCATCTCTCCCTCAGCCCTCGGGCCCTGGCATTCCCTCTCTCTCTATCTCCCTCCCCCACCCTAGTCGCACCAGCTTCTCATTTTCACACCACAAACAGCTTACAATGGCTTGTTCCCTTTATCATCAATACATTTTTTGCATATCTTGCATTCATTGTTCTTTATCTCTCCACATCACCGTCTATATCTCTCGTTTCCCTGATCCCTGACCAGTCTGAAGAAGGGTCTCGACCCGAAACGTCACCTATCTCCTTCGCTCCTTAGATGCTGCTGCACACGCTGAGTTTCTCCAGCCTTTTGTGTACCCTCGATTCTCCAGCATCTGCAGTTCCTTCTTTAACCCTTAATAATCATATATGTTTCAATTAGATCCACTCTCATCCTACTAAATTCCAGAGTGTACATCCCAAAGACGTGCGGGTTTGTAGGTTAATTGGCTTCTGTAAATTGCCCCTAATGTGTCGGGTGTGGATGGGAAAGTGGGAGGCGCCAATAGAACTGATGGTCAATGTGGACCCAATCGGCCTATTCCCATGCTGTATCTTCCATTCAAGGTAGTTTAGAAAACATTACGGCTAATTCTTAACAACAGAATATGCTTATCATTTAGGGTCAAGTTTATCTTCAATAGATCATTCAACCCCTCGAGTTTGGCCTGGCATCATAATTATAATCATAATCATAATCATACTTTATTAGCCAAGTATTTTTGCAACATGCGAGGAATTTGATTTACCAAGTCAGTCATACCATGTGACTCCTCCACATTCCTCACTGTGATGGAAGGCGAATAAAAGTTCAATTTTTCCCTTCTTTGTTCTCCCGTGATCGGGGGCCACGAGCCATCCGTTGACAGGACAATCTTGGCTCCCGTAGCCGGCGGCGGTTGGGTCCCTCCGTGTCGGGGCGGACAAGCTCCTGCATCAGTGGGGGAATCTCAGCACCCCCGCGCCGGGCGATCTGACCCCGGGTCGGGGCTGGTCGAACATTCTGCGTCGTCGGAGCTGCCCGAGACTGTGAGCTCCGCGATGTTGGAATCCGCTGTTGGAGCATCGATCCCAGGGAAGGGATCAGATGGTAAGTCCACATCCCTGCGGTGGGGCTCAAAGTCAGTCCCGAGCAAGGCCTCCAGCTCCATGACGTTAGGCCGCAGAGCGACCAGAGATACGATCCGGAAAACAGTAGCATCTCTGGCAAGGTAAGAGATTGAAAATATTCTGATGACATTCATTATTGACATACCTCCCACTCCTTTTCCTAACACTGCATTGTGATGTGTGATGTCCTAACCCAACAAAAATCCCTTCACATGAATTATTGAAACTCTTAATTGTCTCAGCATTGAGAGCCAATTCAAAGGTTTCAAAGGTCTTCAAAGGTTCAGATTATGTTTCAGATTTCCACAAAGCTTGGCAGAAGAAAGGATCTGACGAAGGATTATTTAGTTTACTTTAGAGATACAGCGCGGAACCAGGCCCTTAGGCCCACCGAGTCCCCACCGACCAGCGATCCCCGCGTATTAACACTATCCTACATACATTTGGGACAATTCACACTTACACCAAGCTAATTAGCATACAATCCTATACATCTTTGGAGTGTGGGAGGAAACCAAAGATCTCGGCGAAAATCCACGCAGGTCATGGGGAGAACGTTCAAAAACTCCGTATAGGCAGCACCCGTAGTCAGGATTGAACCCGGGTCTCTGGTGCTGCAAGCACCTTAATGCAGCAACTCTACCGCTGCACCACTGAGACTTGAAACATTAACTTTTTATCTTTCTCCAAAGATCCTAGCTAACCTGTTGACTATTTCCAATGCTGTGTCTACTTCATGAAATAGTTTATCCTGATTTTGCTCAAAATTGTCCTATCTTTAAAATTAGCATGTCTTCCCATCTTATTCCTTGACCCCCACCCATTTCTACCTGTAGTCCTTCCTCTGGCTTTACATTTTCTCCTTTTTTCTCACCTTAGCCCCCTTTTGTCATCCCCTCCGTCACCTGTATCCACCTGACACTTGCCAGGATTTGTCCTAGATTTTACTCCCCCGCAACAATCAATCTGAAGAAGGGTCCTGACACAAAACACCACCTATCCCTGTCCTCCAGAAATGCTATTTGACCCATTGAGTTCCATGCAAGAGTCAAGCATCTGCAGTTTAGTTTAATATAGTTTAGAGATACAGCATAGAAACAAGCCCTACGGCACACCTAGTCCACTCCGACCCACGATCCCCGCACACTAACACTATCCTACACACGAGGGACAATTTAAAGAATTTTTCTCACAGAGAGTGGCGAGTCTGTGGAATTCTCTGTCTCAGAGGGAGGTGGAGGCAGGTCCCTCTGGATACTTTCATGAGAGAGCTAGAATGCGCTCTTAAAAATAGCGGAGTCAGGGGATATGGGGAGAAGGCAGGAACGGGGTACTGATTGGGGATGATCAGCCATGATCACATTGAATGGCGGTGCTGGCTCGAAGGGCCGAATGGCCTACTCTTGCACCTATTGTCTATTACCTATTGTCTATCATGTGTCTATCTAAATGCATGTATGCACGCGGAGAGGATGTACCCACTGGTGGGAGAGTATAGGACTAGAGGTCACAGCCTCAGAATTAAAGGACGTTCTTTTAGGAAGGTGATGAGGAGGAATTTCTTTGTTCAGAGTGTGGTGAATCTGTGGAATGCTTTGCCACGGAAAGCTGTGGATGCCAAGTCAGTGGACATTTTTAAGGCAGAGATAGATAGATTCTTGATTAGTACGTGTGTCAGGAGTTATGGGGAGTTGGCAGGGGAATCGTCAAGTCAAGTCAAAGTCAAAAGAGTTTATTGTCATGTGTCCCTGATAGGACAATGAAATTCTTTCTTTGCATAGCACAACAGAACATAGTAGGCATTGACTACAAAACAGATCAGTGTGTCCATATATACACACATGAATAAATCAACTGATAAAGTGCAAATAACAGATAATGGGCTATTAATGTTCAGAGTTTTGTCCGAGCCAAGTTTAATAGCCTGATGGCTGTGGGGAAGTAGCTATTCCTGAACCTGGTCGTTGCAGTTCTCAGGCTCCTGTACCTTCTACCTGAAGGTAGCGGGGAGATGAGTGTGCGGCCAGGATGGTGTGGCTCTTCGATGATGCTGCCAGCCTTTTTGAGGCAGCGACTGCGATAAATCCCCTCGATGGAAGGAAGGTCAGAGCCGATGATGGACTGGGCAGTGTTTACTACTTTTTGTAGTCTTTTCCTCTCCAGGGCGCTCAAGTTGCCGAACCAAGCCACGATGCAACTGGTCATCAAGCTCTCTACTGTGCACCTGTAGAAGTTAGAGAGAGTCCTCTTTGACAAACCGACTCTCCGTAATCTTCTCAGGAAGTAGAGGCGCTGATGTGCTTTCTTGATAATTGCATCAGTGTTCTAAGACCAGGAGAGATCTTAAGGGATGAGCACGCCCAGGAATTTGAAGCTCTTGACCCTTTCAACCATCGACCCGTTGATAAAAACGGGACATTCGAATCCAGTTAACTAACTCTGATGAATATTTATTCACTGTATATAAATTGCTCAATCTCTCATTGAATGCTACTTGTTGCCTAATATGGCTTGTCTCTGTTTCATTAAATACAGATTATAATGTGCAGGAAATGTAGATCACTTCATCCTGTTACAAGATCTGATTTTACCAGACGCAGTGCAGGGATATGCACTCAATTAATGTTCCTTTGGTGCTAAGATCAAGGAAAATTTTAGACGATTCAATATTTACACATTTACCAGTTTCAATGTTGTAAGGTGTTTAAAAAATTGTAATGTCACAGTGTGATTTTAATCCTGAAACTCAAAAAAATTTGCACATGATGCAAAACTGAAACAAAACGTATGTCTTGAGAAAGATAGGGGCGGCACGTTGGTGCAGGAGTAGAGTTGCTACCGTACAGCGCCAGAGAGCCGAGTTGGATCCTGACTATGGGTGCTGTCTGCATGGAGTACATTCTCCCCATGACCTGCGTGGGTTTCCTCTGAGTGCTCCGGTTTCTTCCTACGTTCCAAAGATAGGCAGGTTTGTAGCTTAATTGGACTCTTTTAAAATTGTATCTAGCGTGTAGAATAGAACTAAAGCATGGGTGATCGTTGGTCGGCACTGACTGGGTGGGCCGAAGGGCCTGTATCGACACTGTATCTCTAAACTAAACTAACAGGAGCCAGTCTCCGCTCAGCGAGATCCCTCAACAGACAATAGACAATAGGTGCAGGAGCAGGCCATTCGGCCCTTCAAGCCCATTCAATGTGATCATCCACAATCAGTACCCCGTTCCTGCCTTCTCCCCATATCCCCTGACTCCGTTATCATCAAGAGCCCTACCTAGCGCTCTCTTGAAAGTATCCAGAGAACCGGCATCCACCGCCCTCTGAGGCAGAAAATTCCACAGACTCACAACTGTGTGAAAAAAGTGTTTCCTCATCTCATGGTTCAAAGGTTCTTTATTAGTCACTAACACCAATTGGTGTAGTGAAAAGTGTATTGCCATTGCAGCACATAAAAAAAGAATACAAACATAACAATAATAAAGAAATTTAAACATAAAAACATCCCCCACAATGGTTCCCACTTGAGGGAAGGCACAATTAGACAATAGACAGGGCTGCCAACTCTCACTCTTTGAGCGTGAGACTCACTCATTTCGAAAAATTCTCATGCCCTCACGCTGATCAGAAATTTCTCACGCTCTGTCGTGAGAAATTCTGTGATCAACGAAAATTTCAAAACTCAGATAAAATGCATGGTCCACGGGTGTTGGAGAGCCGGGGCTGAGGGAGGGATGGAAGCAGATGTAGCGGCGGGAATAGATGCGGGGCCTACGAGTCGCTCGCTGCATCTCCGGCCACGGAGCAGCTTCAGTGGAAACCTCAGGGTCCCGGGACGTCGGAGGCGACGGAAGCGTTGCGCCGCTGCCGTGAGAGTCTCTGCGCTGAAGGGACAGAGACGCTCCAAGGGGGGCGGAGAGAGAGAGAGAGGGGAATGAGACAGTGGGCTGGGAGAGAGGGGAGGGAGAGAGAGGTAGGGAAGAGAGATAGGGAGAGAGAGAGGGGAGAGAGAGAGGGAGAGAGAGAGAGGGGGGGAAAGAGGAAGAGAGAGAGGAGAGAGGGAAGAAAGAGGGAAGAGGGAAAGAGGGGGACGAGATAGAGAGGGGGAAAGAGAGAGAAAGAGAGAGGTGGGGGCAAAGAGAAGGAGGAGATAGAGAGAGGAGGAAGAGGGAAGAGAGCAAGGGGGAGAGCGAGGTGGGAGGGAGAGGTGAGAGAGGGGGGGGGGGGGTGGAGGGGGGGAGAGCCTCTGGTTCTGGACTCCCCCAACATCGGGAACATGTTTCCTGCCTCTAGCGTGTCCAAGCCCTTAACAAATGGTAACAGAATACTGAGTGAATATAATTTTATGGATGAGAAATTGTGTTCAACCAATTGATGACTTCTTTGACAAAGTAACTGGCATGTTAGATAACAAGGAAGCCAATGAATGTAGCAAATTTTGTTATCCATAATTTGGTCTGTGAAGTGCCCCATAAAGGATCACTGCATTAGCTAAGCACCTGTGGGCTTGAACGTAATAGGTTAAGTCCAGGGGGTCAGAAATGGGGCTTTATGTGTGGGCCAGATATATTATCGGTGCAGAGGGGCTAGGAGCAAGGCCAAGTGTGCATCCAGAGTCAAGGTCTGGAATAGTACTTGGTGTGCAGTCAAAGCTGGGATCAGGGGAGTGTTCAGCACTGGGAACCTAAGCAGGTAAGCAGCTATGATCAGGGTAGAACATGGTAAGGCTGGACTCAGGGACAGGAACGAGAGAAGGTATGCAACTGGAGTCTTGGTCAGGAGTAGTACCAGGTGTGCAGTGAGACCCAGGTTGGACAGCAGGGCCAAGTGTTTGATTATAACCTGATATCCATACATGAATACACTAATATGCACCATATGAATACAGTATGCACCATATTGCACAATTTCAAGCTGAAAAATGCTAAAGTTCCGTAACAATGGGAGGGGTGGCACACTCCTCCCACAGCCTCAACCCCCCCCCTCCCCAGTCGCTCCACTCCCTCGGGCTTGGTCTCTCGCAATTTCTCACTCCCAGCTCTCACCCAATGTTGGCAGCCCTGCAATAGACAATGGGTGCAGGAGTAGGCCATTCGGCCCTTCAACTCAGCACCACCATTCAATGTCAAACTATTGTGTGATCTTGACCACACACCGGTGGGAATTTTTACAATACATTTTATGTGATGAAGAGCGTCCAAGGTGATCAAGATGGAGATTTGAGCTGCAATAACAGATGAATCTGTCTTATGAGCCAAACAGCATCTGGCAAAAGAGTTAACTAAAAAGTAGCTAATGTAAGCCCACTTTTTAAAAAGGGAGGGAGAGAGAAAACGGGGAATTACAGACCAGTTAGTCTAACATCGGTAGTAGGGAAAATGCTAGTCAGTTATTAAAGATGGGATAGCAGCACATTTGGAAAATGGTGACATCATTGGACAAAGTCAGCATGAATTTATGAAAGTTATATCATGTCTGACGAATCTTATAGAATTTTTCGAGGATGTAACTAGTAGAGTGGATAACGGAGAACCTGTGGATGTGTTATATCTGGACTTTCAGAAGGCTTTCGACAAGGTCCCACATAAGAGATTGGTGTACAAACTTAAAGCACACGGTATTGTTGGTTCAGTATTGATGTGGATAGAGAACTGGCTGGCAGACAGGAAGCAAAGAGTAGGAGTAAACGGGTCCTTTTCAGAATGGCAGGCAGTGACTAATGGGGTACCGCAAGGCTCAGTGCTGGGACCCCAGCTATTTACAATATATATTAATGATCTGGATGAGGGATGAGCAGCATCTCTGGACATAAGGAATAGATGATGTTTCAGGTCGTGACCCTTCTTCAGTCGTGCCCATTCTTGCTATTGAGGGAGTGCAGCGTAGGTTTACAAGGTTAATGCCAGGGATGGCGGGACTGGCATATGCTTAGAGAATGGAGCAGCTGGGCTTGTACACTCTGGAGTTTAGAAGGATGAGAAGGGACCTCATTGAAACATATAAGATTGATAAGGGCTTGGACACACTAGAGGCAGGAAACATGTTCCTGATGTTGGGGGAGCCCAGAACCAGGGGCCACAGTTTAAGAATAAGGAGTAAGCCATTTGGAACGGAGACGAGGAAACACGTTTTCTCTGCCTCAGAGGGCAGTGGAGGCAGGTTCTCTGCATGCTGTCAAGAGAGAGCTAGATCAGGCTCTTAAAAATAGCAGAGTCAGGGGATATGGGGAGAAGGCAGGAACGGGGTACTGATTGGGGATGATCAGCCGTGATCACATTGAATGTCGGTGCTGGCTCAAAGGGCCAAATGGCCTACTCCTGCACCTATTGTCTATTGTCTATTCAGACCATTCTCGACCCAAAACGTCCCCTATTCCTTTTCTTCAGAGATGCTGTCTGTCCCGCTGAATTACTCCAGCTTTTTGTGTCTATCTTTGGACTTTGTCTCTGAAACTGTTTTAGCTAGATCTGTATTCTGTACTCGGTATCTTTCACTTCACTTTTATCCATTGTGCGTGAGATTGGCTTTGTGTATAATATTATCCGATTTTGAATGGATAGCATGAAAGTTAAAAGGCTTTTCACTGTACCTCAGTACACGTAACAAAAAAAACGCTACACCTGAGCCTGATTTACCAACTCTATTTCACTTTCCACAGCTTTTGCCCAATTTGCGAAGTATTTCCAACATTTTTTGTGTATTAATTTTAGTCTTGGCTTTTAGCTTTAGAGATTCAGCAGAGAAACAGGCCCTTCAGCCCAGCGAGTCCGTGCCGACCAGCAGTCCCCCACACACTAACGTGCAACATCGGTGGCTCAGCGGTAGAGTTGCTGCCTGACAGCGCCAGATTCAATCCTGGCTACGGGTGACTGTCTGTACGGCGTTTGCACGTTCTCCCTGTGACCTGCGTGGGTTTTCTCCGAGATCTCCGGTTTCTTCCCGCACTCCGTAGACGTACAGGTCTGTAGGTTAATTGGATTAGTATAAATATATAAATATAAAAATTGTCCCGAGTGTAGGATAGCGTGGGCTCAAGGCCCCGTTTCTGCGCTGTATCTCTAAACTAAACTAAACTGAACTAATACAATAGATAGACACAAAATACTGGAGAAACCCAGCGGGACAGGTAGTGTATCTGGCGAGAAGGGATAGTTGACGTTTCGGGTCGAGACCCTTCGGTCTGAAATGCCGCCCATTCCTTCTCTCCAGAAATGCTGCCTGTCCTGCTGAGTTACTCCAGCATTTTGCATCTATCTTCGGTCGAGACCGGTACCTGCAGTTCCTTCCTGAACTTTTATACTTTCTTGCAAACCCCAATGACGATTTATAATTTTACCAAAACCCTCCCGCTGCGCCTCCGTGCCGCCGAGGTGGGAGAAAAGGTTTGGCGTAAGGGGGCGACCATCGGAAAACGACGAAGGGAATTAGTATCCAAATGACAGGCTGCCAAGCGTGACTCAAAATAAAAGCATGCGGGCTGAAATGGAGAAGTGGTGAAGTGTCCCCACAGCTCGCTGGCAGCCAGCGCGTAAACAACCTACGTCACGGGGGGCACCTGGGCAGAAGTGGCTGTCGAGTGGAGACGTAGTTATAGCCCGTGTCGAGGGAAGAGCGTGCAGGCTAAAGGAAGCATTGGGGCAGGAAGAGCATGTGAGGAGAGGCAGATACGTTCAGTTTAGTTCATTGTCACATGTACCGAGATGCAATGAAAAGCTTTTTGTTGCATGCTGACTATTCAGCGGAAAGACTATACGTGATTACAATCGAGCCATTTACAATAGACAATAGGTGCAGGGGTAGGCCATTCGGCCCTTCGAGCCAGCACCGCCATTCAAAGTGGTCATGGCTGATCATCCACAATCAGTACCCACATCCACCAAGTTTAGCGCAAGGTAAAGCCAGTAAAGTCTGATCAATGATAGTCCAAGGGACATCAAAGAGGTAGTTAGTAATGTTCATAAATTACACCATTCGGCCCATCAATTCTACTCTGCCATTCAATCATGGCTGATCTATCTCTCCCTCCTAACCCCATTCTCCTGCCTTCTCCCCATAACCTCTGACACCTTTACTATCTATCTTTCTCTGCCTTAAAAATATCCACTGAAGGCCTTCTGTGGCAAAAGATTCCAAAGTTTCACCACCCTCTGACTACATAAATTTCTCCTCATCTCCTTCCTAAAAGAACGTCCTTTAATTCTGAGGCTGTGACCTCTAGTCCTAGACTCTCCCACAAGTGTAAACATCCTGTACACATCCACTCCATCCAAACCTTTCTACTATTCGGTACGTTTCAATGAGGTCCCCCCTCGTTCTTCTAAACTCCAGCGAGTACAGGCCCAGTGCCGACAAACTTTCATCATAGGTTAACCTACTCATTCCTGGGATCATTCTTGTAAAACCTCCTCTGGACCCTGTCCAAAACCAGCACATCCTTCCTCAGATATGGTGTCCAGAATTGCTCACAATCTTCCAAATGCGGCCTGACCAGCTCCTTATAGACCCTCAGCATTACATCCCTGTTTTTGTATACAAGCCCTCTTGAAATAAATGCGAGCGTTGAGTTTGCTTTCTTTACTACTGATTCGCGTCCCTACGTACCTGCCACTGACAACGTTCCAAATTACTCATTAGAGTCCCGATGACCCCTCTTTGTTCTCAGCGGCCCCACCCCAAGGGTCAATTTTTGCCCCCTGCCCCCTGCTGGGTCCCTTTTTGGTTTCCAAGGTCCCATCCACGGCGAGTAGCTTTATGTTCTCGGTACTCTTCAGCTCCCCCCCCCCCCCACCCCCACCCTCCACGTGCCGGGAACCTCATTGATCCGAAACATGGACAAGGTTGAGCAAGAGCTCAATGATGCCCCCTGTTACTAAGTTGTACAGGGCCCTGCAGTTGTACAGGGCCCTAGTGTGACCACACCTGGAGTATTGTGTGCAGCTTTGGTCTCCAACTTTGAGGAAGGACATTCTTGCTATGAGGGAGTGCAGCGTAGGTTCACGAGGTTAATTACCAGGATGGCGGGACTGCCAAATGTTGAAAGAATGGAGTGACTGGGCTTGTATACACTGGAATTTAGAAGGATGAGCGGGGATCTTATTGAAACATATCAGATTACTAAGGGATTGGACACGCTAGAGGCAGGAAACATGTTCCCGATGTTGGGGGAGTGCAGAACCAGGGGCCACATTTTAAGAATAAGGGGTAGGCCATTTAGAACGGAGATGAGGAAAAACCTTTTCACCCAGAGAGTTGTGAATCTGTGGAATTCTCTGCCTCAGAAGGCATTCTCTGGATGCTTTCAAGAGAGAGTTAGATAGAGCTCTTAAAGATAGCGAAGTCAAGGGATGTGGGGAGAAGGCAGGAACAGGATACTGATTGTGGATGATCAGCCATGATCACAGTGAATGGCGGGGCTGGCTCGAAGGGTCGAATGGCCTACTCCTGCACCTATTGTCTATGCAGGAAACCCTGGGGGCACTGGGGTTAGTGACAAGCTTCATGGGTCCATTAAGAATGTTAATGCCTACTTTATTCCAGACATCAATAATGTTTTTAATCAATAATGTTTTTATTATTAACGTTTAATGTTTTATGTATCTTTCCTAACTGTCACTCTATGTCATTGTCACTTGCGGGCAGAGCACCAAGGCAAATTCCTTGTATGTGAATAATAAAGTTATTCATTCATCCAGGTGGCATTCAAAGAGCCCTGGCATCTCACCCATCCGTTGCCCACATTCCCAGCTATGATACAGTGCCATCTTCTGAGTATAACTACCTGCTGGGCTCCGTGCTTGGATTCTGGCTACAAACTTAACTACATTCATGATCCACGCTTCAGGCCAAAGCCTAAACAGCCCTGAGCGCAGCGGGTCAGGCAGCATGTCTGCAGTACATGGATAGGTTGGGACCATTTTTTGTTTAGATATACAGCGCTGAAACAGGCCCATCAGCCCACCCAGTCCGCACTGACCAGATTTCCCACACACACCAGGGACAATTTACACTTAAGGGGCTGTCCCACTTGGGCCACCTAATTGGCGAGTTTAGAAGTGTCTAAAAAAATGACATGTTGAAGACCACCTTTGACTATGTAGAAGACCTCCTTCGACTATGTTGAAGACCAGCTTCGACTAGCTACGACTAACTTCGGGAAAATTGGACACCGAATAGTGGAGAGTGAGGACGACCTCCTTCGATCTCCTTCGACCTCCCTTCGACCATGTTGAAGACTATCTACGACTACCTTCGACTACCCTCGATTACCTACGACTAACATGCCGACCTACTACGACCTACTACGACTAAACCTACAAGTAAAAAAAGAATCCATTTTTTCCATGGCGACCTTTTTTTACTCGTCAGCATTTTTTAACATATTGAAAAAAACGCCTCCACCTAGCTGAGGCCTCGAGTACACGGGGACTACTCTTGAGCACGAAGGAGAGTTACAAAGACCTCCTACGACCTCGTGTCGACCATGCTGCGAATATGAGTCGAGGGCAAACTCGCCAGAACTCACGGATTAGGTCGCCCAAGTTGGACAGGCCCTTTATACCAAGCCAATTAACCCACATAAATGTAAATCTTGTGGGAGGAAGCCGAAGATGTCGGAAGAAACATACGCAGCTCACGGTGAGAACGTACAAACTCCGTACAGACCGCTCCTGTAGTCAGGATCACTGGCGCTGTATGATTTGTAAGGCAGCAACTCTACCTCTATGCTACCGGGCTGCCCACTTTCTTCAGACATATTGGTGTACCTTTAAAAACTGAATGTAAATGAAGTGTCTAACCTTTGTTTTAACACTTAAAAATGAAGACAACAGACAATAGACAGTAGGTGCAAGAGTAGGCCATTCGGCCCTTCGAGCCAGCACCGCCATTCAATGTGATCGTGGCTGATCATCCCCAATCAGTACCCCGTTCCTGCCTTCTCCCCATATCCCCTGACTCTGCTCTTTTTAAGAGCCCTATCTAGCTCTCTCTTGAAAGCATCTGTGAAGGAGATCGTAAAAAACACCCAACTGCTATCAGTGAATACCTATTAAGTCTATTTAACCTAGAGTCTTTCCTGTAAGCATACATGTTTCCTGTAAGATTTATCCGACCACAGACTGTACCTCTCTGTCACAAGCTGATTAACGGAAATTATTGTGAAATTATATCATAAAAACATTTGGATGATATATTCTCGAGAAAATATATCAGGACCAGCAGAAACATTCTTCAACATTTCACACTGATATCTCAATAGAGTTTCTGCAGAAGGGTTTTGACCTGAAACGTCACGCATTCAATCTCTCCAGAGATGCTGCCTGTCCCGCTGAGTTACTCCAGCATTTTGTGTCTATCTTCGATTTAAACCAGCATCCGCAGTTCCTTCTTACACAAAGTTAGAGCTTCTGTGTCTCATGCCCAGTTTTAGTTCATAAGTTCTTGAGTTCATAAGTGAAAGGAGCAGATTTAGGCCATTCAGCCCATCAAGTCTACTGTGCCATTCAATCATGGCTGATCTATCTTTCCGTCTCAACCTCGTTCTCCTGCCATCTCCCCAGAACCCCTGACACCTGTACTAATCAAGGATCTATCTAGCTCTGACTTAGAAATATCCATTGGCCTCCACAGCCTTCAGTGGCAATGAATTCTACAGATTCACCACCTTCCTAAGGTAACAATATAGCTGTGAATTCACCCGGCATTTGCAAAAGATGGACAACGGGTAAGATCATCTCTGACCCCTCTCACCCTGGCCACAAACACTTTGAATCACTTCTCTCTGGAAGGCGACTCCGGACTGTCAAAGCCGCCACAGCCAGACATAAAAACAGCTTCTTTCCACGAGCAGTAGCTCTACTCAATAACCAAAAGTCTATAGCCGTTTGGTATTTTATTTCAATCTTCACATGTTTAAATTATAGACAATAGACAATAGGTGCAGGAGTAGGCCATTCGGCCCTTCGAGCCTGCACTGCCATTCAATGTGATCATGGCTGATCATCCCCAATCAGTACCCCGTTCCTGCCTTCTCTCTATATTCCTTAACTCCGCTATCCCTAAGAGCTCTATCTAACTCTCTCTTGAAAACATCCAGAGAATCAGCCTCCACTGCCCTCTGAGGAAGAGTATTCCACACACTCACAACTCTCTGGGTGAAAAAGTTTTTCCTCATCTCCGTTCTAAATGGCTTTCCACTTATTCTTAAATTGTGGCCCCTGGTTCTGGATTCTCCCAACATCGGGAACATGTTTCCTGCCTCGAGTGTGTCCAAACCCTTAACAATCTTATATGTTTCAATAAGATCCACTCTCATCCTTCTAAATTCCAGAGTATACAAGCCCAGCCGCTCCAATCTATCAACATATGACAGTCCCACCATCCTGGGAATTAACCTCGTGAACCTACGCTGCACTGCCTCAATAGCAAGAATGTCCTTCCTCAAGTTTGGAGACCAAAACTGCACAGAATACTCACTGGGGCCCTGTACAACTGCAGGAGGGCCTCTTTGCTCCTATACTCAACTCCTCATGGTATGAAGGTCAACATGCCATTCGCTTTCTTCACTGCCTGCTGTACCTGCATGCTTACTTTCAGTGACTGATGAACAAGGACACCCAGATCCCGTTGTACTCCCGTTTTCCAAACTTGACACAAAGTGGATAACCTCACATTTATCCATATTAAACGGCATCTGCCATGCATCTGCCCTCTCACCCAACCTGTCCAAGTCAACCTGCATCCTCATAGCATCCTTTAAGATGCTATATTTTGCTATATTTAAGAGTGAGTTGGATGTGGCCCTTGTGCCTAAGGGGATCAGAGGGTATGGAGAGAAGGCAGGTACGGGATACTGAGTTGGATGATCAGCCATGATCATATTGAATGGCGGTGCAGGCTCGAAGGGCTGAATGGCCTACTCCTGCACCTAATTTCTATGTTTCTATGTTTCTATCCTCCTCACAGTTCACACTGCCACCCAGCTTTGTGTCATCTGCAAATTTGCTAATGTTACTTTGAATCCCTTCATCTAAATCATTGATGTATATTGTAAATTGCTGCGGTCCCAGCACCGAGCCTTGCGGTACCCCACTAGTCACTGCCTGCCATTCTGAAAGGGATCTGTTCATTCCTACCCTTTGTTTCCTGTTAGCCAACCAATTTTCTATCCATGTCAGCACCCTATCCCCAATAATGCTCTAATTTTGACCACTAATCTCCTATGTGGGACCTTATCAAATGCTTTCTGAAAGTCCAGGTACACTACATCCACGGACTCTCCCTTGTCCGTTATGCTGGTTACATCCTCAAACATTTCCAGAAAATTAGTCAAGCATGATTTCCCCTTCGTAAATCCATGCTGACTCGGACCGATCTTGCTACTGCTATCCAAATGTGCCTCTATTTCATCTTTTATTATTCACTCCAGCATTTTCCCCACCATTGATGTCAGGCTAACTGGTCTATAATTCCCTGTTTTCTCTCTGCCGCCGTTCTTAAAGAGTGGGACAACATTAGCTACCCCCTAATCCACCGGAACTTATCCTGAAGCTATAGAACATTGGAAAATTATCACCAATGCATCCACAATTTCTGGAGCCACTTCCTTAAGTACCCTGGGATGCAGACCATCAGGCCCTGGGGATTTATCAGCCTTCAGTCCCATCAGTCTACCTATCACAATTACTGCCAAATGTGAATCTCCTTCAGTTCCTCTGCCACCCGAGATCCTCTGGCCACTACTATATCAGG
Organism: Okamejei kenojei; assembly: GCA_035221665.1. Taxonomy (NCBI): domain Eukaryota; kingdom Metazoa; phylum Chordata; class Chondrichthyes; order Rajiformes; family Rajidae; genus Okamejei; species Okamejei kenojei. The sequence continues at coordinate 10,593,897 of CM069136.1, forward strand.
AAGATTGTTTGTGTCCTCCACAATCAGTGAAGACGGATCCAAAGTACCTGTTCAACTCGTCTGCCATTTCCTTGTTCCCCATAATAAATTCACCTTTTTCAGTCTTCAAGGGTCCAATTTGGCCTTAACTAGTTTTTTCCTCTTCACATACCTAAAGATGCTTTTCCTATCCTCCTTTATATTCTTGGCTAGCTTACCTTCGTACCTCATCTTTTCTTCCTGTATTACCTTTTAATTATCTTCGGTTGCACTTTAAAAGTTACCCAATCCTCTTGCTTCCCGCTCATCTTTGCTATGTTATATTTCTTCCCTTTTATTTTTATACTCTCCCTGACTTCCCTTGTCAGCCACGGTCGCCCCTTACTCCCCTTGGAATCTTTGTTCCTCTTTGGAATGAACTGATCCTGCACCTTCTGCATTATTCCCAGAAATACCAGCCATTGTTGTTCCACTCCAGTACAAGCTTCAGTACAAGCTGCTCTAAGAATCCATGACGGAGGCACTCCACAAACTCCCTTTCTTGGAGTCCAGTTCCAATCAGATTTTCCCAGTCTACCTGCATGTTGAAATCTCACATAACAACCACAGCATTACTTTTGCTACATGCCAATTTTAACTCCTGATTCAACTTGCGCCCTATGTCCAGGCTACTGTTTGGGGGCATGTAGATTAGTCCCATTAGGGTCTTTTTACCCTTACAATTCCTCAGTTCTATCCATACTAACTCTACATCTCCTGTTTCAATGTCACCCCTTGTAAGGGACTGAATTTAATTCCTCACCAACAGGGCAACCCCACCCCCTCTGCCCATCTGTCTGTCTTTTCGATAGGACGTAGACCCTTGAATATTCTAAGAGATTAGCATACAAACTTAAAGCACACAGTATTGGGGGTTCAGTATTGATGTGGATAGAGAACTGGCTGGCAGACAGGAAGCAAAGAGTAGGAGTAAATGGGTCATTTTCAGAATGGCAGGCAATGACTAGTGGCGTACTGCAAGGCTCAGTACTGGGACCCCAGCTATTTACAATATATATTAATGATCTGGATGAGGGAATTGAATGCAACATCTCCAAGTTTACGGATGACACGAAGCTGGGGGCAGTGTTAGCTGTGAGGAGGATGCTGGGAGGCTGCAAGGTGACTTGGATAGGCTGGGTGAGTGGGCAAATGCATGGCAGATGCAGTATAATGTGGATAAATGTGAGGTTATCCACTTTGGCGGCAAAAACAGGGGGGTAGATTATCTGAATGGTGGCCGATTGGGAAAAGGGGAGATGCAACGAGACCTGGGTGTCATGGTACACCAGTCATTGAAAGTGGCATGCAGGTGCAGCAGGCTGTGAAGAAAGTGAATGGTATGTTGGCATTCATAGCAAAAGGATTTGAGTACAAGAGCAGGGAGGTTCTACTGCAGTTGTACAGGGTCTTGGTGAGGCCACATCTGGAGTATTGCGTACAGTTTTGGTCTCCTAATCTGAGGAAAGACATTCTTGCCATAGAGGGAGTACAGAGAAGGTTCACCAGACTGATTCCTGGGATGGCAGGACTTCCATATGAAGAAAGACTGGATAGACTCGGCTTGTACTCGCTGGTAATTTAGGAGATTGAGGAGGGATCTTATAGAGACTTACAAAATTCTTAAGGGGTTTGACAGGCTAGATGCAGGAAGATTGTTCCTGATGTTGGGGAACTCCAGAACAAGGGGTCACAGTTTAAGGATAAGGGGGAAGTCTTTTAGGACCGAGATGAGAAGATCTTTTTTTACACAGAGAGTGGTGAATCTGTGGATTTCTCTGCCACAGAAGGTAGTTGAGGCCAGTTCATTGGCCATATTTAAGAAGGAGTTAGATGTGGCCCTTGTGGCTAAAGGGATCAGGGGGTATGGAGAGAAGGCAGGTACAGGATACTGAGTTGGATAATCAGCCATGATCATATTGAATGGCAATGCAGGCTCGAAGGGCTGAATGGCCTACTCCTGCACCTATTTTCTATGTTTCTATGATTCTATTCCGATCCCAGCCCTGGCACTCTTGCAGCCATGTCTCTGTAATTCCCACAACATCATACTAGCAGGAGGTACTGGAAGCAATCCAGAGATAACCACCCTAGAAGTCCTGCTTTTCAGTCTTCTTCCTAATGGCCCTGTCTCACTGTGCGAGTTGATCACGGGTGACCCCGAGTGAAAGAGAAAATCGTGGTTGTGTATAAGATTCCAAATTTTTGTTCAAGAGTTTAACCGAGTTCCCACGGGTATGTCTAATAGCCTTGTCTCACGGTGCGAGTTGACCCACGAGTGACCCCGAGTGAAAGACTCGTGGTTGTGTACGAGAGTCCAAGTTAATGATCAAGAGTTTAACCGAGTTCCCACGGGTATGACTAAGTTTGCCGTTTACTTCTCACTTCTGCGATGTTCTAGCTTCCTCTCCCGAGTTACCAAGTTCCTCTCCCGGGTTACTGTCATGAGCCAACCGTGAATGAAAGGCTGTTTTAAGTATTAAATAGAGGAGCTAGACAGCATCTCATATTCTGATTCAGTATTGAAAGTTATTCAATTTCTGAACTTAAAAAAACTAGGCGGGATCTCGGCCCCGCACTCGCTGCCGTTGTGCAGCAAGGAGGAGGTGGCAGCGAAGCAACATTGTTAAAGAAGACAGCTCCATCCTGCGGCTTTGAGTTCAAAATAAAATTCAGCGCTGCTGCGTCTATGACCTACAAAGGGAAAATGCGCACCGTCCAGTGCCAGAACTAGGCTGGGATCATTCTCTGCTCCCATCTCTCTCTTTCTGTGTGTGTATTAGCAGGGGGAAGAGCGGTCTACCTCGCTGGGGCACAAGACCACTGCCGCCTGCCCCTTGCAGCATCAACTTGTTTGTTCCTTTGGTGCGCCTCATCTGCCCTGCTCCCATCCCAGCGCTGCCCCAGCTCTCTGCCCCATTCCCTTGGAAATGTCGCTTCCGCCACTGTAACGAGGAGGGGTCTGGCTGGCTGGCTTGGTGGGTGGGTGGGTGAGCAGGGAGGGGGAGTGGGTGCAATCCATTCTCAAAGGTCGGGCTGAGCCGTGTAGAACTCACATTCTCTCTGCTTCATATACGCGGGAATTCCCTCAGTATGGTCACTCAGCGGGCAGGCAGCATCTCTGGAGAGAAGGAATGGGTAACGGGATGACATTTAAAATTTAAATCATGGGCAAACCATCTTGCCCCAGGCTGCTTTACATTATTTATTGTGTTGAGATGTTTGTGAGGCTGGGACTTCTCTGAGGGTCGCCACCTTATAGTGGAGACATATGCGTGTGCCTTAGATCCTGTAAGCTGGCCTCATGGCAGGAAGGTGGAGGGGGAGGTCCCTGCCAAAGCGCGGCCCAAGAAGATGACCTCAGTGGAACTGGCCGAGGATGGTGTTTGGCCGGCGGCTGAGAAGGTGGAAGAAGGCTGCAGCAGGGAGAGACTCCCAACCATGGTGGAGCCCATATCATTGGACCCGGGACTGTCAGTGAATGTTGTTCGAAAAGTTTTACCAATCTCTCTTGCTGGAGATGGTCATTGTCTGATAATAGAATTACAGAGTCAAACAGCACAGTACCATCCCTTCACATCCTCTTTACCCATCCGCACTAATCGCATTTGCTCAAATTAGGTCCTTATCCTTTCCCTGCCTTGTCTATTTAAATACTTTAGAGAATACAGCGCGGAAACAAGCCTTTTAGCCCACCGGGTCTGTGCCGACCAACGATCCCTGCACATTAACACCATCCTACCCACACTAGGGACAACTTTTACAAGCCAATTAACCTGCAAACCTGAACATCTTTGGAGTGTGGGAGGAAGCTGAAGATCTCGGAGAAAACCCACGCAGGTCACGGGGAGACATACACACAAAGTCATTCACATCAAGATCCTTTTTATTTTGATGCTCGTTTATTGAGCTGATGAAACTGCGATGTTACAGTTCAATCACAATCACTGGAAGCACAGAACACATTGTGAGCTTTCCAAACCTTGGTGTGACAAACAATGTGAAATTTGAGGGTAATACAGAGAGTGACAGTAATAATTCCAATCAGCACAATCTAAATCAAGACAGGATCAGCCTCCACACAAGGACTTTCCCACAGTCCGTGTCTGCCCATCACCACCACCCCCGTGCCCCTGACGTTTTCTTGTCTACCTGTGTGTGTCAGAGAGATGGCACCAAATGCCCTGGACACCGCTCTGTACTGCTGCACCTTTCAACTGTGATGCCCAACTGTTCCCGGCGGGATTTGAGGAAGGGCTCCAGCAGAATGGACGAGGAGGGGAGTCAGGTTAAAGAGGGCGGACTTGTCTGTTCTGAGCAGTCCCTGGGCTTCAGTCAAGGGTCAGTGTGTGGGGCAGTGCCCTGGAGTTACATCCTTTAGACATCCACCATGGTTCCCCGCTCCCCGTCCCTCTCTCAATATGTGACGGAGAATGGCCGAGAATATCACTGATTTCGCATCCAATCCTGTAAAATGTGAACAGTTAAGATTGTCATATGTCAGTTTAAAGTTGCAGCTTTACCATCTGAGATGGAGCACAAAGACGCAGCAGAAATTTGGAAATGTCATCCCGTCACCCATTCCTTCTCTCCAGAGATGCTGCCTGCCCGCTGAGTTAAAGACTGCCCACGGTAGACTCACGAGTCACTAAGGTAAACGCACGGGCCACTACATTATTCCAACGAGTTTAAATGTTTCAATTTTTAACTTGAACAGTAAATTTGACTCGTGGAAAACCTCAAACATGTTTGAATTTTTTCAAGAGTTAACAAGTTTCACGGGTACCTGCCGTTAGCGCCACGAGTCGCTAAGTTGCGCGCGCGGATTCTGATGTTCCCGCTACGTTAATTGTACGTGATTACCGCGAGTGAAAACTCGGGGTCACTCGTCGGTCGACTCGCACCGTGAGACAGGGGTTTAAGTTTACCGTTTACTTCTCATTTCTGCGATGTACCAACTTCCTCTCCCTCTTGAGCCAACAATGACTACCGACGTGCGGAAAAATCATCACATGGATAAAAATATCATGCTTTTTTTTTACTATAAAAAGCCTCCCATGGCCATGGACAGAACTGCCCCGATGATCAGCTTCTCCGTGTCTCTTATGTAGCTGCATGTTTCTCTTGTCATGTAATTAACGGCTTTTATCAAATCGTTGCCTATCATCGCTACAATGCAATAAATGGCATTTAAAGTACTTGGCTGTCAAAAAAAGCGCAAAACGTAAAGGTGTTTAAGAAACGGACTGCAGGGAGAACTTCAAAGCTTTTGGAAATCGATTAAATTCAGGTAGAAGTTGAACTCAAGATTTAAATCCCCTGAAAGTTAGGTTTCTTAACACAGGATAGATGTTCTGCCAGAATGGAGTTGCTGAATAAAGTCTCCCATTTTCATCCGTTTCTTGCATGACCTCGTTTTGCCAGCTTTATTTCACACTCCGTGATCTGTGTAATGTATATAAGTGTAAAATAATAAACTGACCAAGAAGGTCCAGTGTTCTCCCCTGTTAGTTTAGTTTAGAGATACAGAGAGGAAACAGGCCCTTCGGACCACCGGGTCCGCGCCGACCAGCGATCCCCGCACACTAACACCATCCTACACCCACTATGGACATTTTTTACATTCACCAAGCCAATTAACCTACACACCTGTACGTCTTTGGTGTGTGGGGGGATCTCGGAGAAAACCCACGCAGGTCACGGGGAGAACTTACAATCTCACAGTACAGACAGCACCCGTAGTCGGGATCGAACCTGGGTCTCCGATGCTGCATTCGCTGTCAGGCAGCTGCACCACCGTGAATGAAGGCCTGTTTTAAGGATCAAATAGAGGAGCAAGAAGGTGATCAAGGCGGAGAAAGTGTAGAGGCCAATGCCCAGGTAGTCCAACTCGCAGGAGTGCAGGTCCACCATGACGACGCCGTGGCCGCGGTGGGCTTTGGGGGAGGTGCAGGTGATATCGGTGACCAGGCGAGGGATGTAGACCATGGTCTGATTGATCCACCACATGAACCACCTGGCATCGCAGGTGCAGAGAAAGTGGTTGCCGCTTAGCCGCAAGCTCCCGAAGTGTGTGGCGCTTGAGGAAACTGGAGGCCTGGATGGTCTTCAGGTTGGTGTTGTAGCTGAGATCCAGGATACTGCAGGGAGGTCATGTCCCACAGGAAGTCCTTGGTCAGCTTGGAGATCTTAGATCATGAATATATCTCCCGTGTGAGGTTGAAGATGCGCAGGGTCTGGGTGCAGTTGGACAGCATGCGAGGCTCCGTGGTCAACAGGCTGCTACCGAGGTCCAGCAGCTCCAACCAGCCTAGCAGGTAAAGCCTGCCCCAGTTGAAGCTCCGCAGCTGGTTACCGCTCAGCACAAGCTCCTTGAGTAGCGGGGGCAGGTGGTCAAACACGTCGTGCGGCATGAACGCGAGTTTCTTCCCCTAATAATCCGCTGCTATCTGTTTTCGAGAGCAAAAACTTGCAAAGGGCACGCACGGTTCCTCGCCAGCGAAGATGGACACAGAATGCTGGAGTAACTCAGCGGGACAGGCAGCATCCCTGGAGAGAAGGAATGGGTGACGTTTCGGGTCGAGACCCATTACTTCTCTCCAGAGATACGGCAACAGCACAGCACAAAGCCAGTCTGAAGAAGGGTCTCGACCTGAAACATCACCAATTCCTTTTCTCCAGTGATGCTGTCTGCCCCGCTGAGTTACTCCAGCATTTTGTGTCTGTATCCCATGGCTTATAATGTCACCTCACATTGTAAAATCATTATCTGAAGAAATGTCTCCTTGCTGGCCCAAACATAATCTATGTAGAAATCACGAATTCTACGAATCGCGAATCACGAATCTCTCTGCTTCATATACTGTTGGAATTCCCTCAGTATGGTCACTTTTCACGCGTCCCGCCCGGCGTTAACCCTTCCCATCGATGCTTGAGCCCCCATCTTCGCTCTGCACCTTCAGCTTCCTTGGCGGCTCTCTCCCATCGAAAGTATCCAAGTTAATTTCAGACCCCTATCCATCCATCCATGCATTCATTCATTTCCCATTAAAATCTGACTAATCTTCAACATTTCATTTCTGGCACTCAGGCCAAACCCACGGTAGACTCAAGAGTCACTATGGCAAACTCACGGGCCACTACGGTTCTTACAACCAGTTTAAATGTTTCAATTTTTAACTTCAACAGTAAATTTGACTCGTGGAAAACTTTAAACATGTTTGAATTACGTGATTACCACGAGTGAAAACTCGGGGTCACTCGTGGGTCGACTCGCACCGTGAGACAGGGGTTTAACTCTCTAAACTTGCGATGCAGAACCTCCATCCTCTTCTTCCCGACGTCGTGTGGGCCCACGTGCACATCTTCTACCGGCTGTACACCTTCCCTCTCGAGGATGTTCTGAATTCGATTCGTGATATCTTGAACCCTGGCACCAGGGAATGTTTATAATGTTTTGGTTTTTAATTGTCTACTGTACATTGTCAAGAGTGTTTTATTGTCATATGTCTCAGATTGAACAATGAAATTCTCACTTGCTACAGCACAACAGAATATGTAATCATAATAAATAACATAACAAAAACTCAGAGAAAAAAAATGTTGTGTTGTTATTCTTGCGAGCAGAGCACTGAGGCAAATTCCTTGTATGTTTGCATACATACTTGGCTAATAAAATGTATTCAGTTATTCAATTCAATTAATGGCTCGCTGAATATGTTAACATCGAGTTGAGCAATTGAAACACACAGGAAATGTTGGCCAATTTGCATGAGAGGACAGAATGATCAACCATGCAAGATGGAAACAATTATGAAATACGTGTTGTTGGTGTCGAAAGCTCTTAGTTCCCAGCAACCAACCATGGCTATGGAATTGAGGGGATGCATGAAAACCTCAGATATTAAGTTACCGTTCAGATTCTTATTAAATCTTTCCCCCAGTTTCGAAAAAAAAATGAAACATACAGATCTCCTTGTGCTATAGAGTAGTTGAGGGGCATGCAGTAGAACAGTTTAGCTCTCTGCAGTGGATGCAATGGCAGGAGAAGACAGAGATGAAACAGGGATGTAATGTTGAGGATCTACTGTATAAGGTGCTGGTCAGGCTGCATTTGGAGTACTATGAGCAACTTTGGGCCCCATATCTGCAGAAGGATGTGCTGGCCCTAGAGAGGGTCCAGAGGAGGTTTACAAGAATGATTCCAGGAATGAGTGGGTAAGAATATGATGAGTGTTTGACAGCACTGGGCCTGTACTCGTTTGAATTTAGAAGGTTGAAGAGGGACCTCATTGAAACTTACAGAAAATGAAAGGCCTAGAGTGGATGTGGAAAGGATATTTCTACTGGTGGCCTCAAAATTAAAGAGTGCGCTTTCAGAAAGGAGGTGAGGAGGAATTTCTTTAGTCAGAGGGTAGTTAATCTATGGAACTGATTGCCACAGAGGGCTGTAGAGGCCAAGTTAGTGGATATTTTTAAGGCAGTGATAGACAAATTCTTGATTAAAACGGTTGTCAAGGGTGTGAAAATGGGTTTAAGAGGCAGAGATCAGCCATGAATGAATGACAGAGTGGACTCGATGGGCCGAATGGCCTAATTCTACTCCGATAACTTGTGAACTTGTGAAGACACAATAAGCTGGAGTAAGTCAGCGGGTCAGGCAGCATCTCTGGAGAAAAGGAGTATGTGACGTTTCAGGTCAAGACCCTTCTTCAGAGTCAGTCAGGGTAGAGGGAAACAAGAAATAAAGAAGGCACATGGAACAAATTAAAGAAAGCTATGCAAAAAGCAACGATGAAAGTCCTTCTGCAGTTGTACAGAGACCTAGTGAGACCACACCTGGAGTCTTGTGTGCAGTTTTGGTCCCCTGATTTGAGGAAGGACATTCTTGCTATTGAGGGAGTGAAGCGTAGGTTTACAAGGTTAATTCCCGGGATGGCGGGACTGTCATATGCTGAGAGAATGGAGCAGCTGGGCTTGGACACACTGGAGTTTAGAAGGATGAGAGGGGATCTCATTGAAACATATAAGATTGTTAAGGGTTTGGACACATTAGAGGCAGGAAACATGTTCCCGATTTTGGGGGAGTCCAGAACCAGGGGCCACAGTTTAAGAATAAGGAGTAAGCCATTTAGAACGGAGACGAGGAAACACTTTTTCTCACAGAGAGTGGTGAGTCTGTGGAATTCTCTGCCTCAGAGGGCGGTGGAGGCAGGTTCTCTGGATGCTTTCAAGAGAGAGCTGGATAGGGCTCTTAAAAATAGCGGAGTCAGGGGATATGAGGGGGAAGGCAGGAACGGGGTACTGATTGGGGATGATCAGCCATGATCACATTGAATGGAAGTGCTGGCTCGAAGGGCCAAATGGCCTGCTCCTGCACCTATTGTCTATTGTCTATTGTTGATTAAAAAAAGGAAAGGTTGAGCCCACAATGGTCCATAACGAGTTATACAGACAGTGAAACTCAACAGGACGACAGTGAAACTAGTACGACGACTAGGGTGGGGGGGGGACTGACAGGCAGACGGTTGTCAAAGGCCAGAGATGAAAAGACAGAATGTGTGAGACAAAAGGATTGAAATGCTACAAATTGTGAAGCTGGAGGAAGGAATGAGGGTGGAAAGGGAGGAGGAGGTGAAAAAATAGGTGGTAGTCCATGCGGGCACAAGGGGAGGAGGGGGGGAGGGGGAAGAAGAGGAGGGGAGTTATATAGGGGAAGAAGACAGAGAGGGGGTTTTGTAGTAACCTAAAATGGGAGAATTCAATGTTCATATTGTTGTGTGGTAAGCAATTTGATTAACGAAACAGATCAGGTAATGTGGGCTAATTTGCTGATTCACTACATCCTGTGGTTGAAGCAGCTGGCATTGTACCAACCTCAGACCTGACATCCTCTCCACACTCAGCAGATGGCCAGTTCACACTTACAAAGCACTTCATCAATTCCCTTTCATCCGTCCAGATAAAATGATCCGCACGGTGAGGTCCTGCACTGTGGCGCAGCGGTAGAGTGGCTGCCTTACAGCGCCAGAGATCCGGGTTCAATCCCGACTCTGGTTGCTGTCTGCTCGGAGTTTGGACGTTCTCCCCGTGACCCGCACGGGTTTTCAACGGTTGCTCCGGTTTCCACCCACACCCCAAAGGCGTACAGGTTTGTCGGGTAATTTGGGTTCTGTAAATTGTAACTAGTCCCTAGTGTGTAGGATAGTGTTTGTGTCCGGGGTGATCGCTGGTCGGTGCGGACACTGTGGGCTGAGTGGTCCGTTTCCACGCTGTATCTGGAAAGTCTAAAGTCCATTTTAGAGGGATAAGGGCCAAGCTTGGACAAATGGGACATCTTGGTCGACATGGATGAGCTGGGCCCGAAAGGTCTGTTTCCACGCTGTATAAACTCTATGATCGATGGAGGGAGAATTTGCAAAATATTGATACATAAAACCAGAGACAGATTCTGCTCTTATTTTTCTGATCTTTCGGTTTACTCCATTGTCCCTTTATTAATGAAATAAATTTAAAAAAAAACACAAAACCAGCCTTATTTAAATAATATCAAAACACCATCTATTCAATATACTATTCGATATGACACTTGAGACAGAATGATACAATGTAATACATAGATAGAATAAAAATATATGCAAACTATTAATAAATGAAAGACGATGTAAGACCACGGGAGGAACCAAGTGTCCATTCAGGCCTTCCTGTTCACCCTATCATTGGTCTTCCTTCCAAACAGTACTTCATAGATATTAATAATGTATGTGAGAAAGACACAAAATGGTGGAGTAACTCAGTGGGTCAGGCAGCATCTCTGGAGAAAACGAGTGTGTGATGTTTAGGGTCAGAACCCTTCTTTAAAGCTCTGTCCTACTGTACAAGTTCATTCAAGAGTTCTCCCGAGTTTTCCCTGATTCGAACTCGGAGATTTACGGTAATAGCCACTCGTCGGTACTCGGGGCTCTGGTGGACATTTTTCAACATGTTGAAAAATCTTCACGAGCCTTCCCGAGCTTACCTGCCGTTGGCAAGTCTTGCCGAGTACCTGCCGTTAGCGTTACGAGCTGCTAAGAGACGTCCCCCAGCATTCTCCGTGCTTACCACGAGTTTGATTTTTTTTTTCTTGGATTGAACTCATACTGTGGGACAGGGCCATTATAAGACTGAAAGTAGAGATCGGGGTGGGGGGGGGTAGGGGGGGGGGGGGGGAGGGGGGGGGAGGGGGGGTGAAGTAAACTGCATGCAAGTTTCCCCTGGACGAGAGACCCTGTGCATCTACATGATCTATAGGCCAGAACTAATCCTTTTCCCCCCCACCCCTCCACACCCCTCCCCACCTCTACTTTCCAACTGAAGAAGGGTTCCGATCCAAAAAAAATCGCCCATTCCTTTTCTCTAGAGCTGCTGATGGGCCAAACGCAGGCAAATGGGATGGGTGTAGATGGGACATGTTGGTCGTTATGGGTAAGTTAAGCCAAAGGGCCTGTTTCCACACTGTATGATTCTATGACTCTATGCTGCCTGACCCGCTGAGTTACTACAGTATTTTATGTCTATCTTCGGTGTAAACCAGCATCTGCAGTTCCTTCCTATGTAGTAATAGGAACCTGAGAGGTAACCTTTAGGCACAAAGGGTGGTGGGTGTATGGAACAAACTGCCAGAGGAGGTAGTTGAGGCAGGGAAATCCCAACGTTTAAGAAACATTTGGACAGGTGCATGGATCGGACAGGTTTAGAGGGATGTGGGCCAAACACAGGCAGATGGGACTAGTGTATATGGGACATGTTGGTCGGTGTGGGCGGGTTAGGCCGAAGGGCCTTGTTCCACGATGTATAACTATGACGCCAGGCAGTTCTTTGATCTATCCCTATTTCTAAGCAACTATGCTATGACTACATCCCACCATGAAATTTGTGGTTGGTGAAGATAGGTGTTTTTTCTATGACGGGCACTTTTGCCTATGACTCTAATATAATGGACCAGAGTTCTAAAAGATACTGAAGAAATGTCTCACAACCAAGTTAAGTTTTGCTTTCCTACCTACTGAAATACCAATCCCTTTGATCATCGCCTTACTTTGATCCTGTTCTAGCTCCACGCAACAGCCAGAATAAAGGGCCTGTCCCACTTTCACGACCTAATTCATGACCTCTGCCAAGTTTGCCCTTGACTCAAACCCGCAGCATGGTCGTCACGAGGTCGTAGGAGGTCGTAGGTAGGTCGTGAGGCTAGTCGTAGGTACTCATAGCATCAGGTAGATCGGGGCGTTTTTCTAGCCTGATGAAAAATGTCCACGAGTAAAAAAGGTCGTGAATTAGGTCGTGAAGGTGGGACAGGCCCTTTAGCAGACGGTATAACCTGCCTGCTTCCTTTGCTAATGCGTACAGTCAGGGGCTGTAAACCTGGGGGGGGGGGGGGGGGGGGGGGGGGGGCCAAAGGGGACACGTCCCCTCCATGTTTTGAGAGGTGGGGGACATCCCCCCCCCAAGTTATTGTGATCCAGATTTTAAAGTCTCCGCTTTCCGCGAGACAGTGGAGGTGGGACTGCTGATCGAGGGCACCGATTTGACGAGAGAGACGTCGGTCAGCGGGCAATGGGGGCGGCCGCCAAAACATTTGTGTCTCCCGTCCCCTCCATGTTTTTATAGCGAGTTCCGCTCTTGCGAACAGTGACCCAAATCCAAACACGTAACACGGTCACTTTATGTTGGCAGATATGAGTTTTTCTTTATTTCAACAAGCAAAGCAGAAGGAAAAACACATTAGTGGTTCAGATCAAGATTAAGACAGAATTTCCAGTCACATGATAATCTGAAGCTTCTAGTGTTTAGTTTTGTTTAGTTTGGAGATACAGCGCGGAAACAGGCCCTTCGGCCCACCGAGTCCGCACCGACCAGCGATCCCCGCACACTGACACTATCCTGCACACAATAGGGACAAGTTGCAATTTCACCGAATCCAATTATCCTCCAAAGCTGTAAGTCTTTGGAGCGTGAGGGGAAACCGGAGCACCCTGTGAAAAACCCATGCAGGTCACAGGGAGAACGTACAAACCCCATACAGACAGCACCTGTAGTCAGGATCGAACCTGGATCTCTGGCGCTGTAAGGCAGCGACAGCTATCACTGCGCCATCATGCTGCCTCAATTGCAACATTTGTTATTAGCATTTGTTTTTAATGAGAATGTTTTTTTCTTCCTTCTTGCCATTTCTCCAGCATTGATGGGAGAAGGAGCAGTGTATAGTGGATTATATGTGTGGTCGAATATTATTACTAATATTAGCAATATTAGTATTACCAATATTAATTGTTATATATATAATTAAACCATATGTAAGTTGGAAGTTGTTACATGTTGGATAACATTTAATTGGTAATGGTGCAGTAAATGTGTTTATTGTCATAAAATTAGTAAATTTACTTAATAAGGGTGTCAGGGGTTATGGGGCGAAGGCAGGAGAATGGGGTTGAGAGGGAAAGATAGACCAGCCATGATTGCATGGCAGAGTAGACTTGATGGGCCGAATGGTCTAATTCTGCTCCTAGAACTTATGATATGGGTTGGTGTATGTAGAAGGATCAGAAGAAGGGTTGCGACCCAAACGTCACCCATTCCTTCTCTCCAGAGATGTTGCCTGCCCCGCTGAATTACTCCAGGTTTTTGAGCCCATTTTTGGTTTAAACCAGCATCTGCAGTTCCTTCCTACACATTCAGTTTGTTTTAATGTCTAGCCTGATGAAATTATAAAGTCCAAATCAACTGCGCAGTGGAGAGTAAAAGTGGAAATAGGTGACAAAGAGTGCATTAGAAACATAGAAACATAGAAAATAGGTGCAGGAGGAGGCCATTTGGCCTCTTCGAGCCAGCACCGCCATTCATTGTGCTCATGGCTGATCATCCGCTATCAATAACCCGTGCCTGCCTTCTCCCCATATCCCTTGACTCCACTAGCCCCTAGAGCTCTATCTAACTCTCTCTTAAATCCATCCAGTAATTTGGCCTCCACTGCCCTCCGTGGCAGGGAATTCCATAAATTCTCTGGGTGAATAAGTTTTCTCTCACCTCAGTCTTAAATGGCCTCCCCTTTATTCTAAGGCTGTGCCCCCTGGTTCTGGATTCGCCCAACATTGGGAACATTTTTCCTGCATCTAGCTTGTCCAGTCCTTTTATAATTTTATATGTTTCTATAAGATTGCCCCTCATCCTTCTAAACTCCAGTGAATACAAGCCTAGTCTTTTCAATCTTTCCTCATATGACAGTCCCGCCATCCCAGGGATCAATCTTGTGAACCTACGCTGCACTGCTTCAATCACAAGGATGTCCTTCCTCAAATTAGGAGACCAAAACTGTACACAATACTCCAGAAGTGGTCTCACCAGAGTCCTGTACAACTGCAGAAGAACCTCTTTACTCCTATACTGAAATCCTCTTGTTATGAAGGCCAACATTCCATTAGCTTTCTTCACAGCCTGCTGTACCTGCACGCCAACTTTCAGTGACCGATGTACAAGGACACCCAGGTCTCGCTGCACCTCTCTCTTACCTAACCTAATCCCATTGAGATAATAATCTGCCCACTTGTTTTTGCCACCAAAGTGGATAACCTCACATTTATCTATATTATACTGCATCTGCCACGCATCTGCACACTCACTCAACCTGTCCAGGTCACCCTGCAACCTCCTAACATTCTCTTCACAGTTCACACTGCCACTGCCAGTTCATACTGAAAAAATAATTTTTCAAAACTCTTTAGAGTAATAATTTTTCAAAACTCTTTAGATTCTGGAGTAGTTCCTGAGGATTGGAGCTAATGTAACCCCACTTTTTTAAAAAAGGAGGGAGAGAGAAAACGGGGAATTACAGACCAGTTTAACGTTGGTAGTAGGGAAACTGCTAGAGTCAGTTATTGAAGATAAGATAGCAGCACATTTGGAAAGTGGTGAAATCATTGGACAAAGTCAGCATGGATTTACGAAAGGTAAACATGTCTGACGAATTTTTCAAGGATGTAACTAGTAGAGTGGATAAGGGAAAATCAGTGGATGTGTTATAACTGGACTTTCAGAAGGCTTTCGACAAGGTCCCACATAAGAGATTAATATATAACCTTAAAGTACATGGTATTGGGGGTTTAGTATTGATGTGGATAGAGAACTGGCTGGCACACAGGAAGCAAAGGATAGGAGTAAACGGGTCCTTTTCAGAATGGCAGGCAGTGACTAGTGGGGTACCACAAGGCTCAGTGCTGGGACTCCAGCTATTTACAATATATATTAATGATTTGGACGAGGGAATTGAATGCAACATCTCCAAGTTTGAAGATGACACGAAGCTGGGGGGCAGTGTTAGGTGTGAGGAGGATGCTAGGAGGCTGCAAGGTGATTTAGATAGGCTGGGTGAGTGGGCAAATGCATGGCAGATGCAGTATAATGTGGATAAATATGAAGTTATCCACTTTGGTGGCAAAAACAGGAGGGTAGATTATTATCTGAATGGTGGCCGATTAGGAAAAGGGGGGATGCAATGAGACCTGGGTGTCATGGTACACCAGTCATTGAAAGTATGCATGCAGGTGCAGCAGGCAGTGAAGAAAGCGAATGGTATGTTGGCATTCATAGCAAAAGGATTTGAGTACAAGAGCAGGGAGGTTCTACTGCAGTTGTACAGGGTTTCGGTGAGACAACACCTGGAATATTGCATACAGTTTTGGTCTCCAAATCTGAGGAAAGACATTCTTGCCATAGAGGATGTACAGAGAAGGTTCATCAGAATGATTCCTGGGATGTCAGGACTTTCATATGAGGAAAGACTGGATAGACTCTGCTTGTACTCGCTAGAATTTAGAAGATTGAGGGGGGATCTTATAGAAACTTACTAAATTCTTAAGGGGCTGGACAGGCTAGATGCAGGAAGATTGTTCCCGATGTTGGGGAAGTCCAGAACAAGGTGTCACAGTTTAAGGATAAGGGGGAATTTCTTTAGGAATTAGATGAGGAAAACATTTTTCACACAGAGAGTGGTGAGTCTCTGGAATTCTCTGCCACAGAAGGTAGTTGAGGCCAGTTCATTGGCTATATTTAAGAGGGAGTTAGATGTGGTCCTTGTGGCTAAAGGGATCAGGGGATATGGGGAGAAGGCAGGTACAGGATACTGAGTTGGATCAGCCATGATCATATTGAATGGCGGTGCAGGCTCGAAGGGCCGAATGGCCTGCTCCTGCACCTAATTTCTAAGTTTCTATGTTTCTATGTCTTCATAACTTCCATTTCTACCACAGAACTTACCTGGATCTCTGGGTTACTTCTAAACTGGTGTCTTGGGCATTCCTGATTATCAAATCTAGGAATTCTTGAATATTCTCCCCAAATATATCCACTCTCTCTTTCTCTTTCTCCTCCTTCAAAACACTTGTTGCAATCTATGTCATTATCCAAATTTCTATCCATTTTTCTTAATGTCTCTTTTTGTGACTCACTATCAAATCTTATCTAAACACTTTTAAGAATAAAGAGTAAGCCATTTAGAATGGAGACGAGGAAACACTTTTTCTCACAGAGAGTGGTGAGTCTGTGGAATTCTCTACCTCAGAGGGCGGTGGAGGCAGGTTCTCTGGATGCTTTCAAGAGAGAGCTAGATAGGGCTCTTAAAAATAGCAGGGTCAGGGGATATGGGGAGAAGGCAGGAACGGGGTACTGATTGGGGATGATCAGCCATGATCACATTGAATGGCGGTGCTGGCTCGAAGGGCCAAATGACCTAATCCTGCATCTATTGTGTATTGTCTATTGTCTACTGTCACTCTCGGCTCCTGCATCCTTTTATTCTGTGGCTGTGCCCTCTGGTCCAAGACTCCCCCACTAGTGGAAACTTCTTCTCCGCACCCACTCTATCTGGGCCTTTCACTATTTGGTAAGTTTCAATGAGCCCCCTCCCCCCTCATCCTAAACTCCAGTGAGTACAGGCCCAGCCAGTGCTGTCAAACGCTCAGCATACGTTAACCCACTCATTCCCGGGATCATTATCGTAAACCTCCTCTGGAAATGAGAACAGCATTGCTTGATGTCCACTGACTCATCATGACTTTGAACGCAACTTTCAGATCTTCTCTTGACCATCACTGCTCAAAGGAGGTAGCCGACAACATCATTATTACTTTCCATATCTACAAACATTCTTTATCTGAATAGGTGTTTACATCAAGATGGAGCAACAATAAACATTCACATTCATAAAGCAGCAAATGAAATGTATGCAGGTAGACACAAAATGCTGGAGTAATTCAGCGGGACTGGCAGCATCTCTGGAGAGTAGGAATGGGTCGAGACCCTTCTTCAGACTGATGTCAGGGGAGTGGGCGGGACAGAGATACAATGTAGTCGGAGACAGTAAGACTGGTGGGAGAACTGGGAAGTGGAAGGGGATGGAGAGAGAGGGAAAGCAAGGGGCTATTTGATGTGCAATATGTGCCGAAAGATATCTTAAAAACCCGTGTGCAACAAAGAGCGAAACCCCACAGATGTTTGATACAATAAGCTGGAGTAACTCAGCGGGTGTAGGAAGATGTTTGGCATCTGATCAAAAAAAGCAGGAAGAAAATGACACACCAAAAGAGGGGAGGGTGAATTTCCATGAGCCCTTTCCAAAAACATTGGTGCAATTTGTAGAACTGACATTCCAAGCCTCCTCTTCTCTCCCACCCCCACATCAGAGTGTCCTAACTTTGTGATCCAGAACTGCAACCAGTGAGCCCAAGATGTCCACAGCGAGCCGAAGATATGTTTGTTTGTGGACTCTTCCAGTGGCCATCAATCGCGGGCAAGGTTCTCTCTGGAAACACCGCAGATTATCTTTGCAAGTCTCCTTTGTCCGAAGCTCCATGTTAGTTTCTCAATCACAGTTGCCGTAAGCAGGAGCCCTGAGTCCTTTGACTCGAATTGATGAGTCCACTCCATTCATCACATTCAAATATACATCAAATCTGGGAATTAACACTTGATCATGGATCTGCCATAATCGAATGGCAGAGCAGACTGGATGGGCCGAATGGCATAATTCTGTTCCTGCCTCTTATGGTCGTGACCACACACATCTATCTTTGGACATTGTCCATTTCCCAGCCGCAGAGGTTGGATGAAGTCTCATTGGCAGCGTTCATTAGTTTCATTGTCGATATCGAAAGATGTCGATCAGGCCAAATAATATTTCCACCAGGTTAATTTGACCTGGGGATTGGTGCTACCACAGTGTTTCTCCTGGCACCGTTGGCCTACGCCGTTCCATTTGCCTTGTTCAAAGAGAGTTGTGCCTCCAGATTGTGCTGGTGCTGCCCCGATCTCATGGAGAGTATGCTCTCCCTTCTGTATTCCGTTAAACTTCCTTGACTCGAGACATTGGCAAAGCCAAAGTAGGTCCTGAACTTCTTGCGAAACTCCTTGGAGGCAAAATAATAGATGAAGGGGTCCAGGCAGCTGTTCAAGCAGCTCAGGGTAAGGGTGATCTTGTAGGCGCTGTAAATGCCCCTCCCGTAAAAGATGCGGTTGATCATGTGGGCCAGGAGGATTAAGTTGTTCGGGGCGAAGCACGTGACGAACACCGAGAGCACGATCAACGCCAAGCATAGCGCTCTCCGCTTTTGCTCGGAGCCGTGGTACGTGGAGGTCCTGATCAGCTTGGCGATTATGCGGATGTAACAGTACACGGTGATGCAGAAGGGGATCAGGAACAGGAACAAGAACAAGGTGAAGAGGAAGGCAGCCCAGGCCTCCTTGGAAGGAAGCATGTCCAGCTTCAAGATGTCGAAGCACGTGGTGATGTTCAGCGCCTTCACCTGGTAAGTCAAGTCGTTCATCTCCAGAGGCAGCAGGGCGATAAGGACCGCCGCCCACATCCCAAAGCAAACCAGGACGGCGTACCTCTTTGTCCGCCATCTGGTGCAGTACATCGGGTGCACCACGCCTGCGTAACGCTCCAGGCTAATGCAGGTCATGGTTAGGATGGAGCAGTACATGTTGGCGTAGAACAGCACCGTGACCACGCTGCACATGCTCGACCCAACCGTCCAGTTGTTTCCGTTCCAATGGTACATGCTCTGGAAGGGCAGGAAGATACCGAGCACCAGATCGGTGATGGTGAGGTTGATCATGAAGATGATGGATGGTGTCTTCGGCTGAGTTTGGCAAAGCAGAAACAGAGAGAACCCATTGCCGGGCAAACTGATCACAGCAACGATGAGGTAGACGACGGGAAGAGCGTTCTTTATGGTCGGGCTTGAGAGCATCTCCAGAGTTTCATTGTCCAACATAGTTGCGTTTACCGCCAAGGCAAAGTAAACCCACACGATCGGCAAGAGTCTCTCACGCAGCCACGGCTCGATGGATTTTACTCCCGACTTAAAAAAGGAAAAGAAAGTTGGCTTTAATAATAATTCATCACATCAAAATGAAATAATATTCTGATGTTGACGTGAGAGAAAAAAATAAATTATATGAGCCTGGAGTCTTTAGAGAAGCTTTAATTAATGGAACTCACCACTGCATTAGAAGGGTGACTGTACCTTTTCGACCCGAAACGACACCCATTCCTTCTCTCCAGAGATGCTGCCTGACCCGCTGAGTTACTCCAGCTTTTTGTGTGTACCTTTTCATACCTTAGTTTCCCTCTCCCCTGACTGTTGGTCTAAAAAGGGGGTCTCGACCCAAAATTCCACCCGGGTCATCACCAAACTGTCGTCCCGTTCAGTTTCACTGTCTGGATAAGTCGTTATCACCTACCCCACAGCCAACAATGGACCATTGTGGGTTCCACCGTTGCTTGATCATCGTTTGCATGACCTTCTTTAATTTGTTCTATGTACCTTTTAGTTTTTTTTAGGTTAGTTTAGTTTAGAGATACAGCATGGAAACACGCCCTTCATGCGGGCCCACGGGATCCGTGACGACCAGCGATCCCCGCACATTAACACTTCCCTACACCCACTAGGGACAATTTTTTTTTTTCCCCAATCACCAAGCCAATTAACCTACAAACCTATAGGTCTTTGGAGTGTGGGTGGAAACCGAAGATCTTGGAGAAAACCCACACGGATCACAGGGAGAACGTACAAACTCCGTACAGACAGCACCCGTAGTCAGGATCGAACCCAAGTCTCCGGCGCTCCATTCGCTGTGAGGCAGCAACTCTACCGCTGCTCCACCGTGACCGCCCTGAATCGTCTATAGCTCTCGTTTCCTTCTTCCCCGACTCCCAGTCTGAAGAAGGGTCTTGACCTGAAACGTCACCTATTCATTTTCTCCAGATGCTGCCTGACCCGCTGAGTTATTCCAGCATTCTGTGTCCATCTTTGGTATAAACCAACATCTGCAGTTCCTTCCTACTAGTTTAGTTTAGTTTAGTTTAGTTTAGTTTAGTTTGGTTTAGTTTAGGTTAGTTCATTATTGAGACGAGAACCATGGTACAGTGAAAAGCTTTTGTTGACGTGCTATTCGGTCAAAGATAATACTATACATAAATACAAACAAACTGTCCACAATGCACAGATAAAAGATAAAGGGGACACAATTTAGTGCAAGTAATAACATTGATAGCATCCATGTAGCTATCCATTGAATTAGCATGGATGTCAGGGGTTATGGGGAAAAGGCAGGAGAATGGGGTTAAGAGGGAAAGATCGATCAGCCATGATTGAATGGCAGAGTAGACTTGATGGGCTGAATGGCCTAATTCGGCCACTATCTCTTATGAAAGTACTATGTAAGCATCACAGCAATATCCAGCTCCAAGAGGGATGAAAATAAGCAACAAACTATTAAAAGACGGGGATAAGAGTCAGGTAGTCATGATGCAGCTTTATAGGACTTTGGTGAGACAACGTTTGGAGGATTGTATGGAGTCACCCCACTGCAGGAAGAAGTGGAGGCTTTGGAGAGAAGGTTTACCAGAACACTGCATGGATTAGGGAGTATTAGCCAGAGGGAGAGGTTGGATTGTTTTCTCTGGCTGAGCGGAAATTTGCTAGAGGGGCAGAGGTAGGGTAGATAGTCAGAATTTTATTCCCAGGATGGAAATATCAAATATTGAAGGGCACAACTTTAAGATGAGAGGGGCAAAGTTTAAAGGAGATGTGCAGAGTATGGAGCATGGCTGGAACGTGCTGCCAAGAGTGGTGGAGGAGGATAGATACGAACGATAGTGACATTTAAGAGGCTTTTGGATAGGCACATAGATATGCAGAGAATGGAATGTGCAGGCAGGCACATACAAGTTGGTCTGTTCGGCATGGACATTGTGGGATGTTCATTCATGTGATATATGGATCAATGTGCAGGAAGGAACTGGTTTAAAGCGAAGATGGACACAAAAAGTATCTCAACGGGACAGGCAGCATCTATGGAGAGAAGGAATGGGTGACGTTTCGGGTCAAGACCCTGGGCGCCATAGGGTCTGAAGAAGGGTCTGGACCCGAAACGTCACCCATTCCTTCTCTCCATAGATGCTGCCTGTCCCGCTGGGTTACTCCAGCTTTTTGTGTCTATGTACGGTTCGATGGTGATCGATGACTATGATGAAGTCTGTAAAACTACGAGAGAAGTGGATCGGATAGGCAGCTGGGTGTCAGCTACAGGGAGTGGTTGGACAGACGTGGAACGCTTCTCTGAATCACCAAAGGTTTGTGGGAAGATCTGATGGAAGTATATAAAATGAAGAGAGGCGTAGATAGGGTAGACAGTCAGAACCTTTTTTCCCAGATTGGAAATATCAAATACTTGATTGCATAGCGTTCAGGTGTGAGGGACAAAGTTCAAAGGAGATGTACGGGGCAAGTTCTTTACACAGAGGGTGGCGAGGACAATATCATTTTGACCAAATTTGATACAAAATCATGAGAGGAATAGATCGGGTAGATGCACAGAGTCTTTTTCCCAGATTAAGGGAATTGAGGACTAGAGGACATAGGTTCAAGTTGAAGGGGAAATTATTTAATAGGAATCCGAGGGGCAACATTTTCACACAGAGGGTGGTGGATGTATGGAACAAGCTGTCAGAGGAGATAGTTGAGGCTGGGACTATCCTATCGTTTAAGAAACAGTTGGACAGGTACATGGATAGGACAGGTTTGGAGGGTTATGGACCAAGTGGGACTAGGGTAGTGGGACTAGGGTAGCTGAGGACATTGTTGGCCGGTGTGGGCGAGTTTGGCCAAAGGGCCTCTTTCCACACTGTATCACTCTATGACTCTTTCTGTAGGAGGGACACGCTAGCCTTGGAGAGGGTCCAGAGGAGGTTTACGAGAAAGATCCCAGGGATTATTGGGTTAACGTATGAGGAGCATTTGATGGCTCTGGGCCTGTTGAGAAGGATGAGGGGATACTCATTGAAACTTACCGAACAGTGAAAGGTCTGGAAGTGGATGTGAAGGGTATGTTTCCATTAGTGGGAGAGTTTAGTACCAAAGGGCAGAGCCATAGATTAAATGTTTGTACCTTTAAAATGAAGATGTGGACAAATTTATTTTGCCAGAGGGTGGTAAATCAGTGGAATTTATTGCCACAGACGGATGTAGAGGCCAAGTCTTTGAGTTTATTTAATGCAAAGATTGACAGGTATTGGACTAGTAAGGGTGTCAAAGGGCAGGGGGAAAGGCAGGAGAATGGGGAATGGGCAAGATGGGGAAAGATAGATCAGCCATGATAGAAGACAGAATAGACTCGTTGGGCCAAATGGCCTAATTCTGCTCCTATCACTAATGAACAAGGGTCTGCTGTGGAAGCTGGAGCGGCTGAAGTATAAATCAAGTAATTAACCATATAACCATATAACAATTACAGCACGGAAACAGGCCCTCTCGGCCCTTCCAGTCCGTGCCGACCATTTGTTTTCCCCTAGTCCCATCTACCTGCTCCATTCCCTCCATACCCCTCCATTCCCTTCACGTCCATATACCTATCCACTTTACTTTTAAATGTTAAAATCGATCCTGCCTCCACCACTTCTGCTGGAAGCTCATTCCACACAGCCACCACCCTCTGAGTAAAGAAGTTCCCCCTCACGTTACCCCTAAATCTTCTGTCCCTTAATTCTCATGTCATGCCCTCTTGTTTGAATCTTCCCTACCCTCAATGGGAAAAACGTATCCACGTCAACTCTGTCTATCCCTTTCATCATTTTAAAGACCTCAATCAAGTCCCCCCTTAACCTTCTGCGCTCCAAAGAATAAAGACCTAACTTGTTCAACCTTTCTCTGTAACAGAGTTGCTGGAACCCTGGCAACATTCTAGTAAATCTCCTCTGTACTCTCTCTATTTTGTTGACATCCTTCCTATAACTAGGCGACCAAAATTGTACACCATACTCCAGAATTGGTCTTACCAATGCCTTGTACAATTTTAACATTACTTCCCTACTCCTATATTCAATGCTCTGATTTATAAAGGCCAGCACACCAAAGGCTTTCTTTACCACCCTATCTACATGCGATTCCACCTTCAGGGAACTATGCGCAGTTATTCCTAGATCCCTCTGTTCCACAGTATTCCTCAATTCCCTACCATTTACCATGTACGTCCTATTTTGATTTGTCCTGCCAAGATGTAGCACTTCACACTTAACAGCATTAAACGCCATCTGCCATCTTTCAGCCCACTTTTCCAAATGGCCCCAATCTCTCCGTAGACTTTGAAAATCTACTTAATTATCCACAACACCACCTATCTTAGTATCATCTGCATATTTACTTATTCAATTTTCCACCCCATCATCCAGATCATTGATGTACATGACAAACAACAGTGGACCCAACACAGATCCCTGAGGCACCCCACTGGTCACCGGCTTTCAACCTGACAAACAGCCATCCACCATTACTCTCTGACATCTCCCATTCAGCCACTGTTGAATCCATCTTGCTACTCCGCCATTAACACCCAAAGATTGAACCTTCTTAACCAACCTTCCTTGGGGAAGCTTGTCAAAGGCCTTACTGATATCCATATAGACAACATCCACTGCTTTACCCTCATCAATTTCCCTAGTTACCGCTTCAAAAAATTCAAGAAGGTTTGTCAAACATGACCTTCCAGGCACAAATCCATGTTGACTGTTCCTGATCAGACCCTGTTTATCCAGTTGCTTATATATATTATCTCTAAGTATCCTTTCCATTAATTTGCCCACCACTGACGTCAAACTAATAGGTCTATAATTGCTAGGTTTATTCTTTGAACCCTTTTTAAACAATGGAACAACATGCGCAGTACGCCAATCCTCCAGCACTATTCCCGTTTCTAATGACATTTGAAATATTTCTGTCATAGCTCCTGCTATTTCTACACTAACTTCCCTCAATGTCCTAGGGAATATCCTGTCAGGACCTGGAGACTTATCCACTTTTATATTTTTCAAAAGTGTCAGTACTTCCTCCTCTTTGAATCTCATAGTTTCCATAGCTACTCTACTTTTTCCCCTTAACTCACAGAGTTCAATATCCTTCTCCTTGGTGAATACCGAAGAAAAGAAATTGTTCAATATCTCCCCCATCTCTTTTGGCTCTGCAGATAGCTGTCCATTCTGGTTCTCTAATGCTCCAATTTTATCCCTCGTTATCCTTTTGCTATTAATAAAGCTGTAGAAACCCTTTGGTTTGATTGAATTATACAGCATGGAAACAGGCCCTTCGGCCCACAGAGTCCATGCCAACCACCGATCACCCGTTCACACTAGTTCAACGTTATCCCACATTCTCATCCACTCCATACACACTGGGGGGGGGGGATTTACAGTTGTAAACCCGTACGTCTTTGGGATGCGGGAGGAAATCGGAGCACCTGGAGGAAACTTGCACGGTCACAGGGAAAACATGCAAACTCCACACAGGCAGCACTCGAGGGCAGGATCGAACCCGGGGTCTCTGGCGATGTGAGGCAGTAGCTGTACCTGCTGCGCCATTGTGACTCCCTGAATAAGGGGAACCAGAGGGGGTTTTAATATCTGGACTGCTACCGAGGGCAGTAGATCACTGGGTTTCACTTCAAGCTATCTGTCAAATCAGCCATTTCTGAAGAAAAAAAACAGTCTCTTTCCCCCAGAGCAATGTATTTCCTGTTCATTGTGATTTGTTTCAGATTTTATCATTTGCAGACTTTTTCTTTCATCATTACTCCACCCATAACCACAACACCTTGCTTGCCCGTGCATTTCTGAATGTCATCAATCCTGACAACAGATCTCTATCAAACAAAGAGAGTCAAAAAGGCAGAACCTCACATTTACATGTATAGCCTGCTGCATTACTTCACTTTACACAGTCATACAGCTCGGAAACAGGCCCTTCAGCTCAACTTGCCCACAACTGACCAACATGTCCCATCTACACTAGTCCCACCTGCCTGTATTTGGCCCATATCCCTCTGATCCTACACTAACCAGGAATAACCTATGATGAGGATTTGTTGACACTGGGCCTCTACGCGCTGGAGTTTAGAAGAATGAGGGAGGGCCTCATTGAAACGTACAGAATAGTGAAAGGCTTGGATAGAATGGATGTGGAGAGGATATTTCCAACTAGTGGGGGAGTCTAGGACTCGAGGTGATAACCTCAGAATTAAAGGACCTTCTTTTAGGAAGGAGATGAGGAGAAATTTCTTTAGTCAGAGGGTGGTGAATCTGGAATTCTTTGCCACAGAAAGCTGTGGAAGTCAAGTCAGTGGCTATTTTTACGGCAGAAATAGATACATTTTTGATTAGTACAGGTGTCAGAGGTTATGGGGTGAAGGCAGGAGAATGGGGTAAGGAGGGAGATAGAACAGCCATGATTGAATGGCAGAGTAGACTTGATGGGCCGAATGGCCTAATCCCGCTCCTATCTCAAGACCCTATGACCTTATCCATGTAGCATCGAAGTGCTTTGAACTGAGGTCAAAGCATGTGATGTGGGTTAAGGGATGAATATCGGAAAGGGGCAGCACAGTGGCACAGCTGGTAGAGCTGCAGTCCCACAGTGTTGGAGCCCCGGGTACTCTCTGAGTGGAGTTTGCACGTTCTCCCTCTGACCGCGTGGGTTTCCTCCAACTGCTAAGGTGGAGAAAATGGGTTAAATAAAATGGCATCTGAATATAGCACATAGAAGAATTAAGACACAGGGTGGCACAGTGGCGCAGTGGTAGATTTGCTGCCTTACAGCGCCAGAGACCCCGGTTCGATCCTGACGACGGGTGCTTGTCTGTACGGAGGTTGTATGTTCTCCCAGTGACCTGAGTAGGTTTTCTTTCAGATCTCTGGTTTCCTCCCACACTACAAAAATGTACAGATTTCTAGTTTAATTGGCTTGGTATAATAGCAAATTGTCCCTCATGTGTGTAGGATAGTGTAAGTGTGCAGGGATCGCTGGTCAGTGTGGACTCGGTGGGCCGAAGGCCTGTTTCCACGATGTATCTCTAAACCAAACTAAAACACAAGTTAAGAGTCAAGACAAGTCAAGAGAGTTTATTGTCATGTGTCCCAGATAGGACAATGACATTCCTAATCCACAAGCACAGGGCTTTGGCCCTTTGGAGAGAACCAATTTTACAGTGGCCAACTAACCTACAAACCCGCATGTCTATGGGATGAAACCCAAGCGGTCATAGGGAGAACATGCAAGCTCCACTCCAATCTCTTGCTCCGTAATCCTAAGTTGATGTCCCCTACCCTTCAGTTCTCACAAACCTCCCTGCAAGGATGAATAAATATTTAGTGTTAGTTTTTAGTTTTAGTTGAGTTTGTTGTCACGTGTACAGTGAAAAGCGTGCTAACCAGCCAGCAGAATGACAAAACATGACTACAATCCAGCCATTTGCAGTGTATAGATACATGATAAGGGAATAATGTTCTGTGCAAGTTGAAGCCAGCAAAGTCCGATCATCAGTCCGAGGGCATCATAGTTAAGGTAAGAAATGTTGCTGTGGGAATAGAGAATTAAGAGTGTGGAGCGATTGCAATATGTGATCGCAGATCTGCTTCTGCGGCTAGCGCACAAACAGTCACCTGGGTTGGGAGCCATCTTGGAAAATGTTATACATACCTTGTGTTCTTTCTGTTCACACGGGATTGTGCAAATTCAAACCTCCTGCAATTTTCAGAGACCGAGTAACACTGTTTTCTAAGTTGCTTTCATCCGTCCAACATTCTTCACCTCAACAGTCATTGCAATGATCCTGTAACACAGAAGAGAGATTTTTTTGTCAAGTAGATATTTAACCGCGAGGGAAAGAACATACTATTATTGTTTTAATTTTAATTTCTTCAGTCAGAAGGATCTTCATTTTGCATGGTCATGTTTGCGAGATCAGCGTTCAAAGTGGGTGGTATCACTTTTCAGATGAATCAGTTTCCAAGTTTGGACGGATGTGAAAGTAGGCACAGAATTTTCAGATGCTGCAGGCATTATGAACCTTCACGCTAAGTAAAACAGAATATTCTGCAAATGCTCAGCTGGTCAGTCAGCATCCATGGAAAGTGAATCAGAGTCAGCGCACTTTTTGTTTGGCACATTGGCCTTCATCAGTCAGAGCATTGAGGGTCTGAAGAGTCTTGACCCGAAATGTCACCCATTTCTTCTCTCCACTGTCTGTCCCGCTGAGTTACTCCAGCATTTTGTGTCTATCTTTGGTTTAAACCAGTATCTGCAGTTCCTTCCTACACATTGAGTATTGAAGTTGGAAGGTCATAGACACATCGAAACATAGAAACATAGAAAATAGGTGCAGGGAGAGGCCATTTGGCCCTTCGAGCCTGCACCGTCATTCATTGTGATCATGGCTGATCATCCACAATCAGTAACCCGTGCCTGCCTTCTCCCCATATCCCTTGATTCCGCTAGCCCCTAGAGCTCTATCCAACTTTCTTTCTTTCCAGTGAATATTGCAGTTGTATAAGATGTTGGTCTTCACTCTACCTCGCCACATGTGACAATCATTAACTAAATGGCCAGTGCGGGCAAGTTGGGCTGAAGGGCCAGTTTATAACTCTATGACAAAACCAAACTAAAACCAACAAAGATATGCAGGTTTGTAGGTTTATTGGGGTGGGAGATTGCAACCTTCACGTGGTACGCACAGTTTCGACGAATGCAATCAACCTGGTGTAAAGCACTTTGGTCAACGAGAGTTGTTTTTTAAATGTGCTATACAAATAAATGTGACTTGACTTGACTTGACTTGGTGTGCACAATCAAATAAGATCAAATGTAACAAGTTGTCCTACAACCTTCGGCTGTGCACGTCATACGCAAGAAGAAGAAGTAGGTTTATTGGCCCTCTGTAAAATGCCACAAGAGAAAGCGGGATAACATAGAACTAGTGTGAAGGGATGATCGATGGTCGGCATGGTCCCGGTGGGCCAAGGGGTCTGCTTCCATGCTGTATCTCTTAACTAAACCGAATGGTGCTGAGAGTTAGGGATGGAGGTGGCTCTGAGTTGAAGTAGGATAAAACTAGTGTGAGCAGTTGATCGCTGGTCGGCACAGACTTAGTGTGGGCCAAAGGGCCTGTTCCCACATTGTATCTCTAAACTAAACTGCAGACCATCCAGCTGCAGTCGATGAGCATCTTTGGGATCAGTGAGCTTCCTTCTTGAACTGCGTGCAATGCTTCAATGTGACACGGAAGCTTCCTGGGCCATTCCACTGAGTGGTTTTGGCAACCACAGAGAACTGAGTCTGGAGTTATTTCTAGGCCAAACCACGCACGACATTAGGTCGGTAGATTTTCTTCCCTGTCTGAACTTGAGTTTGGAGTTATCATTCCTTTTTTGTGCTTTTGACTTATTTAGCTGAATTTAAATTCACAGTGGGTTGAGAACTCGTGTCTCCTGAACATTCGTCCAATAATACTGCTAGAAGGTTACTCAGCTCTTCTTTATGGGCCTGTTCCACTTAGGCGACTCTTTAGGTGACTGCCAGGGACTAGTTTTAGTGGTATTCACCTATGACACCTGGCGACAACCTACGTCAGGACCTACGGCAACCTACGACAACCTACGACGGCAAAGATTGGCGCCACTGTCGGAGAAAACATTTCAACATGTTGAATATTTTGCAGCAGTCGCCTGTAGTCGCCCATGCAATCACCTAAGTGGGGCTAATGGGACGTTAGTTTGGTTTATCATTGTCACATGTACCGAGGTACGGAGAAAATCTTTTGTTTGCCTACTATCCAGTCAAAGAAAAAACTACACTTAAATGCTGTCCGCAGTGTACTGATATAGGATAAAGGGTACAGCATTTAGTGGAAAGATGACTATATCAACATTTAAAATACATTTGGACAGGATACATGGTTTGGAAGTATATGGGCCAAATGCTGGCAAGTGGGACTAGTGTAGATGGGGCACGTTGGTCAGCATGGGCAACCTGGGCCGAAGGGCCTGTTCCTTGCTGTATGTCTCTACGATTCTATAACTATATATACCATTGATGTTCGATGAAGTTCGATAAAGTCCGATTAAAGATAGTTCAAAGGGCTCCAATGAGATAGATGGGAGGTCAGGACTGCATTCTAGCTGGTGATCATCTATAAATCTCAATCCCAATTTTAAAATAAAATTAAACAAGAGGCATATGAAGAAACAAGAAACTAAGATGCTGGTTTACAAGGAAAGACACCGAATGCTACATTAACTCAACGGGTCAGGCAGCATCACTGGAGAAGACAACATGTAGAAACAAGGAACTGCAGATGCTGGTTTATACCAAAGATAGACACAAAGTGCTGGAGTAACTCAGCTGGTCAGGCAGCATCTCTGGAGTAAAAGGGTCCATAAGAAAGATCTTGACCCAAAACATAGAAACATAGAAACATAGAAAATAGGTGCAGGAGTAAGCCATTCGGCCCTTCGAGCCTGCACCGCCATTCAATATGATCATGGCTGATCACCCAACTCAGTATCCTGTACCTGCCTTCTCTCCATACCCCCTGATCCCTTTAACCACAAGGGCCACATCTAACTCCCTCTTAAATATAGCCAATGAAGTGGCCTCAACTACCATCTGAGGCAGAGAATTCCACAGATTTCACCACTCTCTATGTGAAAAATGTTTTTCTCATCTCGGTCCTAAAAGATTTCCCCCTTATCCTTAAACTGTGACCCCTTGCTCTGGACTTCCCCAACATCGGAAACAATCTTCCTGCATCTAGCCTGTCCAACCCCTTAAGAATTTTGTATGTTTCTTTAAGATCCCCCCTCATTCATCTAAATTCTAGCGAGTACAAGCCGAGTCTATCCAATCATTCGTCCTATGAAAGTCCTGACATCCCAGGAATCAGTCTGGTGAACCTTCTCTGTACTCCCTCTATGGCAAGAATGTTTTTCCTCAGATTTGGAGACCAAAACTGTACGCAATACTCCAGGTGTGGTCCCACCAAGAACCTGTATAACTGCAGTAGAACCTCCCTGCTCCTACACTCAAATCCTTTTGCTATGAATGCTAACATACCATTCGCTTTCTTCACTGCCTGCTGCACCTGCATTGCCTACATTCAATGACTGGTGTACCATGACACCCAGGTCTCGTATCAGATAATAACGTTTTTCTCTAGAGATGATGTCTGACCCACTGGGTTACTCCAGC
The DNA here is from genome assembly GCA_035221665.1 of Okamejei kenojei. Lineage (NCBI taxonomy): Eukaryota > Metazoa > Chordata > Chondrichthyes > Rajiformes > Rajidae > Okamejei > Okamejei kenojei. The sequence continues at coordinate 10,624,520 of CM069136.1, forward strand.
ATTTGGTGTCTATCTTTGGAGAGCATGAAGTTTGTAGGTGAAGTTTGAGAGTCAAATAAAGAGTAGAAGATTTTGATTGTGGTTCTTGGTTTTCTGCTTAAGAACCCAGCAGAGAGAGATGTCGTGGAATTGCTCACTTTAGTTACTGGACGGAAGTTAAACATCAGCATCTTTGCAGAGTGTGACAGATAATTGTACAATAAGAAAAATGCTTGGCATGACTAGGAGGACTCTTGAGATGCTACGGGTTTTTTTTAATGAAAGTAGCTTAAAGTTAAAAAGATGCAAAATTTCCCCTCCAGCAAGCGATAAGCCAGAGAGGGAAATTCCCATCTAAAATGACATGCAATTTATTGGGAAAAAAAATCCACAAAGAAGAGAAAAAAAACCCAGAACTGATCAGTGAGATTAGTTGGGCCAAAGGGCCTGATGTATGACTGCATAGATAGGCACAAAGTTCTGGAGTAATTCAGCATGTCAGGCAGCATCTCCTGAGAAAAAGGATGGGTGCCATTTTGATGTTGGGACCTTTCTTCAGACAAGATAGGTCCCAACCTGAAATGTCGCCCATTCTTTTTTCTCCAGGGATGCTTCCTAATCCTCTTAAGGTACTCCAGCACTTTGTGTCTATCTTCAGTGTATACCAGGGTAGATATCAGAGATACCAGCACTTCTCTCTCCACTGCATGACAGATTGTATCTAAGGCAATATTGGATCTTTGAAAACGTTTGCATTTGAACTTCCGTAAGCCTGTGAAGATCTTATACTGATTCAAGGCAACTTTTGAGTTGATTGAAAGACTGAATTGATTGAAAGATACAGCAAATTTTGCACAACTGAGCGAAAACATTGTATCTTGGGCTGCCAAAATCACCCGATATTCCACAAGTGAATGCGCAGCGGTAGAGTTGCTGCCTTACAGCGCCAGAGAGCCGGGTTCGACCCTGACTATGGGTGCTGTCTGTACGGAGTTTGCACGTGCTTCCTGTGACCACATGGGTTTGCCCCGGGTGCTCCAGTTCCTCCCACATTCCAAAGACGCGCAGGTTTGTAGGCTAATTGGCTTCTGCAAACTTGCTTCAGTTCAGTTCAGAGATGCAGTGTGGAAACAGGCCCTTTTTTTGCCCACCAAGCCCTTGCTGATTGCTGGTCGTTGCGGACTCAGTGGGCCGAAAAGCCTTTTTCCATGCTGTGTCTCCCAACTGATCTGAGATGTAGAGTCAGTATGGATAGAAGAACTAAGGAATTGTAAGGGTAAAAAGACCCTAATGGGATTCATCTACAGCCTCCCAAACAGTAGCCTGGACATAGGGTGCAAGTTGAATCAAGAGTTAAAATTGGCATCTAGTAAAGGTAATGCTACGGTTGTTATGGGAGATTTCAACATGCAGGTAGACTGGGAAAATCAGGTTGGTACTGGACCCCAAGAAAGGGACTTTGTAGAGTGCCTCCGTGAAGGATTCTTAGAGCAGCTTGTATTGGAGCTTACCAGAGAGAAGGCAATTCTGGATTTACTGTTATGTAATGAACCGGATTTGATAAAGGAACTTGAGGTTAAGTAGCCATTAGGAGGTAGTGACCATAATATGGTCAGGTTTAATCTACAATTGGAGATAGAGAAGGGAAAATCGGAGGTGTCAGTGTTACAGTTGAATAAAGGGGACTATGGGTGCCACGAGGGAGGAGCTGGCCAAAGTTGACTGGAAAGATACACTGGCAGGGATGACAGTGGAACAACAATGGCAGGTATTTCTGGAAATGATACAGAAGGTGCAGGATCAGTTCATTCCAAGGAGGAAGAAAGATTCCAAGGGTAGTAAGGGGCGACCGTGGCTGACAAGGGACGTCAGGGACAGTATAAAAATAAAAGAGAAGATGTACAACGTAGCAAAGATGAGTGGGAAGCAAGAGGATTGGGTAACTTTTAAAGAGCAACAGAAGATAACTAAAAAGGCAATACGAGAAGAAAATATGAGGTACAAAGGTAAGCTAGCCAAGAATATAAAGGAGGAGAGTAAAAGCTTCTTTCGGTATGTGAAGAGGAAAAAACTAGTTAAGGCCAAAGTTGGACCCTTGAAGACTGAAAAGGGTGAATTTATTATGGGGAACAAGGAAATGGCAGATGAATTGAACAGGTACTTTGGATCTGTCTTCACTAAGGAGGACACAAACAATCTTCCTGATATAGTAGTGGCCAGAGGATTTGGCGTGATGGAGGAACTGAGGGAAATCCACATTTGGCAGGAAATGCTGCTGGGTAAACCGATGGGACTGAAGGCTGATAAATCCCCAGGGCCTGATGGTCTGCATCCCAGGGTACTTAAGGAAGTGGCTCTAGAAATCGTGGATACATTCACGATAATTTTTGAATGTTTAATAGATTCAGGATCAGTTCCTGTGGATTGGAGGTTAGCTAATGTTATCCCACTTTTTAAGAAAGGCGGGAGAGAGAAAACAGGGAATTATAAGGACAAAGGACAAAGGACATTTATTGTCACATACACCAATTGGTGCAGTGAAGTTTAAGTTACCATGCAGCACACGAATAAGATTAACACAACACTTCAGAGTGTAACATAAAACATAAAAGTCATCCCCCAACAGAGGAATCAACGTTCCCCACTGTGAGGGAAGGCAACAAATTTCAATCCTCTTCCTTTGTTCACCCTTGGTCGGGCCTATTTGGGGCCTCCGCAGTCGCCGCTACAGCGGCCCGATGTTCAGGTCCTCTCGCGGGATGATCGAAACTCCGGCATCGGAAGAACACTCTCAGCGGCTTGGAGTTCCAAAGCGGCCGCTTCCTACCGGAGACCGCGGCTCCCGAAGTCCACAGGCCGCGCTGGGCAGAGCTCCAACACTGGCGGCCTCGGCGAAAGGTCCCAGGCTCCGCGGTGTTGAAGTCAGTGCCGCCCGCGGCTGGACGCCCCGCCGACCACGGCTCCACGATGTTGAAGTCGGCTGACCCAGCACTCCGGAACTTCCCAACACGGCGACCCGAGTAAGGCGTCGCCCGCCCCGCGATGGTACCCCAGTGCTGCGCCGCTGCTGAAGCTGAAGCTCTGGCCGGACTCCGACAGCAAAGGCCGCGCCAATCCAGATGGTAGGCCGCGAGGAGGGGGCGAAGATGCGGCTCGGAGGAAGGACGCATCCTCGACCCAGATAGCGACTGGAAAAAACAGTTTCCCCCTTCCCCCCCCCCCTGCCCATCCCCCACATAAAAAGACTAAAAGGCCTCCAAAACAAAACCTATAGACCAGTTAGCCTGACATCAGTGGTGGAGAAGATGCTGGAGTCAATTATAAAAGATAAAATAGCGGCACATTTGGATAGCAGCAACAGGATTGGTCCGAGTCAGCATGGAATTAAGAAGAGGAAATCATGCTTGACTAATCTTCTGGAATTTTTTTGAGGACGTAACTAGGAAAATGGACAAGGAAGAGCCAGTGGATGTAGTGTACCTGGACTTTCAGGAAGCATTTGTCTTGCTACAATGGACACTGAGAAACGTGGCCCTTAGTACCAGCATCTCAAATAGTTCTCGGGTGGATTGATTAAACTGAAAACATGCATTGTATTATTACAGTGTAAGACTATATATTCTTTGATGGCACAAGGACTGAAAGAATTGTGCACTGATAGTGTTACCATTATATAATTTTCATGAATAATGTATACTTTTTATATGAAAAAGACTCCCCACCAATTTCTCAAATTGACTGGATATAGCAGTAATGACTGGCCTTAGAGATAGTCACATCACAGAGTAATACATAATTCTTAATAATACCATAAGCAGGATTGTTGTAATACTGCTTAGAGATTGACAATAATCAGGGGTGGGAGGTTGCAACCTTCACGTGGTCCGCCCTGTTCCGACTAATGCAATCAACTCGACGTGCACAAACAGAAGATCAAATAGAACAAGTTGTCCAACAACTTTAGGCTGTGCACGCCACACGAAAGAAGAAGAGACAATAAGCAAAGGAACTCACGATTCAATATTAAGGCTTAGAGTGCTGGAAGAAGTCGATAGGTCAGGCAGCATCTGCAGAGAGAGAACAACAGTGTAAATCTTGAGGTCGATAACTTTTAACGAAGCGTGGCTTGAAGCTTGAAAATTAATTTCTCCCAATCCAAGAGCATTGTAGAAGGTCATGAATTGTGAGGTATTTCTGTGGGATACCAAGTGATAGCCAAGAACCATTACAACACCGAAGGCTTGTTCAGGTCCGACAATCCCCACAGTTCCATTCTCCCCATTCCACCTCGCATCCCTTGCCCATTTACCTCCCTCAAGTAGTTTAGTTTAGTTTAGTTTAGAGATACAGCGGGGAAACAGGCCCTTTGGCCCACCGAGTCAGCACCAGCCAGCGATCACCCCATACACTAACACCATCCTACACACACAAGGGCCAATTTTACAGTTATACCAAGTCAATAAACTTACAAACCTGTTTGTCTTTGGAGTGCGGGAGGAAAGCGAAGAACTTGGAGAAATCCCCACGCAGGTCACGGGGAGAACTTACAAACTCCTCACAGACAGCACCCGTAGTCAGGATCGAGCCCGGATCTCACGCACTGTAAGGCAGTAACTCTGCCACTGCTCCACTGTGGCACCCAAGTACATGTCCAATTAATTTTTTAAATCATTGACTGCTTTTGCTTGGAGGACTAGTGAAGACAGTGAAGGTAAAATGGTCAACGTCTTTACCTCCAGTGAAGATCTTCGACACGGTGAGCTGGTAAAGTCAACCTTCTCCTTGGACTGACTCACGAGAAATAAAGTAACCAGCTAGTTTCCTCTATTTTACACTGAAACTGTTTAAACGTCACACACACAAAAAAAAAGTTGGGGTCTTTCCCAACCGTGAGTTAAAGTGATTTTCTCAAAGAGTCATTAGTGGTTTTTAAAACAAAACTGTTTAAAAAACAATCTGGAGTTTCTATTTTAACTATTTCTGATCTTTGGAAATGAAAAGTGGACTGTGGACAATAAACTTGATTGAGAGATATTTCCTAATCAGAAAGTCCAAACTGACCCCCAATCCGTTACATCTCCTGATACCCCTGGCTGCACCCACCACCCTACTGGGGGCATCACAGGTGGGCAACACGATGGCGCAGCGGTAGAGTTGCTGCCCTACAGCGCCAGAGACCCGGGTGCTGTCAGTACAGAATTTGTACGTTCTCCCCGTGACCGCACCGGTTTTTCTCCGGATGCTCCGGTTTCCTCCCACACTCCAAAGACACACAGGTTTGTCGGTTAAACTGGCTTTGGTAATTGTAAATTGTCCCGTGTCTGTCGGATAGTTCTAGTGCGTGTGTGCACTGCTTCATTTCCTGGAGTCAATCACTATCTCCTTTGTCTTGCTGACATTGACGTTGCTATATAGGCACCAGGTTATGAGTGTCTCAATCTCCTTCCTGTGCTCCGTCTTGACTTAGTTTGATGTCTGGCCCAGTGCAGTGGTGACGTCTGCGAACTTGTACATTGAATTAGGTAGATATTTGGCTACACAGCCATGTGTGTATAAGGAGTACAGCAGGGGGCTACCTGCCATAGTTAGAGTGGACATGAGGCACTCCCTCAAGAAGGAGTATCTATCACCAAGGAGCCCTGCCTAGTACCTTGCTTGTTTGCACAATCTTCTTTCTTTTTGCTGTCTTGCAGAATTTCCGTGTAATTTTGGTATCATTTCTGTATTGTTTATGCTTTTCTATGATGTCTGACTTAATGCTGCTGCAAGCATGTCTTTCATTGTATCTGAGTCCCAATGCACATGTGCATATGACAACAAACTCGACTTGACAACTTACAACTCAGCGGTATGCATATTAATTTCTCTAATTTCAAGTAGCCTCTGCATTCCCTCACTCCATGTCCCTCCTTCACGCGAGTTGTCCAGTTTCACTGTTTGTATCCCTTCGTTGTCACCTCTTCCACAGCCAACAGTGGACCATTGTGGGCTCCGTCTCCCTTGAGTCATCGGTGCCGGCTGTGATTTGTTCTGTACCTTTTCATACCTCTTGTCTCCCTCTCCCCTGACTCTCAGTCTGAAGAAGGGTATCGGCCCGAAATGGCACCTATGCTCCAGAGATGCTGCAGACCCGTTGAGCTACTCCAGCATTTTGTATCTAACTTTGACTCGATGAGAAGGAATTTCTTGAGTCAGAGGGTGGTGAATCTGTGGAATTCATTGCCACATGCGGTTGTGGAGGCCAAGTCAATTGATAGATTCTTGATTAGTATGGGTGTCAGGGTTTATGGAGTGAAGGCAGGAGAATGGGGTTCAGGGTGAAATATAGATCAGCCATGATTCGATGGCAGAGTAAATTTGATGGGCCAAGTGGCCCAATTCTGCTCCAAGAACTTATGACCTTAAGAACTTCGCACGTCTAGGCAGGGAAAAGTAAGGCAGGGCAAGGCAAGGCAAATTTATTTATATAGCACCATTTGTACATGCAGCAATTCATAGAGCTTTACAAAAGAAACAAAAGAATAACACAGTAAAAAGACAACAGAACAACCATACAACACAGGACAACAAATTAGCCAATAATCAAAAATTACAAAACAAGCAATAAGACAAATGCATTAATAGTAAAACAAAGTCACTAAAACAATAAAACAATTTTAAAAGCACATAAAAGGGATAAGATTAGAAGGTTAAGATTACCTGCATGTTGGGTTATGGGAAAGCTACAGTAAACAACAGTGTTTTTAGGCCTGATTTAAATGAGCTTACAGTCTGTACACACCTCAGGTGTTCAGGGAGCTTGTTCCACAGGTATGGAGCATAAAAACTGAACGCTGCTTCAGCCTTTTTAGTTCTGACCCTGGGAACACAGAGTAAACCTGTCCCTGAAGACCTGAGGAGTCTAGGTGCCTCATATAACAACAAGAAAGTCAGAGATGTATTTTGGACCCAGACCATTCAGTGCCTTGTAGGCCAGTAACAGAATTTTAAAATCTATACTTTTACACACAGGGAGCCGGTGCAAAGATTTAAGGACAGGTGTAATGTGGTCCATTTTCTTGGTGTTGGGTCAAGACTCTGGCAGCGGCATTCTGGATTAAGCTGCAGTTGTTTAATTGATTTTTTACTGAGACCTGTAAAGATACCATTACAGTAATCTAACCTACTGAAGATATATGCATGAACAAGTTTTTCAGTGTCTTCTTTGGACAGAAATCCCTTGATTCTTGCAATGTTTTTTAGATGGTAATAGGCAGATTTGGTAATGGTCTTTATATGGCTGTTAAAATTCAAATCCAAGTCCATAACTACACCAAGGTTTCTGGCTTTGTCTGTGGTTTTCAGTGCGATTGAGTCAAGTTGAGCACTCACCTCTAGCCTTGTATTTTTGGGACCAAAGACAATAATTTCTGTCTTATTTGCATTGAGCTGGAGGAAGTTCTGGTTCATCCACTCATTGATTTGTTTGACACACTGACCCAGTGAGTGTAGGGGACTATGGTCATGTGGTGACACTGCGATATAAAGCTGTGTGCCATCGGCATAAGTATGGTAGGATGTGTTAAAATACATCTGAGCTGATCTGAGCTGGGGGGAGCATGTAAATATTGAACAAAATGGGTCCATGAATGGAGCCCTGAGGAACCCCGCATGTGAGTTTTGTACGTTCTAATTCATAATTACCAAGGGAAACAAAATAATCCCGATCTTTCAAGTAGGATTTGGACCAGTCCAGCACAGAACCAGAGAGTCCTACCCACTTCTCCAGTCTGTCAAGCAGTATGTTATGGTCCACCGTATCAAAAGCAGCACTGAGATCTAGAAGTGCCAAAACTGAAGCTTTTGATGCATCACTGTATAGATGTATGTCGTTTAGGACCTTAGTAAGTGAAGTCTCAGTGACGTGATGTGGCCGAAATCCCGACTGGAAAACATTAAAAATATTGTTTTGGATCATAAAACAGTAAATTTGTTGGTAAATGATCTACCAATGATCTTTGCCAGAAATGCTAAATTAGATATGGGCCTATAGCTGCTCATAGCTGAGGCATCCAGATTAGGATTCTTCAATAGGGGCTTGATCACTGCAGTATTTAAGGCTTTGGGAAAATGCCCCAATTGAAGGGAAGTGTTTGCTATGTTCAGCACTTCTGGTGCAACACTGTTAAAAATATTTTGAAAGAAGCTTGTGGGCAGCAGATCAAGACAGCAGGTAGTGGACTTTAGCTGTTGAACAGTTTCAGTCAGAGATGCACAATCTAAAAGTTCACAATGTTGTAGAATCATTAGTGAATCTGGAGGCATAAGTGACAAAGCCATGTTCCCTGAGGTGGAGCTACACATTGTTTGTCTTATCTTCAGAATTTTATCAGCGAAGAAATCTGCAAAGTCATTGCACGACTTGCTGGACGGGAGCTCAGGAGGGACTGATGACGAGGGGTTTGTCAGTCCATCGACAACGGCAAATAAGGTGCGGGAATTATTATTTTTGTTGATAACCTCTGAGAAAAAGGACTGCCTTGCCCCTTTCAATTCCTGATTCTAGATATGGAGACTGTCTTTGTAGATGTGGTAGTGGACCTGTAGTTTGGTTTATCGCCACCTACGTTCGGCCTGTCTACACTTTGTTCTTTGGGATCTCACTGCTGCGGCATTTCTCCATGGTGACTTTTTCCTTCCACATAAAACCTTGGTCTTTAGTGGTGCAATAGCATCCATAAGAGGCATAACATTGGAGCTGAAACCATCCACAGGGTCATCGACAGAGGCCGAGGGCAGAGCTGGTGATGGTGTAAAGGCCTGAGTGAACAATGCGCCGGTGTTTTCATTGATACAACACCTTTTGATCACCTCTGGTTCTTTTCTGATACTGCTAGCAGAGATGGTCGTTTTAAAGAATACACAGTGGTGATCAGAAAGAGCAACATCAGTCACCATAACATCAGAAATGTCGAGACCGTTTCAAATAATCAGATCCAATATATGCCCCCTATTGTGAATTGGCTCCGTTACGTGCTAATTAAGTCCAAAGTTGTCCAGAATGTTCAGGAGATCTTTTGCACCTCCATCCTCTGCATTATCTATGTGAATATTGAAATCCCCCGCTAAGACAACACAATCGAAGTCAATGCATGCAATGGACAGTAATTTGGCAATCTCATCAAAAAACTGTGCATCATATTTTGGTGGCCTGTAAATAGTTAAAAGTATTGTTCGCTGGGGAGAAGCGACATATTCGAAGGAGTTGAAATTTCCACAAGACATTTTCTTGCATTGTAAAGTCTCCTTATATAAAATGGCAACTCCGCCTCCTTTTCTGACTTCATTCATTAAAATAAAACCGGGAGGTGCAGATTCAATCAAAACTGTGTCACCATTATTTACACATAACCATGTTTCTGTTAAAAAGATAAAGTCAAGATTGCGCTTAATAATAAAATCATTGATTAAAAATGACTTGCCTACTAGTGATCTAATGTTCAATGGTGCCATACTTGTGTTAAAAGCATGATTTGCATGATTTGCAACAGTTGGCAGAGGTGTGTAGTCCACCGGCCGCAGATTGTCCACACAGACTCCAGCGACCCTGTTCCTCCTCTCTCGGGTACAGTGCAACTGGAACGCCGGGATCAGAGACGGGATCAGGAACGCGATCAGAGACGGTCAGCTGAGGCGACAGGTCTGGGAAAGGTGGATGTGAGGTGCCCGGGAGAGCCAGCCGGAGGAATGATAGCCCTGCACCGGGAGTGGCCGGCAGCCAGAGTGGAGGTGAGGGGTCTGGGTAAACCAACCGGAGCCACGACGGCCTCGCACCGGGACCAGGAAGCGCCAACAGCCACGATGCAGGAGATGTGCGTGCCGAAATCGAGCAGGAGTGAGAGCGGGCGAGCCTTCTCATCCTCACCGAGACACCTGCCCGTTTTCTCCATCTCCTGGCTCGCCTGCACCTACGGGGACAGCTGCAGCATGTATTTACGGCTCCCTCAGGAAAGGTTTGATGTATTGTCCTTGCCTCGAGGTTTCGAGAGCACGTCACCGAGGCACCAATGTCCAGTAGTGTTTGCCGGTCATAAAAAATAAATGACTGTACACTGTGCATACACAGTGGCATACACAGTGACACAAACAGAAACAGGACAAACATAAGTGGCAGTGAGCAGAGACGGCGGGCAGCCGGGAACAGGTGAGGCGCGGCCATCTTGTCAGCGGCCATCTTGAGGTTCTCAGTCTGCCAACCGTCTAGGTTCTCAGTCTACTTCATCCTTATTTTCTGATACTAATAATAGCTCTGTCCCACGGTACGGTTAATTCCAAGAGCTCTCCCGAGTTAAAAAAAAATCAAACTCATGGTAAGCATGGAGTATGAACGTAACGGGTACGTCGGAGCTCCGGGACGTCTCTTACCGGCTCGTAACGCTAACGGCAGGTACGCGGGAAGACTCGCTAACGGCAGGTAAGCACGGGAAGACTCGTGAAGATTTTTCAGTGGCCATTACCGTAAATCTCGGAATTCAAATCAGGGCAAACTCGGGAGAGCTCTTGGAATGAACTCCTACCGTGGGACAGGGGTTTAACTCTTTGCCGAGAAATGTATCCTTGGTTGTAGCCCTGAATACACTACATCGTTACAATGACATACTGTGTTCTATCTCTCAAGTTCATCCCATTGAAGTTAATGGAGATGGCCTACTCCAAATGAGCCACGCCGTTTCCATTCTTATTCTGATTCCAGATACTAATTCCTATTGATCCTTCAAATCAATACGTGCTAACTTTTTGAAACTCATCTGCAATTATTTATCAAAAGAGTCAAAGAAGTCAGGAGTGTTTTATCGTCATATGTCCCAGATAGAACAATGAAATTCTTACTTGCAGCAGCACAACAGAATATGTAAACATAGTACACTGCAAACAAAATAATAAATGAGGAAAAGAAAGTTCACTGTGTGTGTGTGTGTATATATCGTAGAGTTGAAGAGCCTGATGGCTGTAGGGAAGAAGCTGTTCCTGAACCTGGACGTTACAGTTTTCAGGCTGCTGTACCTTCCTCCCGATGGAAGGGTGAAATGAGTGTGTGACCAGGGTGGTGTGGGTCTCTGATGATGCTGCCTGCCTGTTTGAGGCAGCAACTCCTGTATATCCCCTTGATGGTGGGGAGGTCACAACTTGTGATGGACCGGGCAATGTTATCAAGACAGAGGCTTCACCCATCCCTGGTTCTTTTGTCTAACCCTTGTCTATCCATCTCAGTAAACGCCCGTCAACAGCTTCCCTTGTTAGATGACCACGGTGGGTTAATACCGACCGGGATTTCAAATTCTGAGAGATGTATGAAGAACAAGGTTTTTCAGAGATATTGACTAGATGTTGAGTGGCCTTATCCTTCAACTTGATAGTTGACAAGTGGGAGGTAAGTCTAAAGATAAGAGGCTGCTCATGAAAGACTGAGATCAGAGGTTTCTCTTTCAGATGATGATAGCATGGGTGGGTTGGGCGGTGGGGCCTGTTCCGGTGCTGGATGGCTCTACGAGTCGAAATGCTGGAGGGCCAGTCAGCATCTCTGGAGAGAAGGACTAGATGATGTTTCGGGTCGAGACCCTTCTTCAGACTGAGCGTTAGGGGAGAGGGAAACGAGAGATATGGAAAGGTAAGAACAGGTCAGAGTCTGGCAGATCGCAACAGAGTATTATACAGTCTACTTCTGCTCATATCATCGAAGAGAATCATTGAATAAAAGCTTAGCTGCAGTATAGATGAAGATTATATCACTAGTCAATGGTGCCGTTTATAGTCACATATGGTAATTGTAATAGGTAGGGTTAAGGATACATTGTCTGCGCCTTGTGACACCTCTTTTGTGTATTGCGTATGCAAAAACAACGACAGATTTCACCATACCTTCTTACATGGTATATGTGACAAAGTTAAGTATCTATCTTGTCAACACAGTGAAATTATTTGTTATCGCAGACAGTCCAGTAAAGTATAACCATACGCCCGATCAGGAGGTGTACAGGGATAATCATTAGAGATAGGAGCCAAATCGGCCCATCAGGTCTACTCCACCATTCAATCATGGCTGATTTATCTCTCCCTCCAAACCTCATTCTTCTCTCTTCTTCCCATAACCTCTGGCACCAGCACTAATCAAGAATGTATCTTTCTCTGCCCAAATATATCCACTGACATTGCCTCTACAGCCTTCTGTGGCACAGATTCGCTACCCTCTGACTAAATAAATTTCTCCTCATCTCCTTCCTAAAAGAACGTCCTTTAATTCTGAGGCTACGACCTCTAGTCCAAGACTCTCCCACTAGTGGAAACATCCTCTCCACATCCACTCTATCCAAGCCTTTTACTCTTCCGTACATTTCAATGAGGCTCCCCTCATTCTTCTAAACTCCAGTGAGTACAGGCCCAGTGCCGACAAATGCTCATCATAGGTTAACCTACTCATCCCTGGGATCATTCTTGTAAACCTCCTCTGGACAGCACATCCTTCCTCAGATGTGGCGCCCAAAACAGACAAGGTTTGAACGAAATTTCATTCCTACAGTCATGACATTACAAAATAAAACCAAGACACACACCTAACCCAATTTACACAAACATCCATCACAGTGAATCTCCAACACCTCCTCACTGTGATGGAAGGCAAAAGTCTCATCTCTTCCCTTTGTTCTTCTCCCGAGGTCCAGCAGTCCAACTGCAGCGTTGAGGCGACTGGGGCTCGCGATGTTAAAGCCCCCAGCGGGCGATGGTAAATCCCGGCGGCCGTTTAAGCCGCGCCGGGCGTTGTTAGGCCCCGCTCCGAGTCATTTAAACCCCACGATTCCGGCGGGAGAAGTTGCCGTTGCGGGAACTCTGAAAAGCCGTCTCCCACCAGGGAGCTGCCAGCTCCCGATGTTCCTGTCCACTGGGCCTACGGCCGGAGCCTCCGAAGCTCCGAAGTCGGGTCGCAGCCGCGCGCCACCACAGCTCTCCCCGCTCCGAAGTCGGCCAGCTCCGCGATGGCGAGTCCGCAGGCTCCGCGACTGGAGCCCTCGGGTTGGTTCCGGTTGGAGGCCGCCTCCGGCTGCACGATGTTAGGCCCAACGACTCCGGAGACCAGTCAGGGAAAAAGTCGGGTCCCCCGTACAGGGAAGAGATTAAACGGTTTCCCCCACCTCCCCACATATACACAGCTAAAAAATAATAAAAATTAAAACCAAATACATACATCTAACGGGACAGAAAGTTAAAAAAAGACAGACAGACTGCAGTTGAGCCGTTGCCGTTAGGCGCCACCACACCATCATTTTCTAACCACCCGGCCCCTTCTCCAAAGCTGTGCGAATGTCGCCTCACCATATAATTATAGACTTTCTTCTTGAACACCACAACCACATTTGCAGGCAGTGCATTTTCAATTCCAACCACTTGCGTTAAAAAAAATAAGATTTCCTTCACGTCCTATTTCACTCTCTTCCCCTTTGTTTTCTACTGTGACATCTAGTCCTTGACCTGCCCACCCATGGTAACAGTCTACTGCTGGTTATTTTTTTTTGTTTATCAAATCTGAACTTAAACTCAAGTTTGAGTTTTAGTTTATTGTCACGTGTGCTGAGGTACAGTGGAAAGCTTTTGTTGCGTACTGTCCAGTCGGCAGGATGCATAGGAAGGGACTGCAGATGTGTAAGAAATAACTGCAGATGTTGGTTAAAATCGAAGGTAGACACAAAATGCTGGAGCGACTCTGGTCAAGACCCTTCTTCCCTATCCAGAGATGCTGCCTGTCACGCTGAGTTGCTCCAGCATTTTGTGTCTACCTTCGATTTTAACCAACATCTGCAGTGGAAAATCTCTCCTCATTCTTCAGACTTCAGAGATGCATTTGGCCAGGCCGACCAGCGATCACCCCCGCACTATCCTTTACAGCACGGACAATTTACTATTTTTACCAAAGCCAATTAACCTACAAACCTGTACCTCGTTGGTGTGTGGGAGGGAACGGGAGCACCCGGAAAATAATACCCAAGCGGGCTCAGGGAGAACGTACAAAGTCCGCACAGACAGCGCCCGCAGTCAGGATCCAACTCGGAGCACTGGCGGTGCTAGGCAGCCACCGTGCTGCCCTGCTCTCTTGAGCACTCTGCCTCAAGATCTGGATAGTCTGTGATGCTCTTTGCTCTTCATGCGAACACGTGAGTTACGTGAATGATGAAGTCACACATTACAATGATTCACTTCTGACAATTCCTCAAGATTGTGGCTATTCTGACTGCACCTCCGCACCATATTACCATCCACCCACAATAACTTTTCATTCCGTTGCTTTTCGAGAACCTATCTACTTCTGCCTTAAAGGTATCCGAGGACTACTTCTGCTGACCTTTGAAGAAGAGAGTTTAAAAAAAAAAAACTTTTTGTAGAGCAGAAGGATCTAGGACTTTGTGTTTAAGAAGGAACTGCAGATGCTGGAAAATGGAAGGTACACTAAAATGCTGGAGAAACTCAGCGGGTGCAGCAGCATCCATGGAGAGAAGGAAATAGGCAACATTTCGGGCCGAAAGCCTTCCCGAAACATTGCCTATTTCCTTCGCTCCATAGATGCTGCTGCACCCGCTGAGTTTCTCCAGCATTTTTGTGTACCCACTAGAAGGATCGAGGACTACAGGTACACAGTTCACTGAAAGGACAGAGGCAGATGAAGTAGTCAAGAAGGCTTTATAGAGTCATAGAGTGATACAGTGTGGAAACAGGCCCTTCGGCCCAACTCGCCCACACCGGCCAACAATGTCCCAGCTACCCTAGTCCCACTTAGTCCATAACCCTCCAAACCTGTCCTATCCATTTACCTGTCTAACTGTTTCTTAAACGATGGGATAGTCCCAGCCTCAACTACCTCCTCTGGCAGCTCGTTCCATACACCCACCACCCTTTGTGTGAAAAAGGTTACCCCCTCGGATCCCTATTAAATCTTTTCCCCTTCACCTTGAACCTATGTCCTCTGGTCCTCGATTCCCCTACTCTGGGCAAAAGACTGCGCAAATGACTCTTTAGTTGCATTGCCCTTCACCATTCAGGGCACTGAGTATAGAAGTTGGTATATTATGTTACAGTTGTACGAGACAATGATGAGGTCCCATTTGGAGTGTTGTGCTCAGTTTTGGATACCCTGTTATAGGGTGGTTAAGACGCTGGTCAGACCACATTTGGAGTACCGTGAGCCGTTTGGAGGCCCATATCTGTGGAAGGATGTGCTGGTGTTGGGGAGAGTCCAGAGGAGATTTACGAGATCCCGGGGATCATTGGGTTGACGTATGAGGAGCGTTTGTGCTCGGTGGAGTTCGGGAGGATGAGGGAATATCGAATAGAAACCTACCGAATAACAAAATGCCTGGTCAGAGTAGACGTGGAGAGGATGTTTCCACTAGGGCGATTGTCAAGGAGTAGAGGGCACAACCTCCGAATAAAAAAATGTGCCTTCAGAATGGAGATGAATAGGAATTTCCTTAGCCAGAGGGTGGTTAATCCGTGGAATTTATTGCCACAGACAGCTATGGAGGACATCATTGGGTAGTTTTGAAGCAGTTCCTGATTAGTAAAGGCGTCAAAGGCTGTGGAGATAAGGTGGTAGAATGGGGTGAAAGGTGCAGACTCAATGGCCTAATGGCCTAATTCTGCTCCTATGTCTTATGGATGTCATTAAACTGGAAAGAGTGCAGAGAGGTTTTACGAGGATGTTGCAATGGCTTGAGGGACCGAGCTATAGGGAAATATTGGGTGCTGGGACTCTATTCCTTGGAGTGCAGGAATTTAAGGGGTGATCTTATAGAGGTGTATAAAATCATGAGAGGCATTGATGGTGTGAATGCACAGAACCATTTATCCGGGGTAGGGAAAGCAAGAACCAGAGGACACCAGTTTAAGGTGAGAATGGAAACATTCGATAGGGATCTGAGAAGTAACTGGGTGGTTCATATTTGAAATGAGCTTCCAGAGGAGGTGGTTGAGGCAGGTTCAATAACAACATATACTAGCAGATGGAATATAGTGTAGCAAAGTGTGGAGTCATGCATTTTTGGTAGTAGGAATAAAGGCGCAGACTATTTTCTAAATGGGGAGAGAATCCAGTAATCGGAGGTGCTATGGGACTTGGGAGTGCTGGTGCAGGATTCCCAAAGAGTTCATCTGTGGGTCGAATCAGTAGTAAAGAAAGCAAATGTAATGTTAGCATTGATTTCAAGAGGGCAAGAATGCAAAAACAGGGATGTAATGCTGAGGCTCTATAAGGCGCTGGTTAGGCTGCATTTGGAATATTGTGAGCAATTCTGGGAACCATATCTGAGGAAAGATGTGCTGGCTCTGGAGAGGGTCCAGAGCAGGTTTACAAGACTGATCCCAGGAATGATGGGTTAACATATGATGAGCGTTTGACGGCACTGGGCCTGTACTCGCTGGAGTTTAAAAGACCTAATTGAAACATACAGAACAGTGAAAGGCTTGGATAGAGTGGATGTTGACAGGATGTTTACATAGAAGCATATAAACATAGGTGCAGGTGTAGGCCATTCGGCCCTTCGAGCTAGCTCTGCCATTCAATATGATCATTGCACATCAGTACCCCATTCCTGCTTTTTTCCCATATCCCATGATTCCTTTAGCCCTAAGAGCTAAATCTCTTGAAAATATCCTGTAAATTGGCCTCCACTGCCTTCTGCGGCAGAGAATTCCACAATATTCATTGCAATCGTGGGAGAGTCTCGGACTAGACTCAGAATTAAAGGACGTTCCTGTCGGTAGGAGAAGAGGTGGAATTCCTTTAGTCAGAGGGTGGTGAATCTGTGGAATTATTTGCCACAGAAGGCTGTGGAGGCCAAGTCAAAGAATATTTTTAAGGCAGAGATAGATTACTTCTTGATTAGTATGGGTGTCAGGGGAGAAGGCAGGGGAATGGGGTTAGGAGGGATTAAATGGCAGAGTAGATGTGATGGGCCGAATCACCTATCACCTGACCTTATAACCTTATGAACATTTAAAAGACTCTTGGACAGGGACCTGGATAGTAAAGGTTTAGGGTTATGGGCCAAATGCGAGCAAATGAGTCTTGCTTAGATGGGGCATATTGGTCGGCATGTCCAGTTGATCTGAAGAACCTATTTCTATGCTGTATGACTCTATAACTCAATAACACTCATCACCCTAAGTGAACACTCGTCACCCTAAGAGAACAAATCTATGTCTATGTTTTAATGTGTTTGATCCATTATTTTCAAACAGTGATCCCTGGTTCTAGATTCTCACACAAAGGAATGATTCTCTCCACAACCATCCATTCAAGATTGCTCAAGATCTTAAATCCTTCTTCCGTGTTTACGTTAGTCTAGTTTAGTTTTAGTTCAGTTTTGTTTATTGTCACGTGTTCCGAGGTATACCTGACAAGCTGTTGTTGCATGCTAACCAGTCAGTGGAAATACTATACATGAATACAATCGAGCCGTCCACCGTGTACAGATACATGACAACGAAAAAACGTTCAGTGCCTAATAATGTCCAGCATAGTCCAATCAAAGATAGCCCAAGGGTCTCCAATGAGGTAAATAGTAGCTCAAGACCGCTCTCTAGTTGGTTCAGTTGCCTGATAACAGCTGGGAAGAAACTGCCCCTGAATCTGGAGGTCTGCTCTTTCACACATCACTACCTCTTGCCTGATGGGAGAGGGGAGAAGGGCAAGTGACAAGGGGGAGTGACAAGGGTGAGACTCGTCCATTGCCCACACCTTGGCTCTCACTCAGTCCTCCCCTGGTGTGAACAAGGATAACTTCCCCGATCTACACTTTCCAATTTATTGACCTCTGTGTTTCATTGATCAGCTTATCGAGTTGCAGCTTCATCTTCAAAATTGGGCGGCATGGTGGCACCAGAGACCCGGGTTTGATCCTGACTACAGGTGCTGTCCGTACGGATTTTGTAAGTTCTCGCCCTGACCTGCATGGGCTTCCTCCGAGATCTTCGGTTTCCTCCCAGACATACAGGTTTGTAGGTTAATTGGCTTGGAATAAATGTAAATTGTGCCTAGTATGTGTAGGACAGTGTTAATGAACGGGGATCACTGGTTGGGTGCAAGCTCAGTGGGCCAAAGGGCCCCTTTCCGCGCTGTATCTCTAAACTAACCTAAACTAAACTACAGTAAATCTCATTGCCAAAAATATTTTCTATTCCCCTTAGACACACAGTGTTGCAGTAACTCAACGGGTCTGGCAGCATCTCTGGAGAACGTGGATAGGTAACGTTTTGGGTTGGGACCCTTCTTCAGACTGACCCATTCCATTTGCAAGATCCCTAGTCTGTTCTTCCATCTCTTCCCAATCACACCTCCTTTCACAGCACTTTCCCACAGTTGATTCAGGACCTTGCCTTTTACCTTATCCTTTCTCTGGAGTTTAGAAGGATGAGAGGGGATCTCGTTGAAACATACAAGATTGGTTAAGGGCTTGGACACGCTAGAGGCAGGAAACATGTTCCCGATGTTGGGGGAGTCCAGAACCAGGGGCCACAGTTTAAGAATAAGGAGTAAGCCATTTAGAACAGAGACGAGAAAACATTTTTTCTCACAGAAAGTGGTGAGTCTGTGGAATTCTGTGCATCAGAGGGCGGTGGAGGCAGGTTCTCTGGATGCTTTCAAGGGAGAGCTAGATAGGGCTCTTAAGAACAGCAGAGTCAGGGGATATGGGGAGAAGGCAGGAATGGGGTACTGATTGTGGATGATCAGCCATGATCACATTGAATGGCGGTGCTGGCTTGAAGGGCCAAATGGCCTACTCCTGCACCTATTGTCTATTGTCTATTCCCATCTTGCAGGGACCCAAACAAACCCTCCAGGTGACGACACAAGGAACCGCAAGATGTTGGTTTATAAAAAAAAGTCACAAAGTGCTGGGGTAAGCTGCAGGTCAGGCAGCATCTCTGGAGAACATGGTTAGGCGATGTTTCAGGTCAGGATACTGCTTCAGTCTGATTGTAGAGGAAGAGAACATCCTCAAAATAGGCATACCTTGAAGAGATCTCACAATGGAGCAGTAAAATGTAGACAGAATGGGCTGCCGATGCTGGTTTACAAAAAAGTCGCATGGTGCTGGAATAACTCAGCAGGTCAGGCAGCATCGCAGGAGAACATGGATAGGTGACATTTGTGGTTCGGACCCCAGTATCAATTCACTCGCACTTACTGTAGTTTAGTTCAGATTGATTTCGAGATACAGCGTGGAAACATGCCGTTGCGCTCGCGTAGTCTGCGCCAATCAACGATCACCCCATACACTAGTTCAGTGCCATTGCCAGTTTCACATCCTACACACTATGCGCAGTTTACAGCAGCCCAATTAATCTACAAACCTGCACTTCGTTGGCATGTGGGAGGAGATCTGAGCACCCGGAGAAAACCCAGGCGGTCACAGGGAGAACGTGCAAACTCTGCACCGACAGCACCCGTGGTCAGGATTGAACCTGGGCCTCTGGCTCCACTGTGCCGCCCCATGTTTTCCTGGACCTGGTGTCAACAATGTGGTCTCCTCTGCACTGAGGAAAAAGTGCAGATTGGGCCACTGCTTTATGAGGTGGACACAAAGTGCTGGATAACTCAGTAGGCCAGGCAGCACCACCGGAGAAAACGGATAGATTACATTTTGGATTATGACCCTTCTTCACACTGATTTGATCGACTGTACGGGGGTGGGGGGGGCGGGAGGCATTTTGTGTCGGTCTTTGGTATGGACTGGCATCTGCAGTCTCTTTTCATGGCTTTGGGAGCCAGCAAGAATGACCCTGAGCTTCCAGCTACCTGTCGCTTTAACACTTTAATTCTGGATCTGACTCCTCTTTGACCTGTTTTTTCTGCGGTTTGCTGCTCAGCGTTTGAGGAACTGCATCCCCATCTTTCCTCTGGATGCTTTGCAATCTTCCGGGCTCTGTCAACAACTGCAGATATAATTGGCCAACTCCTAATGTACCCTGCATGTAATGCCAACCCAGTGTTTCTCTCCCCACGCACACTGCCTGATTTGTTGGACAAATGACAGTTCCGACCTACATTTCGCCACTTTTAAATAGACAAAGTGCTGGGGTAAGTCAACGGACTAGGCAGCATCTGTATCTCTAAAGTAAAAGAAACTAAACTAAATTAAACTAAACTGCCTTCCGGTTCAGAGATCCAGATGTTATCTACTGAGCCATAGGCAGCTGCTGCTCTCCTCCCCACTCTGTAAACCAGTGCCCCCACCGAGAGGGTGGGAGCTGTGCCAGCACAAGTCAACAACGCAGCTGTGAGACACAAGACCACATCACAGGACTCCTCCACCTCCTCCCCTTCTCATGTGTGGAAAGAATGGTCTCGTGGCTCCAGGCGCCTGGCCGCTTGGCTGAAATCAAAACCTGCGGCGGAGAGTCAACATTTGCAGAGCCACACCTGGCCAGTGAAGTTGACCAAACCAGTTGCCTTAAGTACGAGCTGCAAAACACTCGACGCACCTGCTCGTCGACATTGAGACTCTGGGGATAATTCAGACCCACGCATGCACAACCACAAACAAGCATTGTCTAACATTTAAGAAACCGGTTAGACAGGTACATGGATAGGACGGCTTTGGAGGGATATGGACCAAATGCTGCCAGGTGGGACCAGTGGAGCTGGGACATGTTGGCCGGTGTGGGCAAGTTGGGCAAAAGGGCCTGTTTCCATGCTGTATCACTCTATGACACGCGTTGACTGTATAGGCGACCCCTTTTCTCTGTATAGACTTTAGAGATTCAGCGTGGAAATAGGATCTTCGGCCCTCCGTGACTATGCCGACCAGCGATCACCCAATACACTAGCATTACCTTACACCCACTAGGGCCAATTTTACACATTTTTCCAAAGGTAATTAACCTACAAGCCTGAACGTCTTTGGAATGTGGGAAGAAACCGAAGCACCCGGGGAAAACCCACGCGGTCACAGGGAGAACATACAAACTCCGTACAGAGAGCAGGCGAGGTTAGGATCGAGCCCAGGCCTCTGGCGCTGTAAGGCAGCAACTCAACCTCAGCGCCACCGCGCCACCCCCTCCCTTCAACTCTCGGTACCGTGACCAAAATAAACAACAGCTGGAAGCTTCAACTTGGTGATCCTTTGGCTTGATGCCGGGTGGGTCTACAAGTGGCTTACCCTCACCCTAGGCTGGGCCAAGCCTTGTATCTCTGGAGTTCCCTCAGTTACCGAGGGCCAGGATAGGAAGCGGTCAACTTTGGCCAGTGTTGTCCACCAGCCAAGTTCCAACGCCTTCCCAGTTGGGGGAAGGAGATGAGTGAAGAGCATGTTGAGGGCACAAATGAATTACAATGGTACTGAAAAGGAACGGCAGGTACTGGTTTATACCAAAAGGTAACGCGCCTGTCCCACTTAGGCAATTTTTCAGGCGACTGCCGGTGACTGTCCGGTTGCAGGCAGTCACTTTAAAAACTGGCAACTGGAATGACGACTGTCGGAGTGGAACCCACACACACACATCGCTTCCTTCACCAGCCCGTTTAGCAGGCGGGGGACAGGGCAAGCGGGGGGGACGCTGTCTGAGTGAAATTCACATGGTGCAAAGCCAAGGTGATACAGATACACACCGCGGTGAACTGGAAGGTTGGCGCTGTAATTAAGAAGCTAAAAAGCACAGTGTATGGTCAGTCCTTTAAAAAAGAGGGGGAGAGCGGGGGGAGGAGGGGGAGAGAGGGGGGCGAAGGAGTGGAGACAACTTTTAAGAAACCAGGGATACACGACTGTGAAGCTCGGCGGACATTAACATTACCGGTCGGTTATCCTTGGTTTTGAAAACTACTGCTTACGTTTTTTTCACCAATGAGCCAATGAGATTCACCGGTCAGCACCGGCTACAACCTACGAGAACCTAATGGAACCTTCGACCTCCTGGAAACCCACTAGGACCTCCTGGCGACCCACCTACGGTACGAGAATTCTCGCTACTCTCCATGGCGGATTCATTCTAGTCGCCGCTAGTTTTTCGACACGTTAAAAAATTTGCGCCAACCATAATGAGGCCGTGACTGGTTCCCAGAATGCGGGAACTCCTCAGGACTCCCCGGCCAATGGCGGAAAACCCGGGGGGGGGGGGGGGGGGTGTGGGGGCAGAGGGGACGTGTCCCTTCCATGTTTTCAGAGGTGGAGGATAGTCCCCCTCACGTTACAAGCTTTGTAAGGTATGTCGGGTTTAGTTTTGTTCGTTTAAAGTCGTTCGTTTCGAGTCGAGACATTCGATTCGAGTCGTTCGTTCATCACTGCATTCCTCTGACAAAAAAAACGATGTGATAACTGTCTTTGTGACTTTTTAACTGCTATCAATCCCATCCCTGCATCCTTAGTAATTCTAATTGTGTCTCATTGTTTTCATGTCAGAGGAATGGAATGGGGTGTTAAATGCCTCAAAGCATGTCTATTGTCTATCTCCCATTAATTTTATTCAAAGGAACGCAAAATACTTGAAGCAAGGTCCGTTCACGAAAACGACGTGTTAACTGTCTGCCATTGTTAATTGCCGCATCGAAATCCATTCATTAATCCTCATAATATAATTGTGTGAACTGACCTTGCTTCAAGTATGATGCGTTCTTTTGAATAAAATTAACGGGAGATGCATTTAAAAATGTCAGGCCCGAGGACAATTATCATTTGAACTTTGGAGGCTGATTTGTGAACATCGAAATGTCTGACGGCCACTGCATTCATTTTTCATGCGGGTACCACTTTCCAAAAGGTATATTTTAAGTGCTGATCTACTACCTACCTTTTCTCATTTCACTTTTTTATATTTTGTATGAATACGGAAGAAACTGGAGATAATCTACCATATTATGTGCGAGCAGCCCGTTTTATTCAGTGATACCATCCATGAAAGAATGCTACTTAATCATATACTTTACCCGGGACTTGCACTTATATCATTTCAGATGGGCTAGGGAGGCTTGCGACGTTCATCGGCTCTACAGTTTGCAATTAATGATAGGAAACAAACTTCATTCCAATGTACATTTCAGGGTCAAAGATTCCTTCGGTGTTTTAAGTGCATTAGATAAACTTGTCATAAAAATAACAGAAATCTGTTATTGTAACTTAACTTCTGGCACATTTTCAATGATTTAACAATTTGAACTTTGTAATGTAACCAGCTTTTAAACACAAACTTTCCCGGTTTAACTTCTAACTGAAATATCGATGTTCGAAAGAAGTCGAGCTAATAGCTGACTACATTTAAAATTGGCGATAAAGTGCAACTCTTATGTTCAGGTCTTCCAGTGTGTTTTTATTCGCCTCTGTAATAATTTGGGGGGGAATAAAAAAGTTGACATGACAATTTAAACACAGACACAATCGTAAACTAATAATTCACACTTGTAAATATTGATGTAAATGCGAGGACAGAACTTGTGTGCGGGAAGTTCCAATGGTGAACAAAG
This sequence comes from Okamejei kenojei, assembly GCA_035221665.1. Taxonomy (NCBI): domain Eukaryota; kingdom Metazoa; phylum Chordata; class Chondrichthyes; order Rajiformes; family Rajidae; genus Okamejei; species Okamejei kenojei. The sequence goes on from CM069136.1 coordinate 10,647,978, forward strand.
TGACACAAAGGAAAGTCTATGTATGGTTTTACTAAATATCTTTATAATAAGGCTTATTTGTGCAGTCGTTTTTGAAACAACTCGTGGATATCGGTTCCCACAATTCATCTTCCCCTTCTTAAAATATAAATCGTACTGAGGTTAACTATGGGCTCTCCCTATTATTGTGGAGCCAGGAACATATGGTAGAGCGGGGCGTCGCTGATTTTTGGATCGCTCTCCTTTACTCGGGCAATGATGTGTGGTCCTCTTTGGTGGGCTGCGTAATAAAGTCTGGAGCAAAACCGGGTTAAATCGATGCAACAAAGTGGGGGATCGAGATGTTAACACGCAACAAGTGACAGAATTAAACAAAATTGGACAAAAACTAACTGAACCAGAAACAATCGGGTTGAGGAAAGCAGTTTGGCCCCATTTTCTTAGCTCACCTTGGGACAAATGGACTTGAGAATTAATAGCAGTGAAAAGCTGGTCGCTGCCTTTTCCAGTGGTCAGCATTTAACCACTTTGCAGGTTCTCAGCCGTTTAATGTTGATCTTAGGTGACACACTATCCCTCAAACGTTGTCTTGGAGACTTCTGTTCTCCCGACTAGTGTTGCTAAAGCCCCTGTCCCACTTGGGCGACCTAATCCGTGCAGTTTCCATACTACAGCTACCACAGATTTAAAAAAACACTGGACATCATGCTGGACAGTGGGCAACATAATATAGGACAGGACAAGCTGCTTGAAAATGTCCAGTCCTACAGTATATTATGTTGTCCAGCATGATGTCCAGTGTTTTTTTTAAATTTGTGGTACAGATCTGCCCTAGTTGGCTCATTCTAACGGTAACGGCGCCATAGTAGGAGCATCCACGTCGCGGGGCTGGAAACTGGACGAATCCCGAGCTAATTATCGTTCACAGGGCGCACGGCTGAAGCTTCCGATGCCTCGCGCGTGTGTGTGAGGGCGCCGCCAATAAATTGTGTCCCCCGGTCCCCTCCATGTTTTGACAGCGGTTTCCGTCTCTGTCCCCGGCAACCACCGGCGAACATATGGCGACCATGTTACGACTGCAAAGTCTCCTGCAGTCGCCTAAAAAGTCGCCTAAGTGGGACAGGCCCATTAAGTTAGAAGTTTAAAGTTTAAAGAAGTGAGGTTTAGTTTAGTTTAGTTCAGTTTAGATTAGCTTAGTTTATTGTCATTTGTACCGAGTTGCAGTGAAAAGCTTTTGTTGCGTGCCAACCATTTGGGAGAAAGAATACAATTGAGCCATCGATAGTGGGCAGATACATGATAAAGGGAAGTGCAACTGTAACAGACTAATTACTCATCGACTTGTCTTTCACTCCCATCATTGCGATCTGGTCTCAACCCAAATCGTCACCTCCCCACGTTCTCCAGGGATGCTGCCTGATCTGCTGTGTTACTCCAGCATTTGCGTCTTTCCCCAGCTAATTAAACTTAATGAGGCGAAAGGCACTTTAGGATTTTCTGCGGGAAGGCGTCAGACAAAGGACGGCTTCTCAAGTGTTCACTTCGTACACCGGTCACACTTCAGATCTTGCAGCCTGCACGATAGCAGTCATTCCAGCCAAGGCACAGCCGTTACACCACAAATAGCGGTTTATCAGATTGCTGAAGTATCAGTTACCCACAGACTCACGGAAAGTCAGTGCAGTGTGTTTTGCCTGCTACTGAGGAGAGGAAGGGGCCTCTGTAAATTACCTCCCGCTGTCACATATAACACTGAGCTAAAGCAACATGAAGCTGCCCAGGAAGAGGAAGGAACCTGTCCTGACCACATCTCAGGGGTTGGAATCTGTCCCTCCTGTCCCTGGGCCCCTCACCCTTGAGCTCATTAAACATAGAAACATAGAAAATAGATGCGGGAGTCGGCCATTTGGCCCTTTGAGCCAGCACCGGCATTCAATATGATCATGGCTGATCATCCAAAATGAGTACCCCGTTCCCGCTTTTTTCCCATATGATTTGATTCCGTTAGCCCTAAGAGATCTATATCTAACATACATTAGTACACTGCTCTGAAAAAGCATTTCCTGGCCACTTTCAGGCACACAAAGTGAAGGTTTAATTTTATTATCGTGACGTGTACTAAGGTGCAGAGAAACGCTTTGTTTTGTGTCCCATCAATCAAATCAGATAATACTCGTACGTTCATAAGTTCTAGGAGCAGAATTAAGCCATTTATGCCCATCAAGTCTACTCCGCCATCCGATCATGGCCGATCTATCTTTCCCTCTCAACCCCATTCTCCTGTCTTCTCCCCCTGAAACCCCGTACTGTACATAAATGCAAACAAGTGAAACTCAAACACCACAGGCAGAGCAAAGGGAAAGGTCGAGTGTACAGTTCTCAGCATTGTAGTGCGACAGTTCCAACCTCCACCTTGGACATTACGCACGATAAAATAAAAATGAAAATTTTTAATGTGACAGTTGGTTGTTTGATATTCAGTAATTAATGCAATCACTTCTCATTTCGCAGGGTTTGTACTGTTGGCATCAAGCTAAGCATGCGGTTGCTCTGTGTGACTTTCATGCCAGAGGAGCTGGGGCTTTGCATAAAGAAAAGACAACAGCCCCGTACTAAACCAATACCTTTTTTTTTACCCAGGTCCACTTTCTCACCTGCAATGGATTGTGCTTTTAATTGAAGGTCAGATCAGAAATGCCAGCTTGCTGCGTTAGTTGACGATCACAAAAAACGTGCAGAAAGGTTTTGGTTAAACAAGCAGGATACACTATACGCTGGCTCTAAGCCCACAAATTAAACTTGGCTGATCCCCTGCACAAAACAAATGAATGACATTTTGGTTGCATTTTTTTTTTCTGAACATGTGCATGCAGCAATAACAGTACAAAGCAAATGCCCAAGGCACAACACAGGAACGTTATCAAATACTGGTCCCAGCAAACAGTTCTTAAGGGTAGATAGCGAAGGGGATACTCTTTTAACAAGCAGCTTGAATGAAGAGTGAAGGTAAGGGAGATAGAGAGCATGCAGATGCATGAAGCATCACATGGGTATTCAATAAAAAGCTAGTTCGCAGGTTAAAGGACTCACCTGAAAAGGTTAAATTGGCAGGCATTGAATTAAGCTATTTCTGCATCTTTGCTTGATCTCTTAGAAACCTATATCATGTACCTGTCAGGAAATGACGTTTCCTTGTTAAACGTTGCTCAGATCATAATCAGAAGGGCACTGGATAATCAGTTGAGCACATTTCCAAATCAGCCGTTAGCCAAAACTAAACATGGTGCAATTTTGCATTTGCAAATGCTCACTTTTATTGACTGCGCGTGGAGCTTTTGAAAACAATGTGAAAATACATCGTCAGCATAAACACCACGTCCCTTCGATCAACTTTGTTGCCAAGGTCTTAAGCCTCAAGCTAATTGATCTATCACTAAAGCACACGTTAAATATGTTTGTTAAATACATATGATACAGTCATCAAACAGGAAGTCCTTACCTCAAACCTTTACGCTGTAAGTCAGCCCAAACCACAAAATGTACACACCCTTTTCGTGGCTATTTTAGATTTTACAACAGTTTGCTTCATCACACAGCCATTCCTTCTGCCCTCTTGGTCTTTTTTTCTTACCCCGATGCCTCTCAGCACTCAATCACTTTTCCTAACTCTACCGAAGGAAGTAACAGGGCATACTGAGCATACTAACAGAGCGCCGACTAGTCTGACTGTTCCCCCTGATTAAATTTTATCTCTGTATGCTTCAATGTCAACTTTTCCTAGCTAACAATGATCTATCCTACAGTTTCCTTGATCCTCGTCTCCTTTGAGGTCTTGTTTTCACACCTTACCCTTCCTGATCTATGTGTCTCCCTCTCCAATCACTCTCTGTCTGAAGAAGGGTCTCAACCTGAAACGTCACCCATTCCTTCCATCCGGAGATGCTGCCTGTCCCGCTGAGTTACTCCAACATCTTGTGTCTCTCTTCGACACCTAACAGAGCAGTTTTGGGCCCCATATCTGTGGACGGATGTGCTGGCGTCGGGGAGGGTCCAGAGGAGGTTTACAAGAACGATCCCAGAAATGATTGGGTTACATATGATGAGCGTTTGATGGCCCTGGGCCTGTACTCGCTGGAATTTAGAAGGAGAAGGGAGGACCTCATTGAAACTTACCGAAAAGTGAAAGGCCTGGATAGAGTGGATGTGGAGAGGTTGATTCTACTAGAGGGAACGTTTAGGACCCGAGTCCATAGCCTCAGAATAAAAAGACATAACTCTAGAAAGGAGATGAGGAGGAATTTCTTTAGCCAGAGGGTGGTGAATCTGTGGAATTCATTGCCAGAGAAGGCTGTGGAGGCCAAGTCAATGGATATTTTTAAGTTGGAGATTGATAGATTCGTGATTAGTTCGGGTGTCGGAGGTTATGGCAGGAAGCCAGGAGAATGGGTTGGAGAGAGAAAGATAAATCAGCCATGATCAAATGACGGAGTGGACTTGATGGGCCGAATGGCACAATTCTGCTCTTATAACTTATGAACGACCTCCCATTATTTTGTCAACACCAACACTTGTTCTGTTGGTCTTTCAGCACAAAACTATCACGCTTGTTGACCTGAGTAGCAGTTAAGATTTTCAAGGCTTGATTCCAATGCTCTGCCTTCCCAAAATCTTTGCATGGAATCCAATTCCAATTGGTCTCCCAACCTGTGTAACAGTCGCAGTGAAAATTCTCTCAGTGCGAACTCTTTCAAACTGAAACTTCAGCTCCGAATAGTCTAAGTCCCTGCTGGGTCACAGAGTTCAGAGATGCAGCATGGATCACGCTTACCATCAGTCGCCTGTTGACACTAGCTCTATGTTATACCACTTTCTCACCCACTCCCTGCACAGTAGGGGCAATTTATGGAGGCCAGTTAACCTACAAACCCACGCACCTTCGGGATGTGGGAAGAAAACAGAGCACCCGGAGTAAACCCACGTGGTCACAGGGAGAAGGTTCAGACTCCGCTCAGACAGGACCCGAGGTCAGGATTGAACCCAACACTCTGGCACTGTGGGGTAGTGGCTTTACCACCTGCGCCACTGGGCCACTCCTGGGTTCTGGAAGATAATGGGAATGGAAGAACTGTCCCTGACCCGAAACGTCGTCAGTCCATTCCCTCCACAGAACTAGTTGAGTTCCTCCAGCACTTAGTATTTTGCAAAAGAATAGAGCTGTTTAGGATTAAGAATGAAATTGATACCATTGCTAATTTGTCGAGCTGGCAAGATCTTGATGGATGAAAGTGCTTCCTTTCATGTTATAATAAGTGGAACATTTTGGGAGAGGCTAGGACTTCATTCCTTGGAGCGCAAGAGATTGAGGGGTGATCTTGCAGAAGTTTATAAGATCATGAGGGCAATGGAAACTAATGCTATTTTACTACCTCTGCTGAAATCTAAACAAATCCCGATAATTCAGTAGTTAATTTCAAACTACATCGAGATAATGACCACAAAAGAGGTGTTTAAAAGGCTTTTAGAACGGCGTTTTGAAGTGCAGGAAATAAAGTGATATGGATCATGTGCAGGCCAACAAGATGGTGTTAGTTTAGTTTACTTTAGTGATACAACGAGGAAAAATGCCCTTCGGCCCACCGAATGGGGGCCGACCAGCCAACAACTGCACAGCCGTTCTATCCTACACACAAAGGACTATTTACAGAAGTAATTTAGCCTACAAAACTGCACGTCCTTGGAATGGGGGAGGAAAATGGAGCACCCGGAGAAAACTGATGCGGCCACCAGAACATACAAGACTCCGTGCAGACGGCAGCCGTAGTCAGGACTGAACCTGGGTCTGTGCCGCTGTAAGGCAATGGTTCTTCCGCTGGTGCTGCCGTTTAGGTCGGTTTAACTAAGCGTCATGTTCAGCACAAGCATTGTGGGCCAAAGGGCCTTTTTCCTGTGCCGTGCTGGACTGTTCTAAATTCTCACACACTCTGAGAAAATGAGAGAAGATTGCACGAGCAGATTGCAAAACCTCTCCAGGCACCGCATCTCTGAAGAGTTTTTAGGTCATGCAATGAGACAGGTACATTTGTGGGTTAAGGTTTGAAGCAACGGTGTAAAGACACGTAAGACATTACATTTGATTTGGTTTGTGAGACTGTGACTTCCATGGAAATGGCAAGCAAAAGTGCCAGGGCACTCCACCCTTCACCAACCACAAACTTGATAGTGGCATGTTGTCATAGTTAACTCATAGTTGCTGGGTGGGGCTGGATCAAACAATTGCAGAGAGTGATACAGTGTGGAAGCCAACTTGCCCACACCGACAAACATGTCCAATCTACACTAGTCCCACCTGCCCACATTTGGCCCATATCCCTCTAAACCTGTCCTATCCATGTACCAGTCTAAATGTTTCTTAAACGTTGCGATAGTACCTGCCTCAACTACCTCCTCCGGCTGCTCATTCCATACACCCACCACCCAATATCTGCAAAAGTTACGCTTCCGATACCAATCAAATCTTTTCCACCGAGTTAGTTCCGTTTAGTCTTCCCAAAATGCAACACCTCACATGTCTCTGTATTAAGTTCCATCAACCATTCCTCAGCCCACCGGCCCAACCGATCAAGATCCTGCTGCAATTTCTGCCAACCATCTTCACTATCTACACTACCACTCACTTTAGTGTCATCAGCAAACTTACTAATCTTGCCATGTACGCTCTCATCCAAATCATTGATCTCTGCATGTGGAGAGATTCTGGAAAGTAGTTCATTGATTGATCGATTGATCGGTCGATCGGTCGATTGATTGATCGACTGACCGACTGACTGATTGATTGATCGGCTTTCCAGTTGGTTGTTTGATTGATTGCTCAATTGAAAGATTGAACAGGCCATGCGGCCCACCATGCCCTCGCCGATCATCCCATTCACTACAACCTCCTCACATTCGTTCTATGTTATCCCACTTTCACATTATTTCTTAGCCAATTTGCCAGGGCCTGTATGCCTAATTATCGAGAATCGAGTTTTCTTTTAACAAAACATAATTTGTCACATGCTTCTGTGCAGGTGGACCTGGGAGAAGATCAGTTTAGCTTTAGGTTTAAGTTTATTATTGTCAGCTATACCGAATTACAATGAAACGTTATATTTTGCATGCTGTCCAATCCAATCACATAATATTATACATGATATAGATGTCCTGTACATATGCACTATAAACTATACATAAATGCAGTCAAGCCAAACAGTACTGCAATAGGTAAAGCAAAGGTAAATGGATGCAGATTTTAGAATCTCGCTCTCAGCAACATAGTGCAACTTCCAGAGTCCAAAGTCCTCAATCAGCTAGAGGAGAATTGCGCTGTACCTCAGATAATTAGATAGTTCTTCACAATCAATGCAAATGGAAAAATAATCGCATGGAGTCCAATGCTCACCACAAGTCTTCTGTCCAACATGGGCAAAATCTCGTTGAACGTTGATAAATATCTGTGCGACAACAAAGATGATCAATCACAATCACAATAATACTTTATTCATCGAAACATAGAAAATAGGTGCAGGAGGAGGCCGTTCGGCCCCTCGAGCCAGCACCGCCATTCATTGTGATCATGGCTGATCGTCCGCTATCAATAACCCGTGCCTGCCTTCTCCCCATATCCCTTGACTCCACTAGCCCCTAGAGCTCTATCCAACTCTCTCTTAAATCCATCCTGTGATTTGGCCTGCGCTGCCCTCTGTGGCAGGGAATTCCATAAATTCACAACTCTCTGGGTGAAAAATTTTTTCTCACCTCAGTCTTAAATGGTCTCCCCTTTATTTTAAGACTGTGGCCGCCTAGTTCTGGACTCGTCCAACATTGGGAACATTTTTCCTGCATCTAGCTTGTCCAGTCCTTTTATAATTTTATATGTTTCTATAAGATCCCCTCTCATCCTTCTAAACTCCAGTGAATACAAGCCTAGTCTTTTCAATCTTTCCTCATATGACAGTCCCGCCATCCCAGGGATCAATCTCGTGAACCTACGCTGCACTGCCTCAATCACAAGGATGTCCTTCCTCAAATTAGGAGAATAAAACTGTACACAATTCTCCAGATGTGGTCTCACCAGAGCCCTATACAACTCTTTAGAAGAACCTCTTTACTCCTATACTGAAATCCTCTTGTTATGAAGGCCAACATTCCATTAGCTTTCTTCACTGCCTGCTGTACCTGCACGCCAACTTCCAGTGACCAATGTACAAGGACACCCAGGTCTCACTGTACCTCCCCCTTACCTAACCTAACCCCATTGAGATAATAATCTGCCCCCTTGTTTTTGCTGCCAAAGTGAATAACCTCACATTTATCGATATTATACTGCATCTGCCACACATCTGCCCACTCACTCAACCTGTCCAGGTCACTCTGCAACCTCCTAACATCCTCTTCACAGTTCACACTGCCACCCAGCTTTGTGTCATCCGCAAAGTTGCTAGTGTTGCTTCTAATTCCCTCTTCCAAATCATTAATATATATGGTAAATAGTTGCGGCCCCAACACCGAGCCTTGCGGCACTCCACTCGCCACTGCCTGCCATTCTGAAAAGGACCCGTTCACTCCAACTCTTTGCTTCCTGTCTGCCAACCCAATTTTCTATCCATGTCAACACCCTACCCCCAATACCATGTGCTCTAACTTTAGTCACCAGTCTCCCATGCGGGACCTTATTCGCCATGTATGTTTTGCAACATATGAGGAAGTTCATTTGCCATACAGTCAAAGAAATAAAGAGCAACAGAACACACAAAATACATTTTAACATAAACATCCACCACAGTGACTCCTCCACATTCCTCACTGTGTTGGAAGGCGAAAACAAAGTAAAATCTCTTCCCTTATTTATTCTCCCGCGGTCAGGGGCCTCGAGCCATCCGTTGTCGCGGCGACCTTGGCTCCCGTAGCCGGCGGTCGAGCCCTCCTCATCGGGGTGATCAATCTCCTTGACAGTTTAGCAAGTCTATCATGAATGAAGTTCATCACACAGACCAGCCTCACCACCAGACTCCTTCTACACTTCACACTGTCGCGGGAAGGCAGCCAACATAATCAAGGGTCCTTTTTCATTTTGGCCATTCCCTCTTTGCTCCTCTCCCGTAGGCCAGACGATACAAAAGCTTGAAAGCATGTATCACCCAGATTCAGGAACAGCTTCTTCCCTTGTGTTAAAAGAGAACGGAACGGTCCTCCCAGAAGCTAGGATGTTGTTGCAATCCCCCAACCTACCTCATTGCACACCTTGCACTTTTTCTCTGTATCTGTAGCACTTTATTTTGCACCAATTCATTTTTCTCTTTGCACGGCATGTGTTCTTGTGTATAGCTTGATTGCACTCGTCTATATTATGCTTTGACTGATAGCATGCAAATGAGGAATTGAACCAGGGCCACTGGCAGCAGCTTCTTCTCTTTGAGCCACTGCGGCACCCAGCGTTTACGTTTGCATTGGATAATACGTCTCTATCATAATTTAGTTTAGTTTAGAAATACAGTGTAGAAACAGGCCCTTCGGCCCACTGAGTCTGCGCCAACCAGCGATCACCCCATACACTAGTTCTATCCTACACACTAGGGACAATTTTTACAGATTACAATTAATCTACAAACCTGCACGTTCACAAGTTTATGTTCTAGGAGCAGATTTGGCCATTTGGCCCATCAAGTCTATGCCATTCATTCATGGCTAATCTAGTTTCCCATTTTACTGCCTTCTCCACATAACCCCTGACACCCGTACTAATCGTTACTTACCCTTACCAACAATAGACAATAATGAATTATAGACAATAGACAATAGACAATAGGTGCAGGAGCAGGCCATTCGACCCTTCGAGCCAGCACCGCCATTCAATGTGATCATGACTGATCATCCCCAATCAGTACCCCGTTCCTGCCTTCTCCCCATATTCCCTGACTCCGCTATTTTTAAGAGCCCTATCTAGCTCTCTCTTGAAAGCATCCAGACAACCTGCTTCCACCGCCCTCTGAGGCAGAGAATTCCACAGGCTCACCACTCTCTGTGAGAAAAAGTGCTTCCTCGTCTCCGTTCTATATGGCTTACTCCTTAGTTTTAAACTGCGGCCCCTGGTTCTGACTCCCCCAACATCGGGAACATGTTTCCTGCCTCTAGCGTGTCCAAACCCTTAACAATCTTGTATGTTTCAATGAGATCCCCTCTCACCCTTCTAAACTCCAGAGTGTACAAGCCCAGGTGCTCCATTCTCTCAGCATAGGACAGTCCCGCCATCCTGGGAATTACCCTTGTAAACCTACGCTGCACTCCCTCAATAGCAAGAATGTCCTTCCTCAAATTAGGCGTTTTTAGACTGTGGGAGAAAACCAGAGAAAACCCATGCGGTCGCAGGGAGAACATGCAATCTCTGTGCAGACAGCACACATAGTCAGGATCAAACCCAGTTCTCTGGCCCTGTAAGGCAGCAACTCTGCAGCTATGCTAATATGTGACACCCTAAATCTTGGATATGTTAATAATGTTACTTAATACGATAATTTGAAGGGAAGATTGGAGAAGCAGAAAAGGAAGCAACATCCCATGCCTCAAGAGAAATAAAAGTATTTTCAGCCATTTTACCCCATCAAAGCAATTGCATCTCAACAATGGGAGTTTCCACAAGCCATCCAGGTTTGTAACTGGGGGACTGTTTGATTCACCTCTACTCCATTAGGACATGGGCAATGCCAATGGAACTGACGTGCCACAATACTGAGAACTATATTCAGCAGATGGACACAAAATGCTGGATTAACTCAGCGGGTCAGGCGACATCTCTGGAGAAAAAGGATGGGCGACGTTTTGGGTCGGAACCCTTCTACCTAATGTATTCGTAGAAACATAGAAAATAGGTGCAGTAGGCCATTCGGCCCTTTGAGCCAGCACCGCCATTCAATATGATCATGGGTGTTCATCCTGAATCAGTACCCCGTTCCTGTTTTCTCCCCATATCTCCAGATTCCGTTAGCCCTAAGACCTATATCCAACTCTCTTTTGAATACATCCAGTGAATTGGCCTCCACTGTCTTCCGTGGCAGAGAATTCCACAGATTCACAACTCTTTGGGTGTAAAAGTTTTTCCTCATCTCAGTCCTAAATGGAATGTCCCTTATTCTTAAGCTGTGACCCCTGATTCTGGACGCCCCCAACATCAGGAACATTTTTCCTGCATCTAGCCTGTCCAATCCCTTAAGAATGTTATATGTTTCTAAAAGTTCCCCTCTCATCCAGTGAATACAAGCCCAGTCGATCCATTCTTTCATCATATGTCAGTCCCGCCATCCCGGGAATTATCCTGGTGAACCTACGCTGCATTCTCTTGATAGCAAGAATGTCCTTCCTCAAATTAGGAGACCAAATCTGCGCACAATACTCCAGATGCGGTCTCACCAGGGCCCTGTACAACTGCAGTAGGACCTCCTTGCTCCTATACTTAAATCCTCTTGCTCGGAAGGGTAACATGCCATTTGCTTTCTTCACTTCCTGCTGAACCTGCATGCTTACTTTCAGTGACTGATGTACAAGGACACCCAGGTCTCGTTGCACCTCCCCTTCCCCTAATCTCACACCATTCAGATAATAATCTGCCTGCCTGTTCCTGCCACCAAAGTAGATAACCTTACATGTATCCACATTATACTGCATCTGCATTCATCTACCCGCTCACCCAACCTATCCAAGTCACCCTGTAGCCCCATGGCATCCATTTCACAGCTCACACTGCCACCTAGCTTTGTGTCATCTGCAAACTTGGCGATGTTTCAGCACTCTGTATCTTCCCCTTTGCTCCATTGATTCTGCTTCACTTTGAACTGATTATATCTACGTATGATATTTATGATCTGTTTGGAGGGCATGTAAAAGAAAGCCTTTCACTCCACTTCAGTGCACGTTACAATCATAAACCTAAACCCCAACCCAAACTTAGCCGAAACGTTTATTTATTTAATGAGCTCTAGAAATATGATGAGAAGCATTCACCTTGATCAGCTGAAGCTCAGGAGACATGCCTCAAGAGACTGGTGATGATGAATCTTTACCTGACGATAATGATAAGGAACTGGCTTCTTTTCTTGGCTCACAGAACAACTCAGCCACAAGTTTGCAAGTTCTTCCGTGAAAGGAACCAACAAAACAACATCAGAGGCAAATGCATAGTTAAGAAATCTAAGCCAACTGAGGAAGCCAGACAACAGACAGAGACTGTTATGACTGTGAAAGTACGTGGGAAGTGCTCATGCTCTTATTTTTAGGGAAAAGTGGTGCATTACATTTAGAGACAATGAGTAACTTTGTCATGTCCACTGGATGTTGCTTTGGATAAAGTCTGGCATCATTGTACTTGTAATCCCAAATGCACTTCAAAGCATCTTGAACTGTATAGGATGTTACTACATTCATAGGTTTTAGGAGCAAAATCAAGTCTACTCCGTCATTTAATCATGGCTGATCTATCTTTCCCTCTCAACCCCATTCTCCTGCCTTCTCCCCGTAACCCCTGACACCCATACTAATCAAGAATCTGTCAATAGAAGGATTTGAGAGGATCTTGTTGAAACATATAAGATTATTAAGGGTTATTATCTGGACAGGTCTAGAGGCAGGAAACATGTTCCCGATGTTGGGGGAGTCCAGAACCAGGGGCCACAGTTTAAGAATAAGGAGTAAGTCATTTAGGACGGAGATGAGGAAATACTTTTTCACACACAGAGAGTGGTGAGTCTGTGGAATTCCCTGCTTCAGAGGGCGGTGGAGGCCGGTTCTCTGGATGCTTTCAAGAGAGAGTTAGATAGTGCTCTTAATGATAGCAGAGTCAAGGGATATGGGGAGAAGTGTGGAACGGGGTAATGATTGTGGATGATCAGCCATGATCACATTGAATGGTGGTGCTGACTCGAAGGGCCAAATGGCCTACTCCTACACCTATTGTCTATTGTCTATTGACAAAGGAAAAATGAAATTCTTACTTACAGCAGCTTAGCAGGCCTGTAAATGCAACACACACAAGTGAATATAATAATCAAAATTTCATAAGGTAATAACTAATAACTAATACAAGTGATTAAAAAAAACACAGAGGTCCATAGTGCAACGGAAGACAGCCCATATGTTCAAAACAATGTTTATTTTTGACTCAAAAAGCTGGGGTAACTCAGCGGGACAGACAGCATCTCTGGAGAAAAGGAATAGAAGACGTTTCGGGTCCAGACACTTCTTCTCAACCCGAAACATCACCTTTTCCTTTTCTCCAGAGATGCTGTCTGACCCACTGAGTTACTCCAGCTTTTTGCGTCTACCTTCAGTTTAGACCAGCATCTGCAGTTCCTTCCTACACTATTTTTTTTTAGATTTTGAAGCTCTAGGGGTGTTTCGATATGATGCCATAATGATTCATTTTTCTGCATTTTAAAGTTAAGCCTGTCGGACTGAGCTGTACACTTACACAATTGTATAGTTCGGGATATGAATGTATGGCAATATAATTTCCTTCCTCTTTAAAGAGCCAAGTTGGTGTTTTGCTCATTGATTTGCAGTCATTTTTGGTGATATTCGTCAGAAATTGATCGTCTTTATCTAACAATTGAAAGCTACTTCAGTTTTGATGTCTGCCTTGAGCCTGGCTCAACACATCATTTATTCTCTGCAGAATTGAAATTTCCCCTTTGCAGTACAATTTTAGTATGTCTGCAGGTACTTGACAGGAAGACCATCAAATGGGTTTTGACAAAGCTTTTCACTGTACCTCGGTACACATGACAATAAACTAATCTGGAACGGAACATTGAGCCACATAAAAAAGACATTTAGTCTATCTCAAGAAAAATCTGTTAGTCCGGCATTACCAAATTCCAGAGGATACCAGACTATTGGAGTGCTATGGCATTATACAATTTTCTGTTAAAGTTGAAAACCATCAGTCCATTCTAAACGGAAACTACAGTTGGTACTGTTTAACTTATTGTCACTTGAACTGAGGTACAGTGAAAAGCTTTTGTTACGTGCTATGCAGTCAACAGAAAGACAAAACACGAGTACAATCGAGCCACTTACACTGTGTAGATACATGATAAGTGCAGAACGTTTAGTGCAAGGTAAAGCAAGCAAAAAACGATCAAGGATAATCCGAGGGTCACCAATGACGTAGATATATATCATATATCATCTATTTAACTAAAAATCTCATCTTGACCACTTCCTGTCTGCTCTGTATATTGATTTTTTTTTTAAACGCTACCCTATATTGCTATGATTTTTTGCCATCTTACTCACAGTCCACCTCGGCTGAGGCAGCCCCACGGATTTTTCCGATCGATGAAAAAAAAATGCTATGAGGTTTAAAAAATCTTGAGATCAGCTAATTGGTCCTCTCGCATGTCCATCACCATGATGAAGGTAACACCCCTTCTGGGGGGGGGGGGAAGGTGGGGGGGGGTGGCAGGACAATAAAACCCTGGATGCCTGGACGTGAGTCAGTCACTCTGGAAGATTGTGAGGGTGAGGCCACAACTGTGATTCTAAGCTGTGAATCAACTGAACTGTGAGTCTGCAATGTACTTGCAATAAATGATTTGGTAGCCCTTAATGAAAGTGAAATTAGTTGTTTGGCCCGCCCTGTGCTTGAAACTGCAATGGAAATGGAAATTAAATGAAAATGCAATTAGTCGTTTGGCCTGCCTTGTGCTTGAAACTGCAATGGAAATGGAGATGAAATGAAAATGTAAAATGAGTTGTTTAGCCAGCCCTGTGCTTGAAATTGCAATGGAAATGGAAATGAGCTGTTTGGCCTGTCCTGCTTAAAACTGCAATGGAAATGGAAATGACTGAGGATGGAGATGGAATGGTGACTGAGCTGCCAGCCCACCAGGCTGAGTGACTGAGCTGCCAGCCCACCAGGCCTGAGTGACTGAGCTGATAGCCCACCCGGCCCGAGTGATGGAGCTGCCAGCCCACCAGGCCTGAGTGACTGAGCTGCCAGCCCACCAGGCCTGAGTGCCTGAGCTCCCCCCCCAAAAAAAAACCCACCAATATTGGAATTGGTGGAGAGGTGGAATATTGCGTTGGGGGACCAGCCCTCCCAACGGGTCCCAATTAGTCTAGTATGAACTATATATTATTGGAACATAAAACTTTGGTTGGACTGCGTTTGATGTATTGTGTGCTGTTCTGGTTGTCCCATTACACGAAGGATGTTAAGCTTTGGAGAGGGAGCAGTAGAGGTTTACCAGGATGCTGTCTAGATAACAGGGTATTAACTATAAGGTGGCTCTAGACAAACTTGTGTAAGAAAGAACTGCAGATGCTGGATAAAATCAAAGATAGACACAAAATGCTGGAGTATCTCAGCGGGTGAGGCAGCACCTCTGGAGAGAAGGAATGGGTGACATTTCAGGTCGAGACCGTTCTTTAGGACTGATGTCGGGTGAGGGTGCGGGACAAAGAATGTAGTCGGAGACAGTAGGACTGGTGGGAGAACTGGGAAGGGGAGGGGATGGAGAGAGAGAGAAAGCAAGGGCTACTTGAAGTTGGAGAAGTTAATGTTCAAATCGCTACCCAAGTGAAATATGAGGTGGTGTTCCTCCAATTTGCGCTGGGCCTCACTCTGACAATGTAGGAGGCCCAGGACAGAAAGGTCGGATTGGGAATGGGAGGGGGAGTTGAAGTGCTGAGCAACCGGGTGATTTGGTAGGTTACGACGGACTGAGCGGAGGTGTTCAGCGAAACGATCGTTGAGCCTGCACTTGGTCTCGCCGATGTAGAGAAGTTTGGTTTGTTTTCTCTGGAGTGTCTGAGGCTGTGGTGAAACCTGATAAAAGTATATAAAATTATGAGAGGGTAGACACTCAGAAACATTTTCCGGGGTGAACTGTCAAAGACTAAAGGGCACAGATTTAAGGTGAGAGGGAGGAAAGTTTAAAGGGGATGCATGGGGCAAGGTTTTTGATGCAGAAAGACAATAGACTATAGACAATAGACAATAGGTGCAGGAGTAGGCCATTTGGCCCTTCCAACCAGCACCGCCATTCAATGTGATCATGGCTGATTGTCCCAATCAGTACCATGTTCCTGCCTTCTCCCCATATCTCCTGACTCCGCTATTTTTAAGAACCCTATCTAGCTCTCTCTTGAAAGCATCCAGAGAACCTGCCTCCAATGCCCTCTGAGGCAGAGAATTCCACTGACTCACCACTCTCTGTGAGAAAAAGTGTTTCCTCGTCTCCAATCTAAATGGCTTACTCCTTATTCTTAAACTGTGGCCCCTGGTTCTGGACTCCCCCAACATCGGGAACATGCCTCTAGCGTGTCCAAGCCCTTAACAATCTTATATGTTTCAATGAGATCCCCTCTTATCCTTCTAAACTCCAGAGTGTACAAGCCCAGATGCTCCATTCTCTCAGCATATGACAGTCCCGCCATTCCGGGAAAGTGGTGGGTGCCTGGAGCATTCTGCCATGGATGATGTTGGAAGCAGATATGATAGGCACGTGAATAAGCAGGGAATGGAGTGATATGGATTACATACAGGCAGAGGAGGTTAGTTTAGATAGGAGGTTAGTTTAACTGGGCATCATATTCAGCGCATCATATTGCGGACTGAAGGGCTCATCCTACCACAACAAGAGAGCAGCGCTGAAATACTATCTACCTCTGGTGACCCTCGGACTATCCTTGATCGGACTTTGGTGGCTTTACATTGCACTAAACGTTATTCCTTTATCATGTATCTATACACTGTAAGTGGCTCGATTGTAATTATGTATTGTCTTTCTGCTAAGCAACAAAATATTTTCTCTGCACCTCGGTACACGTGACAATAACAATAAGCTAAACTAAACTAACCTTGTTCATGTGCTGCACTGTACTAATTTTTATATTCCTAGTATTACAAGCAGCTTTGTGGCATTATGCATTAGACATTTCTTTGTGGAATGGCTTTGAACTATCGGATGCCTATTTCTGAAGGTAGGCACGAAACGCTGGAGTAACTCAGTGGGTCAGGCAGTATCTCTCTCGAGAAAAGGGATAGGTGACATCTCGGGTCAAGAGCCTTCTTCAAACTGAGTCAAGGGAAAGGGTAGAGAGAGAAAGGGCGGCACAGTGGCGCAGCGGTAGAGTTGCTGCCTTGCAGCACTAACAGCGCCGGAGACCCGGGTTCAATCCCCACTACAGGTGCTGTCTGTACGGAGTTTGTACGTTCTCCCCTGTGACCTGCGTGGGTTTTCGCCAAGATCTTCAATTTCCTCCCACACTTCAAAGACGTACAGGTAGGTACAGTGGCTTGCAAAAGTATTCATACCCCTTGAACTTTTCCACATTTTGTCACGTTACAACCACAAACTAAATGTATTTTATTGGGATTTTATGTGATAGACCAACACAAAGTGGCGCATAATTGTGAAGTGGAAGGAAAATGATACATGGTTTTCAATTTTTTTTACAATTAAAAAACTGAAAAGTGTGACGTGCAAAGGTATTCAGCCCCCTTTAGTCTGATACCCCTAAATAAAATCCAGTGCAACCAATTGCCTTCAGAAGTCACCTAATTAGTAACTAGAGTCCACTTGTGTGTAATCTAATCTCAGAATAAATACAGCTGTTCTGTGGAGGCCTCAGAGGTCTGTTAGAGAATATTAGTGAACAAACAGCATCATGAAGCCCAAGGAACACACCAGACAGGTCAGGGATAAAGTTGTGGAGAAGTTTAAAGCAGGGTTAGATTATAAAAAAAGATCCCAAGCTTCGAACATCTCACGGAGCACTGTTCAACCCATCATCCAAAAATGGAAAGAGTATGGCACAACTGCAAACCTACCAAGACATGGCCGTCCACCTAAACTGACAGGCAGGGCAAGGAGAACATTGATCAGAGCAGCCAAGAGGCCCATGGTAACTCTGGAGGAGCTGCAGAGATCCACAGCTCAGGCAGGAGAATCTGTCCACAGGACAACTATTAGTCATGCACTCCACAAATCAGGCCTTTATGGAAGAGTGGCAAGAAGAAAGCCATTGTTGAAACAAAGCTACAAGAAGGTTTGCCACAAGCCATGTGGGGGACACAACAAACATGTAGAGGAAGGTGTTCTGGTCTGATGAGACCAAAATTGAAGTTTTTGGCCTAAATGCAAAACGCAATGTGTGGCAGAAAACTAACACTGCACATCACCCTGAACACACCACCCCCACTGTGAAACATGGTGGTGGCAGCATCATGCTGTGGGGATACTTTTCTTCAGCAGGGACATGGAAGTTGGTCAGAGTTGATGGGAAGATGGATGGAGCCAAATACAGGGCAATCTTGGAAGAAAACCTGTTAGAGTCTGCAAGTGACTTGAGACTGGGGCGGAGGTTCACCTTCCAGCAGGACAACGACCCTAAACATACAGCCTGAGCTACAATGGAATGGTTTAGATCATAGCATATTCATGTGTTAGAATGGCCCAGTCAAAGTCCAGACCTAAATCCAATTGAGAACCTCTGGCAAGACTTGAAAATTGCTGTTCACAGTCGCTCTCCATCCAATCTGACTGAGCTTGAGCTATTTTGCAAAGAAGAATGGGCAAAAATTTCAGTCTCTAGATGTGCAAAGCTGGTAGAGACATGCCCCAAAAGACTTGCAGCTGTAATTGCAGCGAAAGGTGGTTCTACAAAGTATTGACTCAGGGCGGCTGAATACTTTTGCGCGCCACACTTTTCAGTTTTTTTTTTGTAATAAAATTTGGAAACCATGTATCATTTTCCTTCCACTTCACAATTATGCACCACTTTGTGTTGGTCTATCACATAAAATCCCAATAAAATACATTTACGTTTGTGGTTGTAACGTGACAAAATGTGGAAAAGTTCAAGGGGTATGAATACTTTTGCAAGCCACTGCAGGTAAATTGGCTCGATAAATGTAAAATAAAGTGTTCCCAGTGTGTGTAGGATAGTGTTAATATGCTGGTCGGCGCGGAGACATCGATGGTGACATGGTGAGATATAGAAGAAATGAGTAGGAGACTTGCAAAAAAGTAACAATGATCAAGGAAAGGCAGAGCCCATAATGGTCGATGTTGACTGTGGACTAGGTGATAACGAATTATACAGACTATGAAACTCAACGGAACAAGTTAAACGTTACTAGATATATCTTTCACTCAATTGTTCTATATCTCTCTGTCTGTATCACCGTCTTTATCACTCGTTTCCCTCTTTACCTGAATCTCACTCTGAAGACGGGTTTCAACCCGCAACGTCACCTATTCCTTTTCTCCAGAGATGCTGCCTGGCCCGCTGAGTTGCTCCAGCTTTTTTTTTGTCTATCTCCGGTTTAAGCCAGCATCCACAGTTCCTTCCTGCACATTTTGGATGCTCATTTCTGGTGGCAGAGGACTGACTGTATGCAAAGTGCTGATGAGGCGACTGCAACACGACAGAAAATAAACTGGCTACTGCAAGGAGCATGCAAAGGTCAGGAGGAAGTTGATGCTGAGGAGGTGCGATGGTGACATTGCAGTCGCCTGCAAAGTGATGGTAAAATGACTGACCTTAAGGATAGGCTGATCACAAATGGTCTGAGATGCCGGAGACACAAGGAACTGCAGGTAGAGTAGCAAAGACAATACGCAAGCTGAATTAATGTTTAATGGGATTATGTTTGGCTTGGCCATAGTGGGCTGAAGGGCCTGTTCCTATGCTGTATTGGTGCATGTTCTATATTTTAAACATTACACCATTTTTGTGCGGCATGGTGGCGCAGCGATAGAGTTGCTGCCTTACAGCGCCAGAGACCCAGGTTACATAGAAACATAGAAATTAGGTGCAGGAGCAGGCCATTCAGCCCTTCGAGCCTGCACCGCCATTCAATATGATCATGGCTGATCATCCAACTCAGTATCCTGTACCTGCCTTCTCTCCATACCCCCTGATCCCTTTAGCCACAAGGGCCACATCTAACTCCCTCTTAAATATAGCCCATGAACTGGCCTCAACTACCTTCTGTGGAAGAGAATTCCACAGATTCACCACTCTCTGTGTGAAAAATGTTTTTCTCATCTCGGTCCTAAAAGACTTCCCCCTTATCCTTAAACTGTGACCCCGTGTTCTGGACTTCCTCAACATCGGGAACAATCTTCCTGCATCTAGCCTGTCCAAGCCCTTAAGAATTTTGTAAGTTTCTGTTAGATCCCCCCTCAATCTTCCAAATTCTAGCGAGTACAAGCCGAGTCTATCCAGTCTTTCTTCATATGAAAGTCCTGCCATCCCATGATTCGATTATGGGCGCCTGTCTGTACGGAATTTGTACGTTCTCCCCGTGATCTGCGTGGGGTTTTCTCCGAGATCTTTGGTTTCCTCCCACACGCCAAAGAAGTACAGGTTTGTAGGGTTATTAGCTTGGTGTAAATGTAAAATTGTCACCAGTGTGTGAAGGGTAGTGTTAGTGTGCGGGGATCGCTGGTCAGCTCGGACTCGGTGGGCTGAAGGGTCGGTTTCCGCGCTGTATCTCTAAACTGAACTAAACTAAACATTGCTTTTACAGATTGACCTGGTCTTATGTTGCAACAGGGAGTCAGTGGCAGGAAAGTGGGGACTTTCTGCGTAAAATTCGCATGTGTGAAAATCCCTGCAGTGCCATCGGTTTCACGATGATGGTACAGATGCAGAATTGTTCCTTTATTTTAAGTGATGATGAGTTCAAGGGGAGGGAAAGAAGCGAATGTCCCGACTGAGAATGGAGGAAGAATGGAAAGGAACTCTCATGCCACCAGATGCAAAGAGACTTGGGAGTGCCGATGTGGGATTTCCGAAAAGGTAATTTGCAAGTCAAATCGGTAGTAAGGAAGGTGAATGCAATGCTTTGATCACAATGAATGGTGGTGCTGGCTCGAAGGGCCGAATGGCCTCCTCCTGCACCTATTTTCTATGTTTCTAATGCTAACATTTCTTTTGAGAGGGCTAGAATACAATAAGAGCGATATAATGCTGAGGCTTCACAGGGACCCGGTCAGACCACATTTGTAGTATTGTGAGCCATTCGGCCCATCAAGTCTACTCTGCCATTCAATCATGGCTGATCTATCTCTCCCTCCTAACGCCATTCTCCTGTCTTCTCCCCGTAACCCCTGACACCCGTACTAATCAAGAATCTATCTATCTCCGTCTTAAAATAACCACTGATTTGGCCTCCACAGCCTTCTGTGGCAAGGAATTCCACAGATTCACCACCCTCTGACTAAAGAAATTTCTCCTCGAGTTGAAGAACTTTCTAAAAGAATATCCTTTAATTCTGAGGCTATGACCTCTAGTCCTAGACTCTCCCACTAGTGGAAACATCTTCTCCACATTCCACTCTATCCAAGCTTTTCACTATTCTGTATGTTTCAATGTCCCCCTTCATTCTGGGAAACTCCAGCGAATGCAGGCCCTGTGCCAACAAACGCTCATGATTTGTTAACCTACTACTTCCTGTCACTATTCAGTAAGTTTCAATGAGGTTCCTCCTCATCCTTCGAAACTGCAGTGAGCAGAGGCCTTCAAAGGCTCATCATTTGTTAGCCCACTCATTCCTGGGATCATTCTTGTAAACCTCCTCCGGATCCTCTCCAGTGCCAGCACATCCTTCCGCAGATTGTTCACAATATTCCAAATGCGCCTGACCAGCGCCTTATAGAGCATTCTTGTAACAAATGCAAGCATTGCCTTTGCTTTCTGAGGAATATCTGATGAAGGATGTGCTGGCATCGGAGAGGGCCCAGAGCAGGTTTACAAGAATGATCCCAGGAATGAGTGGGCTAACATATGATGAGCCTTTGCAGGCCTCTGCTCATTGCAGTTTCGAAGGATGAGGAGGAACCTCATTGAAACTTACTGAATAGTGACAGGCCTGGATAGAGTGAATGTGTAAAGGATGTTTCCACTAATTGGAGAGTCCAGGACCAGAGGCCATAGCCTCAGACTAAAAAGGTGTACCTTTAGAAAGGAGATGAGGAGGAATTCCTTTAGTCAGAGGGCGGTGAATCTGTGGAATTCTTTGCCACAGAAGGTTGTGGAGGCCAATTTATATTTTTAAGGTGGAGATTGATAGATTCTTGATTGGTACAGGTGTCAGGAGTTATGGGGAGAAGGCAGGAGAATGGGTTGAGAGGGAGAGATAGATCAGCCATGATTGAACGGCATAGTAGACTTGATGGGCCGGTTGGCCTAATTCTAGAACTTACAAACCATCATGTTTCTGTTCTATTTGAGCTGAATGTGCTGAGATTGCTCACAATGACAGAGGAATTTGATGAGAAGTTATGGAGAGCCTTGTAGAAAGTAATCACAAATTTCATTTGAAATACCTCCGGTTGTGATTTCAAATGTAGTTTAAAGTGGATAGTATCTTCAAGTCAGGCAAACATTTTCAATCTTGCTTTGTTAGCCTTAATTAATGCTGGAAACGGATTTGATTCAGAATTGCTGTAATTATGTAAGAAATGGTTTAGATGAAGGGGAGGCATTGTTGGGAGAAAGGTATACCACAAAGAAGTTTGAGGTGGATGATTATTAGCAATAAATTAATTAATCAAAAAGCACTCTCTGCCTCAGAGGGTGGTGGAAGCAGGTTCTCTGGATGATTTCAAGAGAGAGCTAGATAGGGCTCTTAAAAATAGCGGAGTCAGGGGAAATGGGGAGAAGGCAGGAACGGGGTACTGATTGGGGATGATCAGCCGTGATCACATTGAATGGCGGTGCTGGCTCGAAGGGCCGAATGGCCTATTCCTGCATCTATTGTATATTGTCTATTGTCTACTGTCACTCTGTCTGTTTGGCAACACAAGTGGCAGCGCGGTGATGCAGCGGTAGGGTTGGTGCCTCACTGCACCAGAGACACGGGTTCGATCCTGACTACGGGTGCTGTCTGTACGGAGTTTGTACGTTTTACCCGTGACCTGCGTGGGTTTTACCCAGGTGTTCCGGTTTCCTTCCACAATTCAAAAAGGTTATTCGGCTTCGTAAAATTGCAAATTGTCCCTAGTGTGTGTAACCTAGTGTTAGTGTTCGGGGATTGTTAGTCAGCGCAGTCTCAGTGGGCTGAAGGGCCTGCTGTACCTCTAAACTAAACTAAACTAAAATAAAGTAAATTAGAGTGTTAAATAAGTTGTATGATATACTCACCTTCATTGGTCAAGGCATTGAGCGTAAAAGTCAGGAAATTATGATATACTGTAACTCTATAAGTGTTTGGTTATTTTCACACATGGAGTGGAAAGTACACAGAACGAGCTGCCAGAGGAGGTGGTTGAAGCAAATACTATAACAAGATTTAAGACATTTAAGGCAGTAACATATATAGGAAAGATTGGGCCAAACGTGGGCAGGTGAGTCATCTTGGTCGAGGCATCTTGATTGGCATGGGCAAGTTAGGCTGAAGGGCCTGTTTCAGAGCTGTCTGACTCTATAACTCTATGACACATTATCCTAAAGACACTGATTGTTTAATATTGGGATCAGTTTATCCTTATTAGATGCCCATCAAAATCCTTTATGAAATCTCTTCTCTGAGCCTCTTTCCCCCACCTCATGTTTACGTTTAGCGATACAGAGAGGGAAACAGGCCCACAGAGCCTGCACCAACCAGCGTTCCCTCCACATTGCAATCTTAATTTAGTTGTTCTTGTACAATCTTGTACAAAGATATATTATTATTATTATTATTATTATTATTATTATTATTATTATTATTATTATTAGTAACACTATCCTACACACACTAGGGATGAATTTTACATTTACACCCAAGCCAATTAACCTACAACCCTGTACGTCTTTGGAGTGTGGGAGGAAACCGAAGATCTCGGAGAAAACCCATGCAGGTCACGGGGAGAACGTACAAACTCTGTACAGACAAGCACCCCGTAGTCGGGATTGAACCCGCGTCACTAGCACTGTAAGGTGGGAACTCTACCACTGCGCCAGCGCGCCACCCTAAAAAATCGTATGAATTTTTTTTCTGAGCCTCTTATCCCCACATCTTTTCCAGCTTTCTTCCACCCCCGCACCACAGTCAGTACGTAGAAAGTTGTCGACTCGAAACCTGTGCGTCAGATAAATCATTAATGTCATACGTATCCTCCACAAGAGCAGACTTTGGTGACTTCTCCTTCAGTGCATTAAACAATCACAGTCATTCAGTGCCAAACAGTATACACAAATGGAAATGAAATGTATTCTACAATCTTATACAAGATTGCATGACTCATATATACGTGGTAGAAGTAGGTTCAAAGACATCCGTCAAAAGAAGGGTCTCGACCCATTCCTTCTCTCCAGAGATGCTGCCTGTCCCGCTGAGTTACCCCAGTATATTTGCGTCTATCTTATGTGCAACGACAGCTATTCATTATATAAATACGTCAACACATGACTCGATGAATCCACAACCCAATGTGTTAATTTGCAGAGTGCCTCTAAAAGTATAAAGGAGCAACACAACAGAGGGCATGCAGTAGCTTTGAGGTAAGAGGGGCAAAGTTTAAAGGAGATGCGTGAGGCACATTTTTTACAAAGGGCGGTGGGTGCGTGGAACGTGCTGCCAGATGTGGTGGTGGAGGCAGATACGATCAAGGCTTTTTTTTTAAGAGGCTTTTCGATAAACATGGGTATGCAGGGAATGGAGGGATCTGGATCGTGCAGAGGCTGAGGAGATCAATTTAACTTGGAATCATATTCAGCACAGACATTGTGGGCCGAAGAGCCTGTGCTGTGTTTTTCAGTGATCTGTTCTATGTATAAGGTAGACAAAAATGCTGGAGAAACTCAGCGGGTGAGGCAGCATCTATGGAGTGACGTTTCGGGTCGAGGCCTTTTCAGGCGGATGTCATTGAACCTTCTTCTATGTATAACCTTCTATGTTCTATGTATACAACCTCTTTTTATAGCGAGTCCTGTATTTATTTATAGAGCAGGGCACTTATATATAGATCTGCAGCTGTGTCTAGTCCTTCTAAAGATTTACATAAATAGCACTCATCTGTCATTTGAGGTCCAATTCACGATATAAATTGTAATTTAATAGATATTTCTAAGGCGGAGATTGACAGATTCTTGATTAGTACAGGTGTCAAGGGTTATGGGGAGAAGGCAAGAGAATGAGGTTGAGAGGGAACGAGAGATCAGTCATGAATGAATGGCCGAATGGCTGAATTCTTCTCCTAGAACTTATGAGGTGAATCATCAGGAAGAGAGTGTGTCCCCTGCATGTTCAGTCAGTGGCTGTACCAGAGGACTTTTGCATTAGCCAATTCCAGGTGTGCTGGTAACTCCCATAACTAACCACAGTTTAAGAATAAGGAGTAAGCCATTTAGAACGGAGACGAGGAAACACTTTTTCTCGTGAGTGAGTCTGTGGAATTTTCTGCCTCAGAGGGCGGTGGAGGCAGGTTCTCTGGATGCTTTCAAGAGAGAGCTAGATAGGGCTCTTAAAATAGTGGAGCCAGGGGATATGGGGAGAAGGCAGGAACGGGGTACTGATTGGGGATGATCAGCCATGATCACATTGAATGGCGGTGTTGGCTTGAAGGGCCGAATGGCCTACTCCTGCACCTATTGTCTATTGTCTATTGTCTATAATTCATTCTTCACCTTTCATCTTGCCGGGGACACCCTGTTCCAAAGGATAAAGAATCGTACAGCACGAAACAGGCCCTTTGTCCTAACGATATATCTTAAATGGCAAGGAATATGCCCAACTCAAATAGTTCACTCATCAAGTATTCATAACTATCTGGGGAGAGGACTTTAGACTTGGTCTACGCATCACGGCGCAGAAACAGGCCCTTTGGCCTACCGAAACCACACCAATCACTGATCACCCTGTACATTAGCACTACCCTACACACAAGGGACGATTTACAATTTTACTAAAGCAAATTAACCAACAGAACTTTGGGATGTGGGAGGAAACCGGAAACGTCTCCCATCCTTTTTCTCCAGCGATGGTGCCCAAGCCACTGAGTTACTCCAACACTTTGTGTCTGCCTTTTGGTAAAACCTTATCGGTTACCTAAGACTCATTGTTTCTTTTCTACGCATACTGTTAATGGAGCTACTGCCAATTGCTGAAAGCTGGTGATGGACCAGGTTTCACTGAGTCCTTCCTTCCTTAAACATTAGTGCTACATAGATCGCGGAAACTTTCAAGGACCATTGGGAATTTTGGAAAATCTCAAATAATGCATCTATGAGAAATTCTTGGAAACCTTGGATGGAGATTGTTCGTGGAGGGGAATTAAGTTTTATTGTCGGCCTCGTAAACACTTCCCAACAATATTTTGGACAGATTTCACCGTGTTATGCTTACTGATCTTCTTTGCTAGCACGATAACTTTTAAATGTAACGTTATCCTTGACTGTTTAGTTAACCATGGGTGTGACACTTCCTATGAAATGCACTTACAACGCAGTCTGAGATAGCTCAGTGCAGACAGGTTATCTGATCTGAAGCTTCTGGGGTCTGCATGATTCAGTCGTGCACAGCTCGTTACTCTCAACCATGGGCGGCACGGTGGCGCAGCGCTAGAGTTGCCGCCTCACAGCGCTTACAAAGACCCGGGTTCGATCCTGGCTGCTGGTGCTTGCCTGCACGGAGTTTGCACGTTCTCCCCGTGACTTGCGTGGGTTTTCTCCAAGAATTTAGGTTTCCCCCCACGCTCCAAAGATGTACATGTTTGTAGATTAATTGGCTTGGTAGTAATGTTTAAAAAAAAATTGTCCCTAGTGTACGATGGCATTAATGTGCTGGTCAGCGCGGACTCGGTGGGCCGAAGAGCCTGTTTCCATGCTGCACCTCTAAACTAAACTAAAATAAGGGTCTCAACCCGAAACAGCACCCATTCCTTCTCTCCAGAAATTCTGCCTTTCCCGCTGAGTAATTTCAGCATTTTGTGTCAATCTCAAACTAAATTAAATGTCACTGGCAATGGATTCATGTGGCATAACTTTGCAGTTTAGGTATGAAGGATGTTATTTAGATATTAACCATTCACCTTTATCTTTACCTCGGGAATTGGCCAAGTGCAGATGAGGAAGATTTCTTTCATAAAAATGGCATTGAGTTCATGTAATTAAAGCAACTTGAAATAACGTGTGGTGACTATGGTAGGCTTGGGAGGGCAAACAGGGGAACAGAGTCTGAAGAAGGGTCTCGACCCGAAACATTACCTATTCCTTTTCTCCAGAGATGCTGCCTGACCCTGTGTTACCCCGGCACTTTGTATCTATCTTGTGAAGGCAAGGTTGACTTTGGATGTCAAGTGCCCAGAGTCAACACTGTTTGTCATATGCAACAGGAATTAAACAGTAAATTATTATTTGCTGCAGCTTTATAGGCACATTAACACAACGTCACAACAAGTGAATGATAGGGCTCTGGAGAGTGTTGTAGAGCAGAGGGATCTAGGAGTGCAGGTGCATAGTTTCTTGAAAGTGGTGTCACAGGTAGATCGAGTGGTCAAAAAAGTTTTTGGCTCTTTGGCCTTCATCAGTTAGTGTATTGAATATATAAGTTGGGAGGTCATGTTGCAGTTGGTGAGGCCGCCTCCAGAGTACTGTGTTCAGTTTTGGGCACCGTGTTATAGGAACGATGTTGTCCAGCTGGAAAGGGTGCAGAGAAGATTTACGAGGATGTTGCCAGGGCTAGAGGGTCGAAGCTATAGGCATATGTTGAGTAGGCTGGGACACTATTCCTTGGAGCGCAAGAGGATGAGGGGTGATCTTTTCGAGGTGTATAAGTTCATGAGGGGAATAGATTGGTTAAACCCTTGCAAGGAGTAGGGGAATAGAGATCCAGAGATCATAGGTTTAAGGTGAGGGGGGAAAGATTTAATAGGAACATGATGCACAACTTTTTCATGCAAGGGGGCAGGAACCGTGTTCACGATGTTGGGGGAGTCCAGAACCAGGGGCCACAGTTCAAGAATAAGGGGTAAGCCATTTAGAATGGAAACGAGGAAACACTTTTTTTCACAGAGAGTTGTGAGTCTGGGAATTCTCTGCCTCAGAGGGCGGTGGAGGTTGGTTCTCTGGATACTTTCAACAGAGAGCTAGATAGGGCTCTTAAAGATAGCAGAGTCAGGGGATATGGGGAGATGGTAGGAAAAGGTACTGATTGGGGATGATCAGCCATGATCACATTGAATGGCGGTGCTGGCTCTAAGGGCCGAATGGCCTACTCACGCACCTATTGTCTATTGTCTATCAAGGTTGATGGGTGTAAGAAACGAGCTACCGGAGGAGATATTTGAGGCAGGTAGTTTTGCAGCGTTTAAGAAACATTTAGACATTTAGAAAGGATAGGTTTAGAGGGATATGGGCCAAATGCGGCAGGTGGGACTAGTGTAGATGGGACATGTTGGTCGGTGTGGGTAAGTTGGGCTGAAGGGCCTCTTTCCACACTGCATCACTCTATAATAAATACTAGACTAAATGGTATTTAGTTGGGTCCCATGTTCACACGGGAGGGCTGGTCCCCCAATGCAATATTCCACCTCTCCACCAATTCCAATATTGGTGGCCAGTGGGGGGGGGGGGGGGGCTTTCAGGAGCACTAATATGGGTATAGTGGGCTGACGGGACTGGTTTCCAGAGGGCTAATATGGACATTTTGGGCCAAATGGATTCTTGGGGTGATAGCACAGTCACTCAAGCCTGATGTGCTGGCAGCTCACTCACGGCTGGTGGGCTAGCAGTTGACTCACGGCTATTCCTTGAAATTCCATTTCAAGTAGGGTGCAAGGCCACCAAATTCAAATGCAGTTTCCTACCATTTCAAGCAGGGTCCAAGGCCACCAAATTCAAGTGCAGTTTCTTCCCACTTCATGCAGGGTGCAAGCCCACCACATTCAAATACAGTTTCATACCATTTCAAGCGGGGTGAAAACACCATAAAACCACCATAAAACCGCACAAAACATCACATAAACACCACACTCACAGTTCAGTAGAAATTCAGTGTGTTCATTTGATTCACAGCTCAGACAGAGTTGTGACCTCTCCCTCCCCCATCTTGCAGGGACTGAGCCACACCCACACTTCCGGGTTTTATAATCCCTCCCCCCTCCCAATGGAAGGGGCATAGCCTTCATGGCGTGATTGACAGGAAAGAGATTCTCAACATTTTTTTAAACATTAATAACACTTTTATTTTTCATTGATGGGAAGAATCCTCTGCACCTGATGAGCGGAGGGGCACTGAGTAAGATGGCCAAAAGTCACAGCCATAAGTGGTAGCATTTTATGTAAAATCAATATACAGTGCAAACAGGAAGTTGTCAAGTTACCACCCCAACAGCCATTTGCAGTGCAGCATTTCAAAGCACTTACCACCACTAACAGCCATTTGCAGTGCAGCATTTCAAAGCAGTTACCACCACCAACAGCCATTTGCAGTGCAGCATTTCAAAGCAGTTACCACCATCAACAACCATTTGCAGTGTAGCATTTCAAAGCAACCACATTTTCATTTTCAAACCACATTAAGGGCACTCACAGTTGAGTAGACATGTGTTCAGTGTTATTCACAGCTCAGAGAGACGTGACTCTCTTGCTTCCTCCATCTTGCAGAGACTGAGTGAGGCACAACACTTCCGGGTTTTATAGTCCCTCCCCATCACACCAGCAGGGGCAGCAGAGAGAATGTTAACATTTTTTAAACATTAATAATTCTTTTACTTTTCATCGATGGGAAAAATGCTCTTGGCCTGTGCAACGGAGGGGGACTCTGAGTAAGATGGCCAAAAATCGCAGCCATAAGTGGCATTGTTTTTTTTTTTTAAATCATGAAACAGGAAAACAGGAAGTGGTCAAGATCTTACTTTTAGTAATATAGATACAATAAACAATACAATAAATTATTGGTTAGATTAGGCAACCAGACCAAAGCAACATTACAGCTGCATTCAAGTAACCCTTGCATCCCCTCTCTCTCCGTTCCTCCTCTACCTTGGCCGTCGTACGAGCTTTACTGTTGTCCTGTTGTTCCTCTGTCTGTATACTCGTTATCATCTTTCCCACAGTCAACAATGGCCTATTTCCTTGATTATCATTGCTTTTTGCATATCTTCCATTCACCAGTGGCGGTGCATCACTCCAGAAAGTACCTGGGAGCGAGGATGCAGAGCTCGGTGAATGACATCAAGGTCCGGAAAGCGCTCGCATGGAAAGCCCTCAATAACATGGGGAAAATCTGGACGTCTCGGATGTCTAAAGGGCCTGTCCCACTTGTCGATTTTTTCTGCGACTGCCGGCGTCATTGACTGACGTATCAGGGTCACCGAAAGATTTTGAACATTTCAAAATCCAGCGGCAGTTGAGGAAACATTACGCGTCAGTACGTCAACACGCCACATCACGCCACGACTTTTTCGGTGACCTGTTGTCAATGTCAATGGTGCCGGCAGTAGCCAAAAAAATTGCCAAGAGGGACAGGCCCTTTAGGGTCTCAAACTGAGATTCTTCCATGCAACTGTAGAGACCATATTATTGTACGGGTGTGAGGCACGGACTCTCACTCGAGCACTCTCCAAGTCTCTCGATGGTACCTACACCCGAATGCTCAGAAAAGTTCAAAATGTCAGGTGGAGGGACCACATCACCAACGCCCAGCTCTATGGGGAGATTCCACCTCTGACTGAGAAGATCAGGTGGAGAAGGATGAGGCTCGCTAGTCACTGCCACCGCCACCCAGAAATGACCAGCAAACAAGGTTGTGCGGTGGGAACCCACCCATGGAAGACGTGACCCGGGACGGCCAATCAGGATGATGCTGAAGACGTTGGTGGAAAACGCATGTGCTGAGACAAAAGAGGAGCTCGCCAGCTGCACGGAGGACAGAGATGTGTGGTGCGTCTGTCGCCGTGCCCATCGGAAACCAGCACCACTGCGTGGCTAATGAATGAATGAATGAATGAATGAATCCATTCACTTCTGCTAAGCACCTTCTATATCTCTCGTTCCCTTTTCCCCTGACTCTCAGTGTGAGGAAAGGTCCCGAGCCGAAATGTCACCTGCTCCTTTTGGCCAGAGATGCTGCCTGACCCAGTTGAGTAACTCCAGTCTTTTGTGTCCGTCTTCGGTCTAAACAGGCATCTGCAGTTCCTCCCGACACATCACAGCTGCATAAAACACCTTTAAAACTGCGTCTCGAGTAGGCACCTTGAGTAGTGCACATCAGTTGTTCTTCGGCCTGCAGTGGGGAGAGGAAGCAGCAGCGGGGATTTGTATCCAGGGGATTTGCAATGTCTATCCAGCAGATTGTGTCCTTTCAGCAACAGTGCTGCGGCAATGAGTAGTCTCTGTAGGTTACTGTGGCTTCTGTGGTCCGTCTTCACTTCTGGGTGTCGGTCAGTGTCTGGGCTCAGCATTTAAACCCTCATTCTTGGTGCTTTGAGGACAGTGCTGAGTCGTCAATGTTCTTCAGCTAATCTTTAAAGTCACTGCGTCTAATTTTTTCCTCTTCCTTTGCAAGTAGAGAGCTAGCAATAGCCGAATGGGTGGATGTTGAGGTTAGATAGCTGCTTGGAGATGCCTGGCTGTGCTGAGTGGATGTGTGGGTCCAGGTCAAGAGGTTGCAAGGAGACACCAAGTGCTGGAGTAACTCAGTGGGCCAGGCAACATCTCTGGAGTAAAAGGAAGGGTGACGTTTCTGGTTGAAATACTCCTTCCGAGATGCCGCCTGGCACGCTGAGTTACTCCAACACTTAGTGTCTCTCTTCAGTATAAACCAGCATCTGCAGTTCCTTCCTACACAAGAGTTTGTAATATGGCTTAATAACTGCCCTTTGGCAATAGACAATAGACAATAGGTGCAGGAGTAGGCCATTCAGCCCTTCATAGTCAAAGTCAAAGAAAAAAGAGTTTATTGTCAAGTGTGTCTTACGGGACAATGAAATTCTTTCTTTGCTTAGCACAACAGAACATAGTAGGCATTGACTACAAAACAGATCAGTGTGTCCATATACCATTATATAAGTAAATACACTCATGAATAAATAAATTGATAAAGAGCAAATAACAGATAAAGGGGTATTAATGTTCAGCGTTTTGACCGAGCCAAGTTTAATAGCCTGATGACTGTGGGGAAGTAGCTATTCCTGAACCGGGTTGTTGCAGTCCTCGGGCTCCTGCACTTTCTACCTGAAGGTAGCAGGGAGATGAGTGTATGGCCAGGCCGGTGTGGGTCCTTGATGATGCTGCCAGCCTTTTTGAGGCAGCGACTGCGATAGATCCCCTCGATGGAAGGGAGGTCAGAGCCGATGATGGACTGGGCAGTGTTTACTACTTTTTGTAGTCTTTTCCTCTCCAGGGCGCTCAAATTGCCGAAACAAGCCACGATGCAACTGGTCAGCAAGCTCTCTAATGTGCACCTGTAGATGTTAGAGAGAGTCCTCCTTGACAGACCGACTCTCCGTAATCTTCTCAGGAAGTAGAGGCGCTGATGAGCTTTCTTAATAATTGCATCTGTGTTCTCGGACCAGGAAAGATCTTCAGAGATGTGCACGCCCAGGAATTTGAAGCACTTGACCCTTTCAACCATCGACCTGTTGATATAAACAGGGCTGTGGGTCCCCATCCTACCTCTTCCAAAGTCCACAATCAGTTCCTTGGTTTTGCTGGTGTTGAGGGCCAGGTTATTGTGCTGGCACCATATGGACAATCGCTCGATCTCTCTTCTATATTCTGACTCATCCCCATCAGTGATACGTCCCACAACAGTGGTGTCGTCATCGAACTTGATGATGGAGTTCATAAAAACATAGAAACATAGAAACATGAAAAATAAGTGCAGGAGCAGGCCATTCAGCCCTTCGAGCCTGCACCGCCATTCAATATGATAATGGCTGATCATCCAACTCAGTATCCCGCACCTGCCTTCTCTCCAAGCCCCCGAACCCTCTAGCCACAAGGGCCACATCTAACTCCCTCTTAAATATAGCCAATGAACTGGCCTCAACTACCTTCTGTGGCAGAGAATTCCATAGATTCACCACTCTCTGTGTGAAAAATGTTTTTTCTCATCTCGGTCGTGAACGATTTCCCCCTTATCCTTAAACTGTGACCCCTTGTTCTGGACTTCCCCAACATCGGGAACAATCTTCCTGCATCTAGCCTGTCCAAGCCCTTAAGAATTTTGTAAGTTTCTATAAGATTCCCCCTCAATCTTATAAATTCTAGCGCGTACATGCCGAGTCTATCCAGTCTTCCTTCATATGAATGTCCTGCCATCCCAGGAATCACTGGTGAACCTTCTCTGTACTCCCTCTATGGCAAGAATGTCTTTCCTCAGATTTAGAGACCAAAACTGTATGCAATAATCCAGATGTGTTCTCACCAAGACCATGTACAACTGCATTAGAACCTCCCTGCTCCTATACTCAAATCCTTTTGTTATGAATGCCAACATACCATTTGCTTTCTTCACTGCCTGCTGCACCTGCATGCCTACTTTCAATGACTGGTGCACCATGAGACCCAGTTCTCGTTGAATCTTCCCTTTTCCTAATCGGCCACCATTCAGATAATAGTCTACTTTCTTGTTTTTGCCACCAAAGTGGATAACCTCACATTTATCCACATTATACTGCATCTGCCATGCATTTGCTCACTCACCCAGCCTATCCAAGTCACCTTGCAGCCTCTTAGCATCCTCGTCACAGCTAACACTGCCCCCCAGCTTCGTGTTGTCCGCCTACTTGGAGATGTTGCATTCAATTCCCTCGTCCAAATCATTAATATCGAGCCAACACCACCATTCACTGCGATGATGGCTGACCATCCACAATCAGCACCCCGTTCCTGCCTTCTCCCCATATCCATTGTTATCTGTACACAGGTAATTTGTGCGGGACAATAGAGTTGCTGTCTTACAATGCCAGTGACCCGGGTTTGATCCTGACTACAGATGCTGTCTGTACGGAGTTTGTACGTTCTCCCCGTGACTGCATAGGTTTTCTCGTGTAGCTCCAGTTTTCTCCCACACTCCAAAGGTGTGCAGGTTTGTAGGTTAATTGGCTTTTGTAAATTGTCCCTTGTGTGTCGGATGGAGCCAGTATATGGATGACTGGTGGTTGGCACAGACCTCAATGGGCCGAAGGGCCTGTTTCTACACTGTGTCACTAAACTAAATGCATAAGCACTATTTCTTCTGCACTGAGGTGTATGTTAAGGCAGGGCCATGTAGAACCTTTAAAATTCAGACGTGCTTTAAACGGGCACCTTTGATGAGATTATGACATCACACCGAGCTCTGCAATCATTGGCTTTTTGGATTTTGCACTAAGAAAAAACAAAATTTGGGAGTAAAGGGTCTGTCCCACCTACGCGACCTTTACAGGCGACTGCCGGCACACGTCACAGGTCCCCGAAATTTTCAGCATGTTGAAAATTCAGCGGCGACCAGAAAGACGCTACGACTCTTTGTAGACCTCTCACGACCATAGGCTGTATCGTCGCTGAGAGTTCTCCTATGGTTGTTAGAGGTCTCCAAAGAGTCGTAGGGTCTTTCCGGTCGCTGGTGAATTTTCAACGTTGCAAATATCGGCGACCTATGACGGGTGCCGGCAGTCGCCTGTAAAGGTCGGGTAAGGGTGACAGCCCCTTAACTCAGCAGGTCAGGAAGGATCTCTTTTGGACATGGATTGATGATCTTTCAGATCAGGGCAGCAGGTAGAGCTGCTGCCTCACTGAGACAGGGACCCGGGTTCGATCTTGACATCGGGTGTTGCCTATGTGGAGTTTTCAAGTTCTCCCTGTGACTGCTCCAGTTTCCTCCCACATTCCCAAAGACGTGCGGATTCGTAGGTTCATTTGCCTCCGCAAATTATCCCCAGTGTGTCGGGAGTGGATGCAAAATGTTGGCAGTGGATAACAGAGTGTGTTTCATGCTGTCTCTCTAAACTAACCCGTTGAGTGCCAATGACTGCAGGCATTTTTCTTCAAAGACAAGATTCATAGCACTGTTTTCCATTTGAGGTTGCAATAGACAATAGACAATAGGTGCAGTAGTGGGCCATTCGGCCCTTCAAGCCAGCACCACCATTCAATGTGATCATGGCTCATCATCCACAATCAGTTAAATAGAGTTATAGCCAGCTTTTCAGTGAATCATTTCTCAGGGATTTTATTTTGCTCACAATTTAAATTATGCATTTCATGGTTTCAAGACTTCAAGGTCAGTTTATTGCCATGTGTACTAATTAAGATATAGTGAAATTCGAATTACTGTACAGCCATACTAAAAAAAAGCAACAAGACGCACAACTACATAAAAGTTAACATAAACATCCACCACAGTGGATTCCCCCACATTCCTCGCTGTGATGGAAGGCAATAAAGTCCAATCTTCCTCCTCTTCCTCCAAGCTATGAACACCACTGGGTGGACCAATATTCTCAGTCCAACCTTAATTGTCCCTCATCGGAGAGATTGTGTTACTATTTCAAGGGACATCTGTGAGTCATGTTGTCGAATAGACTTCTCCCCGCCATGTAAGGATAGCAGTAGGAAGCTGGAGAGTGTTGGAGAGCAGACGTGTATATATATATATATACTTATATATATATATATATATATATATATACTTCCCAATATAATTTCCCAACTTCTATACTTGATGCCCTGATTGATGGAAGCTACTGTATCGAAATCCTTCTTGACCAATAGATCTAGCTGCAGCATCACCTTCAGCGAACTACATATCTGCACTCCTCGATCCATCGCTCTCAGGTTCCTACTGCCATATATCTATATTACTAAAAGTCTGACCATTTCAAGCAGGGTGCAAGGCCACCAAATTCAAGTGCAGTAAGCAGGGTGCAAGGCCACCAAATTCAAGTGCAGTATTATACCACTTCGAACAGGATACAAGGCCATCAAATTCAATTGCAGTTTCATGCCACGTCAAGCAGAGTAAAACCACCATAAAACCACCATAAATCAAACAAAACACCACAATACGTCACACTCACAGTTCAGTAGACTTTCAGTGCGTTCAGTTGATTCACAGATCAGACAGTCGTGACCTCGCCCTGCCCCATCTTGCAGAGAACAAGCCACACCCACACTTCCGTTTTTTATAGTCCCTCCCCCTTCCCACCGGAAGGGGAGTGGGCTTCATGGCGTGATTGACAGGAGAGAGATGCTCAAAACATTTTAAACACTAATAACACTTTTATTTTTCATTGATGGGAAGAATCCTCTGCACCTGATGAGCGGAGGGGGACTGAGTAAGATGGCCAAAAATCACAGCCGTAAGTGGTAGCGTTTTATCTAAAATCAATATAGAGTGCAACAGGAAGTTGCCAAGTTTAGACTTTTAATTATATGCTTTATTGCAAACCAACCATCACCAACAACCATTTGCTGTGCTTTATTGTAAACCAACCAACCAGACTTGAAAACTGCACTGGGTTTTATAATCCCTCCCCCTCCCACTGGAAGGGGCGTGGCCTTCATGGCATGATTGACAGGAGGGGGGTTCTCAACATTTTTTAAAACACTAATAATGCTTTTATTTTTCATTGATGCAAAGAATCCTCTGCACCTGATGAGCGGAGGGGGACTGAGTAAGATGGCCAAAAATCACAGCCGTAGGTGGTAGCGCTTAATCTAAAATCAATATACAGTGCAAACAGGAAGTTGTTAAGTTACCACCAACAACCATTTGCAATGCAGCATTTCAAAGCCGTTACCACCACCAACAACCATTTGCAGTGCTGCATTTCAAACAGTTACCACCACCAACAACCATTTGCAGTGCAGCAATTCAAAGCCGTTACCACCACCACCAACCATTTGCAGTGCTGCATTTCAAAGACATTACCACCACCAACAACCATTTGCAGTGCAGCATTTCAAAGCAGTTTCCACCACAAGCAACCATTTGCAGTGCAGCATTTCGAAGCAGCTATAACCACCAACAATCATTTGCAGTACAGCATTTTGAAGGTGTTACCACCAAAAACAACTATTTGCAGTGTAGCATTTCGAAGCAGTTACAACCACCAACAACCATTTGCAGTGGAACATTTCAGAGCAGTTACCACCACCAACAACCATTTGCAGTGCAGCATCTGAAAGCAACCACATTTTCATTTTCAAATCACATTAAGGGCACTCACAGTTGTGAAGACATTTGTTCAGTGTTATTCACAGCTCAGAGAGACGTGACCCTCTCACTTCCTCCATCTTGCAGAGAGTGAGGCACAACACTCCGGGTTTTATAGTCCCGCCCCCCTCCCACCAGCAGAGGCAGCAGAGAGAATGTCAACATTTTTTAAACATTAATAACTCTTTTATTTTTCATCAATGGGAAAAGTCCTCTTGTCCTGTGCAGCGGAGGGGGACTCTGAGTAAGATGACCAAAAATTACAGCCGTTTGTGGCAGTGTTTTTTCAAAAATCATGAAACAGAAAAACAGGAAGTGGTCAAGATCTTACTTTTAGTCATATAGATACTTATATACATATATAAACATATACATCACTCCCATTGATGCGGGAGTCCAGAACCAGGGGCCACAGTCTTAGAATAAAGGGGAGGCAATGTAAAACTGAGATAAGAAAGCTTTTTCACCCAGAGAGTTGTGAATTTGTGGAATTCTCTGCCACAGAAGGCAGTAGAGGCCAATTCACTAGATGAATTTAAAAGAGAGTTAGATAGAGCTCTGGGGGCGAGCAGTATCAAAGGATATGGGGAGAAGGCAGACACGTGTTACTAATTGTGGATGATCAGCCATGATCACAATGAATGGCGGTGCAGGCTCGAGGGCCGAATGCCCTCCTCCTGGATCTATTTTCTGTGTTTCTATGTTTCCATATATATCTGTGCGTGTGTGTGTGCGTGTTTATTTATGTGTATGTGTATGTACACACTGAACTTTTTTTCGCTCGTTTATTATATTGTTTACAGTGAACTATGTTTACATTTTCTGTTGTGCTGCTGCAAGTTAGAATTTCATTGTTCTAGCTGGGGCAGATGACAATAAAACACCCTTGACTCTTGACAGTTGTACAAGACTATGGTGAGGGCGTCTTTGGAGTATTGTGTTCACTTTTGGTCATTCTGCTATTGGAAGGATGTTATTAAGCTGGAAAGCGTGCACGGAGGTCCTAACCAAAGTCTCGTAAAGCTGCAGGATGTCTTCCTGACTTTTATACTCAATGCCTCAACCTATAAGATCGCATTGAAACTTACTGAATAGTGGAAGGCCTCCACTTAGCCTCAAAATCAAAGGACGTACCTTTGGAAAGGAGATGAGGAGGAATTTCTTTAATCAGAATGTAGTGTATCTGTGGAATTCATTGCCACAGAGGGCTGTGGAGGCCAAGTCAATGGATATTTTTAAGTCTGAGATGGACAGATTCTTGAACAGTATGGGTGTCAGTGGTTATGAGGAGGAGGCAGGAGAATGGGGTTGAGAGGGAAAGAAAGATCAGCGTGCACTCGGTAGGTTGATGGGCCTGTTTCGATGCTATATCTCTAAACTAAACTAAAAAAAAATAATTGTTCTGCAATCAATGAACTACATTTTGGACAAAAAAATTACAAAGTCCCGGAGAAACTCAGCGGGTCTGGCAGCATCCATGGGGAACATGGATTGATGATTTTCTGGATCAGCTATGATCGAAAGGCAGAGAAGACTAGATGGGCCAAATGGCCTCATTCTTTTAGTTTAGTTTTGCGATACAACAGATTATTATCTCACTGGGGTTAGGTTAGGTAAGGGGGAGGTGCAGTGAGACCTGGGTGTCCTTGTACACCAGTCACTGAATGTTGGCGTGCAGGTACAGCAGGCAGTGAAGAAAGCTAATGGAATGTTGGCCTTCATAACAAGAGGATTTCAGTACAGGAGTAAAGAGGTTCTTCTGCAGTTGTATAGTGCTCTGGTGAGACCACATCTGGAGTATTGTGTACAGTTTTGTTCTCCTAATTTGAGGAAGGACACCCTTGTGATTGAGGCAGTGCAGCGTAAGTTCACGAGATTGATTCCTGGGATGGCGGGACTGTCATATGAGGAAATATTTAAAAGACTAGGCTTGTATTCACTGGAGTTTAGAAGGATGAGGGGACACCTTATAGAAACATATAAAATTATAAAAGGACTGGGCAAGCTAGATGCAGGAAAAATGTTCCCAATGTTGGGCGAGTCCAGAACCAAGGGCCACAGTATCAGAATAAAGGGGAAGCCAATTAAGACTGAGGTGAGAAAAAACTTTTTCACCCACAGAGTTGTGAATTTGTGGAATTCCCTGCCACAGTGGAGGCCAAGTCACTAGATGGATTTAAGAGAGAGTTAGACAGAGCTCTAGGGGCTAGTGGAGTTCAAGGGATATGGGGAGAAGGCAGGCACGGGTTATTGATTGGGGACGATCAGCCATGATCACAATGAATGGCGGTGCTGGCTCGAAGGGCCGAATGGCCTCTTCCTGCACCTATTTTCTATGTTTCTATGTTCCTAGCATGGAAACAGGCTCGTCGGCCTACCCAGTCCGCACCGACCAACAATCCCCGCACATTAACACAAGTCTACACACACACGGAATGATTTACACTTATACCAAGTATACAAACCCAAGCCACTTAACCTACAATCCCGTACATCTTTGGAGTGTGGGAGGAAACCGAAGATCTCGGAGAAAACCCACGCGGTCAAGGGGGGAACAGACAGCACCCGTAGTCAGGATCGAACCTGGGTCTCCAGTGCTGCAAGCGCTATAACGCAGTAATTCTATCGCTGTGCCTCCGTGCCGTCCACAATTCTGTCTTATGGTCCATGGTCTTATAAGATAAATTATATCATGGCCTCAATCCCTGTAGCTGGTGGAGCTGCTATCCTACAGCACCAGAGAACCGGGTTCGATCCTGACCTCGGGTGCTGTCCGTGTG
Source organism: Okamejei kenojei (assembly GCA_035221665.1). Classification (NCBI taxonomy): domain Eukaryota; kingdom Metazoa; phylum Chordata; class Chondrichthyes; order Rajiformes; family Rajidae; genus Okamejei; species Okamejei kenojei. Next base: position 10,687,908 of record CM069136.1, read on the forward strand.
AAGTTTGCACGTTCTCCCTGTGACCGTGTGGGCTTACTCCGGTTACTCCGGTTTCCTCCCGCATCCCAAAAGCGTGCAGGTATGTGTGTGTCAATTGGCCTCTTGTAAAATTGACCCCTGATGTGTAGGGAGTGCATGTGAAAGTGGGATAACGTTGAACTAGTTGGCGTGGACTCGGTGGGCCGAAGGGCCTGTGTCCACGCTGTATCTTTCAAATCAATGAACCAAATCAGCCATGATCTCATTCAGTTATGCAGTTGATGGGTCACATGGCCGCCAGGGTCTATTTTTTACGACCTTCCGACATAATGTCCATGTGCCATTGTCAAGTTCGATCTGACAGAGCTTTGGAAAGAGGATAGACACAGAAAGCTGGAGTAACTCAGCAGGTCAGGCAGCATTTCTGGACAAAAGGAATTGGTGACGTTTCACGTCGAGACCCGTCTTCAGGGTGTAGTTTCTACAGTAAGCGTTACGCAAGTGCAAATTATTTATGTTATTAAAGCAGCTGAGCAGCTGTTAAGTTTCAGTCCGGAAATGAAAAAAAAACACATTTATCCAATACTCTGCAAACAACATATTTTGTCGATTAATGCAGTGGGTAGAATAATGCCAGGAAGAATAAAGTTGGACTGCTTAAGTTAGAAACATAGAAACATGGAAAATAGGTCCAGGAGTAGGCCATTCGACCATTCGAGCCAGCACCGCCATTCAATATGATCATGGCTGATCACCCAAATTCAGTACGCCGTTCCTGCTTTCTCCCCATATCCCTTGATTCCGTTAGCCCTAAGAGCTATATCTAACTCTCTCTTGAATACATCAAGTGAATTGGCCTCCACTGCCTTCTGTGGCAGAGAATTCCACAGATTCACCACCCACTGGGTGAAAAGGTTTTTCCTCATCTATGTTCTAAATGGCCTACCCCTTATTCTTAAACTGTGATCCCTGATTCTGGACTCCCCCAATAACTGGAATGTTTTTTTTCCTGCATCTAGCCTGTCCAATCCCTTAAGAATTTTATATGGTTCTAAAAGACCCCCTCTGCTCCTTGTGAACTCCAGTGAATACAAGCCCAGTCGACACAGTCATTATTAGTTTATTAGAGGTGGCCATTATCCTAGACGAACACAGACGGAAATTTGGTTTGCAGCCTCAACGTAGTTCACATTAATGATGAGTTTGGCATAAATATTATTTTACTCAAAAGCATTCGTCAAAATACTTACTCAAATGAAACTGTAATTTCCGATCAAGCTGCCTACAACTGAAAAATCTGAATGATGAATCACTGGCTATCAAGAATCTCAACCACATGTCTGAAATTGCGATGACTTTGCAGTCGCCAGGATGTGCATCAATAATTTGATGTTACCTGGCTCAACTCTAAAAGGAAAAAAAAAAAATCGACGTCTAGCAACAACTTTTTTCTCCAAGTAAAACAATGAGCATCGCAGGGAGCCGAACGTAACATGCGTCGAACTGAAAGTGACCCAGGTGTCCCACTCAAGGTAAGAGAAACCCAACTAAGGGCCTTTAGAAGGGTCTCGACCCAAAACGTCACCCATTTCTTCTCTCCAGAGATGCTGCCTGTCCCCGCTAAGTTACTCCAGCTTTTTGTGTCTATCTAAGGGTGAACATTTGCAAGCACGTCAGGAGTTAGTGCTTTCGGCAGTGTCAAATGGTATATTTTTCCCACTGAGGTAGCTTTTGTGGCTGTTGAGTGCTGGTATGAAAAGGAAGGGGGGGGGGGGGGGGAAGGGATTAGAGGCGTTCTCCCCGTGACCGCGTGGGTTTTCTCCGGGTGCTGAGGTTTCCTCCCACACTCTAAAGACTTACAGATTTGTAGGCTGATTGGCTTGATCAAATTGCAAATTGTCCCTAGTGTGTGCAGGATAACGTTAGTGTGCGGGGATCGCTGCTCGGCACAGACTCATAGAAACATAGAAAATAGGTGCAGGAGTAGGCCATTCGGCCCCTCGAGCCTGCACCGCCATTCAATATGATCATGGCTGATCATCCAACTCAGTATCCCGTACCTGCCTTCTCTCCATACCCCCTGATCCCTTTAGCCACAAGGGCCACATCCAACTCCCTCTTAAATATGGCCAATGAACTGGCCTCAACTACCTTCTGTGGCAGAGAATTCCACAGATTCACCACTCTCTGTGTGAAAAATGTTTTTCTCATCTCGGTCCTAAAAGACTTCCCCCTTATCCTTAAACTGTGACCCCTTGTTCTGGACTCCCCCAACATCGGGAACAATCTTCCTGCATCTGGCCTGTCCAACTCCTTAAGAATTTTGTAAGTTTCTATAAGATCCCCCCTCAATCTTCTAAATTCTAGCGCGTACATGCCGAGTCTATCCAGTCTTTCTTCATATGGAAGTCGTGCCATCCCAGGAATCAGTCTGGTGAACCTTCTCTGTACTCCCTCTATGGCAAGAATGTCTTTCCTCAAATTAGGAGACCAAAACTGTATACAATACTGTACACTCGGTGGGCTGAAGGGCCTGTCTCCGCGCTGTATCTCTATGTTAAACTAAACTATACTACGGTAGAGAAGAAAGCTCGCAAAAGGATGCATGGAAAGCACACAGGGAGGGGCGAGTTGTAAAGAGGGACGAAGAGTTTATGGAAAGAGAAGGAAGAACAAAATGTGGAATGGAGCAGAAAAGATCGGGATCGTTTAGTTTAGACTAGAGATCCAGCGCGGAAACAGGTTCCTCAGCCCACCAAGTCCGCACCGAGCAGCGATCCAGCGATCCCCATGCACTAGCACTATCCTACACACTGGGGACCACTCACATTTCTTACCGAAGCCAATTAGTCTACAAACCTGTGTGTCTTTGGAGTGTGGGAGGAAACCGGAGCACCCGGTGAAAAGTCACGGGGGAGAACGTGCAGACTCCTTACAGCCAGCCCCCATGGTCAGGATCGAATGCGGGTCTCTGACGCTGTAAGGCAGCATTTCAATCACTGCGCCACTGTGCTGATAAAGAGCGAGGGCAAAGGGGACAGGGACAGAGTCGAAGACAGAGGCGAAAGGGTGTTGCACTGAGGAGAGAACCTATAAAACACACAACAGCGAACAGGAGCAGGCCCATCAGCCCACAATGTTTGTGCCAAAAATGATAAACTGATCTCTTCTGCCTGTATGCGATCCAGATCCCTCTATTCCCCGCACTTCCATATGCCTGTCCAAAAGCCTCATAAACACCACTATGGTATCTGCCTCCACCACCACCTCTGGCAGTGAGTTCCAGGCCCCCACCACTTTCTCGGTCAAAAACTTTGCCCCGCACACCTCCGTTAAACTTTCCCCCTCTCACCTTATCACCTCCCCCTTGCCTCCCGCCTCACCACACCTCTCCTGCCCATCTTGCGGCTAAGGCTACAGATCCTGCATCGTCTTTAACAATCTCACAGAACAGGAGTGGAAATTCTGGCGGTGAGGAACTGTTGCAGTACCAGAAGAAGAAAAAGAGGAAGAAAAATAAAGTTTAGAAGCGTATGTGTCAAACGCAGGCAGGTGGGGCTAATGTAGATGGGGATGTTGGTCGGAATGGGGAAGTTGGGCCAAAGGTCCTGTTTCATAAATTCATAAATTCTCAGGGCAGAATTAGGCCAACAAGTCCACTCCGACATTCAATCATGGCTGATCTATCTTTCCCTCTCAACCCCATTCTCCTGCCTTCCCCCCCATAACCCCTGACACCCTTACGAATCTTGAACCTGTTAACCTCCACCTTAAAAAATATCCAATGACTTGGCCTCCATCAGTGGCAATAAATTTCACAGATTCACCACCCTCTGACAAAATAAATTCCTCCTCAACTCCTTTCTAAAGGCACGTCCTTTTATTCTGAGGCTGTGTCCTCTGGTCCTCGACTCTCCCACTAGTGGAAACATCCTCTCCACATCCACACTGTCCAGGCTTTATATCGTGGTAGATTTCAATGAGAAATACTATGTGACTCAATGGCTTCAGACAAATAGTTTATAGCCCATATTTGGGCGGCACGGTGGCACAGCGGTAGAGTTGCTGGCTTACAGCACCGGAGTCCCGGGTTCGATTCCGACCTTGCACGTTCTCTCCGTGACCGCGTGGGTTTTCTCCGTGACCGCGTGGGTTTCCTCCCACAGTCCAAAGACGTGCAGCTTTGAAGATTAATCGGCTTGGTATAAATGTAAATTGTCCCTAGTGCGTGTATGGGGAAGTGTTACCGTGCGGGGATCGCTGGTGGGCGGGGACTCGATGGGCCGAAGGACCTATTTCCGCCGTGTATCTCTAGGCATTGGGGGGGCAGGGTGCGGTGGTGACGCCCCTCAAAATGAGGGAAGGGAATTCACCCCAGGGGACCACATGGGTGGTAAGGGTGGGGGGGTAAGAAATTGTGAAAACACTATGTAACGACGGTGAATGTACGTATAGCCTCCGAGAATGTCGAAAGATATTTTGCTCAGTTCCTGTTATGTAAATAAAGTTTATTTTAATTTTTTTGTAAATGTATCTCTAAACTGAACCAAAACTAAATTTGACACATCAGCTTGTAATTTGGTCCAACTGATCCAGTTATCCTTTTGTGGTCCATCAATTACTTCTTCCAACTTTTCCCCTGTCATGCTTTCCAATTCCATACTCTTTCGCGTGTTTACCTAGCTTCCCCTTGTCTCCATCTGTGGGGAACACAATTCCTTATTGTGCTTATTTCTGGCCACCTCACCGATACACCACACCACATTCTATTTTGATACAATACGATACAATACCATACGATTCTAACTTTAATTATCCCAGGAGGGAATTTGAAATTTATCCCAGGTGGGTACATGAAACATGAGATTAAGGTGACGAGTGAAAAGGATTAGGGGATGTGCAGGGGATTAGGGGAGGAAGGAGAGGGGTGGGAGGGGAGTCCGTCTCAATCTACCCCACGTCGGAAGGGGGAGGGGTTGCACAGTTTGATAGCCACAGGGAAGAAGGATCTCCTGTGGCGTTCTGCGCTGCATCTTGGTGGAACCAGTCTGTTGATGAAGGTGCTCCTCAGGTTGACCAGTGTGTCATGAAGGGGGTTGGGCTGTATTGTCCAGGATGCTCCGCAGTTTGAGGAGAATCCTCCCCTCCCAGACCAACCTCCCGTGAATCCAACTCCAACCCCAGGACGGATCCATGAACCGTAGCGTAGAATCACAGCATTGCGATGGTACAGAAGGAAATCAGTCAGCCTAGCATGTGCATGCCACCTCCTGGTCGAGCCGCCTCACCTGCAGGCACACAGGACGTATCAGAGGTAATGTTACACTGGCATCATCGTGACTGAATCAGACAACTTGATGCAGACTGATTAACAGAAAAAAACCTGGAGTGAACCTTGAAGGCACAAAGCTTCTCTGCGACAAAGTTCTGAACCAAAGCATTGGAAAGATGTTCCCCCAGCGGCATGAATATTGACTTCTCTAACTTCAAGTAACCCTTGCTTTCCCTCTCTCTCCATCCCTCCCCCTTCTTCCCAGTTCTCCCATCAGTCTGGCTGTCCCCAATCACATTTTATCTCTGTTTGCTTTGTTGTCTCCTTCTCCGAGCTTACAATGGTCTATTCTACATTTTCCTTGATCATCTCTTTTGATGTCTCGTTTTCACACCCTGCCCTTCCTTGTCTCTGTGTCTCCCTCTCCCCTGACTCTCAGTCAGAAGAAGGGTCTCGACCCGAAACGTCACCCATTCCTTCTCTCCAAACATGCTGCCTGACATGCTGAGTTACACCAGCATTTTGTGTTTATTATTAGAAAGATGTTGCCGGATTGGAGGGGGGTGGGGGGAAGGGGGGGGGGGGGGGGGGGGGGGGTTGTGCCATTGAAAGGGGGGGGAGGTTGGAAGAATGGGGGGGTTCAATGTGACCTAAATTTGGAGAATTCATCTGTCTGAAGAATGGTCTCGACCCAAAATGTCACCCATTCCTTCTCTCCAGAGATATTGCCTGTCCCGTTGAGCTACTCCAGCATTTTGTGTCTATCTTCAATGTTCATTCCATTTGATTGTAAGCTCCGCAGGCAGAATATCAGGTGCTGTCCCTCCAGTTTGCACCTGGTTTCACTCTGACAAAGGAGGAGTCCCAGGTCAGGCCAAATGTGGGCGGCACGGTTCAATCCTGACTACAGGTGCTGTCTGTACGGAGTTTCTACGTTCTCCCTGTGACCCGCGTGGGTTTTCTCTAGGTGCTCCAGTTTCCTCCCACACTACAGTTTGAAGATTAATTGGCTTTGGTTTTGTTAAATATTTTTTATTATAGAAACATATTTATGAAAATTACAATGTTTTACATAAATGAAAATACATCATTATATACTTTCGTGATATTAATAATATTGATATTATTATTAATATTAAAATTTAAGACTATAGGCTTTGGTAAGTTGTAAAACTGTCCCTAGCGTGCAGGATAGTGTTAATGTACAGGGTGATCGCTGGGTCAGAGTGGACCTGGAGGACTGAAAGCCCAGTTTGCATGCTGTATCTTTAAGGTAAAAGTCTGAAGAGCCTGAGCTATGGGGAGAGGTTGAGCAGGCCAGGACTTTTATTCCTTGGAGCGCAGGAGGATGAGGGATGATCCTTATAGAGGTGAATTCAAATCATGAGAGGAATAGATAGAGTGAATGCACAGAGTCTATTACCCAGAGTAGGGAAATTAAGAATCAGAGGACATACGTTTAAGGTGTGGGGAGAAAGATTTAATAGGAACCTTAGGGACTTTTTTGAGAAAGGGTGTAGGTAATTGGAATGAGCTGCCAGAGGTAGTTACCATCTCCTGTGTCCACATTGTATATATGGTTACGACAGTTCAGTTTCTGGTCAATATTCACCCCCACAAAACAGGTAGTGGGGGATTGAGTGATGGTGATGCCACTGAGCTTGTGTATAAGGCAGACACACTGATAGAGGTAGCTTAGAAACAGTCGGGTGTTGACTGCTTCCATTGCAGCCTGTGACAGATGTTAGTAGGAAAAGGGAGGAGTTCTAACGTAAATCCCAGTTGTGTGGACAAATCAGATGTGAGAAACTAGATAGAAGGGAAAAGTTGCAGCTGATCATTGAGTATGCCAGTTTAGTCGTAAAGTCATAGAGTAATACAGTGTGGACACAGGTCCTTCATCCCAACTTGCCCACACCGACCGATATGACCCATCTACACTAGTCCTACCTGCCTGCATTTGGCCCATATCCCCCCAAACCTGCCCTATCCATGTACCTGTTTAACTGTTTCTTAATGTCCCTGTCGCAACTACCTCCTGTGGCAGCTTGTTCCAAACACCCACCACCCTTTGTGTGAAAGTGTTACCCATCAGATTCCCATTAAATATTTTCCCCTTCACCTTAAACCCACGTCCTCTGAGCAGCAAAATTCAAAAGAGCGCATAGCCTCAGTCTGCAAAGCTTGGCAAGTAGGAATCGTGCCAGCCAAGTAGTGTAGGTTGGGTTTCAGTTTGCCTTTGAGTTTAGTTTATTGTCACGTCTACTGAGGCACAATGATAAGGTATTGTTGTGTGCTAACCGGTCGGTGGAAAGACAATACACGATTACAATCGAGCCATCCACAGTGTACAGGTCCATGATAAAGGGAATAACGGGAATAACTTTTAGTGCAAGATAAAGCCAGTGAAGTCCGATCAAAGATAGTCCGAGGGTCTCCAATGAGGTCGATAGTAGCTCAGGACCGCTCTCTACTTGTAGGTAGGATGGATCAGTTGTCTGATAACAGTTGGGAAGAAATTGTCCCCGAATCTGGAGATGTGGGTTTTCACACTTCTATACCTTTGGCCCGAAGTGAGAGGGGTGAAGAGGGAGTGGCCAGGGTGCGACATGTCCTTGATTATGCTGCTGGCCTTGCCAAGGCAGCGAGAGGCAAAGATGGAGTCAATGGAAGGGAAGTTAGTTTGTTTGATGGTCTGGGCTGCGTCCACAATTCTCCATGATTCCTGGATGGAGCTGCACTTGATATCGAGTGTACAACTGACAACAGAAAGCCACAAGGGAGAATCTTGCATAACATATGCAGTGATTCAGCAATTTGAAGACAGAAATTCAAACTATATATATATATATATATATATATATATATATATATATATATATATATATATATATATATATATATGTATATATGTATGTATGTATGTATGTATATTATATATATTTTATATATATATACTATATATAGACAGAAATTCAAACTATATACATATATATGTATATATCATAAGGAGCAGGAATGGAACATGTAGCAATGTTAAACATGAAGTGAAGGTTTTTGACAACTAAATACGTTGAACATTGATCATTAGTGCAGCTGCTTATTACTGTATTCAAGATTGCAAAGCCTCAACATTCTTCCTATAACAGGGGGCAACCAGAACTGCACGTAATACTCTAGCATCTCTGCAGAAGAGGAATAGGTGACCTGAAATGTCAGATGCTGGAGATGCTGGTTTAAACCGAAGATAGGCACAAACAACTGGAGTAGCTCAGCGGGTCAGACAACATCTCAGGAGAGAATTTCAGGTCACCTATTCCTTCTCTCCAGAGGTGCTGTCTGACGAGCTGAGTCACACCAGTATTTTGGGTCTACCTTCAGTTTAAACCGGCATCTGCAGATCCTTCTTACACATTTGGAACTGCTGGGCTCTGCAGCAGGGTAGGCACAGACTCACGAGGGGTTCTGCAAAGTGGTATTATCAAGAAAATAGTGGAAACCGGAGAAATATTCAGATGAGGCAGTAAAACCTCCAGCTCAGGCAATTTGTGGTTATTTAACAAAATAGAAAAACGATGAAGCTACCGGGGGCTGGGTACAGAGGGAAAGAATCAAATCTGGGTTGGAAGAATCCGTTTAGTGTGATTATTTCACAACCGTATTGGGAAACAAATAAGATTCAGAACAGTTGCATCGGTGACAAATAAAGCACTACTGAACTGTTGAACTTGCCCATGCCGGCCAACATGCCCCATCTACACTGGCCCCACCTGCCCGCGTTTGGCCCACATCCCTCTAAACCTATCCCATCCCATGTACCTGCCCAAATGTCTCTTAAACATAATGATAGTACCTGCCTCCAGCAGCTCTTTCCATACACACTGTAATGTATATGAAATATAAATGCCAGTGCTCCTTGAGGCCAACAGCTGAAGCTGGCAAATGTGCCTGTGCCTCGTGATCGAGGTCAGATGACCTTCTAGAAGTGCAGATTAAAAATCCTTCTTACAAGATGTCGGACCTGTATTCATTGTGCTAGTCACAACGGTCTTACAGAAGACATCACACACACCGTATGTCTCTATGACTCTCTAGAATAAGTTTGAAAAAGTTTAAGTTTATAAGTTTATTGGCCAAGTATTCACATACAAGGAATTTGCTTTGGTGCTCCGCCCGCAAGTGCCAATGTGACATACAGTGGCAGTTAGGAATGACACATAAAACATTAAACATTAATAATAAAACATTATTGATTAAACATGTGAATTAAATAAAATACCAGAGCAAAAGGAGGCTGCAGACATTTGGTTATTGAGTAGAGCTACTGCTCATGGAAAAAACCTTTTTTATGTCTGGCTGTGGCAGCTTTGACAGTCCGGAGTCGCCTTCCAGAGGGAGGTGATGCAAAGAGTTTGTGGCCAGGGTGAGAGGGGTCAGAGATGATCTTGCCCGCTCGCTTCCTGGCCCGTGCAGTGTACAGTTCGTCAATGGAGAGAAGGTTGCAGCCAATAACCTTCTCCGCTGATCGGACGATTCGCTGCAGCCTCCGGGTGTCGTGCTTGGTGGCTGAGCCAAACCAGACCATGATGGAGAAGGTGAGGACAGACTCTATGATGGCCGTGTAGAATTGGCCCATCATTGCCTGTGGCAGATTGTGCTTCCTCAGCTGCCGCAGGAAGTACATCCTCTGTTGTGCCTTTTTGACTGTGGAGTCGATGGTAGCCCCCCCACTTAAGGTCCTTGGAGATGATGGTTCCCAGGAACTTAAAAGACTCCACAGATGTGACTGTGGTGTTGTTGATGGTGAGTGGGGTGAGGGGAGGGGGAACTCTCCTAAAGTCTACAATCAATTCCACTGTCTTAAGAGCATTGAGCTCCAGGTTGTTGCAACGGCACCAGGACGCCAGCTGTGACACTTCCTGTCTGTGGGCAGATTCCTCCCCATCCTGGATCAGTCCAATCAGGGTTGTGTCATCCGCAAACTTGAGAAGCTTGACAGAGGTGGCTGTGGAGGTGCAGTCGTTGATGTAGAGAGAGTAGAGGAGAGGGCTTGCGTTGCTCCTATGCTGAGCGTTTGCGGGTCCGAGATGTGCTTTCCCAGCCTCACGTGCTGCTTCATGTCTGTCAGGAAGCTGGTGATCCACCGATAATGGGGATCAGGCACAGTCAACTCGGAAAGTTTGGAGTGTAGTAGCTCTGGCACAATGGTGTTGAGTGTGGAGCTAAAACCAACAAATAAAATCCTTGCATAGGTCCCCTGGCAGCCTAGGTGCAGGAGGTTGAAGTGCAGGCCCAGGTTGACTGCATCATCCACAGATCTATTGGCCCGATATGCAAACTGCAGAGGATCCAGCAGGGAGTTTGTGATATTTTTCAGCTTGGCCAGCACAAGCCTTTCAAGTGTCTTCATGACTACAGAGGTCAGTGCGACAGGCCTGTAGTCATTAAGACCAGTAATCCTTGGCTTTTTGGGTACAGGGACAATTGTGGAAACTTTGAAGCAGGCAGGAACAGTACAGGTTTGCAGGGACTGGTTAAAAATGTCTGTGAAGACTGGTGCCAGTTGTTCGGCACACAGCTTGAGAGTAGAGGGGGAAACATTGTCCAGCCCTGGAGATTTCTGGCTTTTCTGTCTTATGGAAAGCCTCTCCACCACCTCTATTTTTATTGATGATGGAGAAGTGATGTTGTGCAGCATGGAGGGGATGAAGAACTGGGTGTGAAGTGGTGATTGGCGAGGGATGGGTGGGAAAGGGTGCAGTCTTTTCAGACTGGAGTCTTGCTTTAAGAAAGATTCTAAGGGGATTAGGAGGCAACCGTGGCTGACAAGAGAAGTTAGGGATAGAATAAAACTAAAAGAAAAGATGTATAACACAGCAAAGAGTAGCCGGAAGCCGGAGGATTGGGAAATTTTCATAGGACAACAGAAGGAAACAAAACGAGCAATACGGGCTGGAAAGATGAAGTACGAGGGGAAGCTGGCCAGGAATATAAAGAAGGACATTAAAAGCTTCTTTAGATATGTTAAGGGGAAAAGAGTAGCAAAGTCAAATGTGGGTCCCTTGAAGGCAGACACGGGTGAAATAATTATGGGCAACAAGGAAATGGCAGAAGAGTTGAATAGGTACTTCGGATCTGTCTTCACTAAGGAGGACACAAACAATCTCCCAGATGTACTGGAGGACAGAGGATCTAAGGGGGTAGAGGAACTGAAAGAAATTTTCATTAGGCGAGAAATAGTATTGGGTAGGCTAAGGGGACTGAAGGATGATAAATCCCCTGGGCCTGATGGTCTGCATCCCAGGGTCCTCAGGGAGGTGGCTCTGGAAATAGTGGATGCATTGGTGATCATTTTCCAATGTTCAATAGATTCAGGATCAGTTCCTGTGGATTGGAAGATAGCTAATGTTATCCCACGGAGAATGACAGACCAGTTAGCCTGACCGGTGGTGGGATAGATGCAGGAGTCAATTATTAAAGAGGTAATAATGGGGCATTTGGATAGCAGTAAAAGGATTAGTCCAAGTCAACATGGATTTATGAAAGGGAAATTATCCTTGATTAATCTTCTGGAATTTTTTGAGGATGTGACAAGTAAAATGGATGAAGGGGTGCCAGTGGATGTAGTGTATCTAGACTTTCAGAACGCCTTTGATAAGGTCCCGCACGGGAGACTGGTGACTAAAATTAGAGCACATGGTATTGGGGGTAAGGTGTTGACATGGATGGAATATTGGTTGGCAGACCGGAAGCAAAGAGTAGGAGTGAACGGGTCCTTTTCAGAATGGCAGGCAGTGGCGAGTGGAGTGCCGCAAGGCTTGGTGTTGGGGCCGCAACTGTTTACCATATATATTAATGATTTGGAAGAGGGAATTAGGAGCAACACTAGCAAGTTTGCGGATGACACAAAGCTGGGTGGCAGTGTGAACTGTGAAGAGGATGTTAGGAGGTTGCAGGGTGACCTGGACAGGTTGAGTGAGTGGGCAGATGTGTGGCAGATGCAGTATAATATAGATAAATGTGAGGTTATCCGCTTTGGTGGCAAAAATAAGGGGGCAGATTATTATCTCAATGGGGTTAGCTTAGGTAAGGGGGAGGTACAGTGAAACCTGGGTGTCCTTGTACACCGGTCACTGAAAGTTGGCGTGCAGGTACAGCAGGCAGTGAAGAAAGATAATGGAATGTTGGTCTTCATAACAAGAGGATTTCAGTGCAGGAGTAAAGAGGTTCTTCTGCAGTTGTATATGGCTCTGGTGAGACCACATCTGGGGTATTGTGTACAGTTTTGGTCTCCTAATTTGAGGAAGGACATCCTTTGTGATTGAGACAGTGCAGCGTAGGTTCATGAGATTGATCCCTGGGATGGCGGGACTGTCATATGAGGAAAGATTGAAAGGACTAGGCTTGTATTCACGAGTTTAGAAGGCTGAGGGGTTCTTATAGAAACATATAAAATTATAAAAGGACTGGACAACCTAGATGCAGGAAAAATGTTCCCAATGTTGGGCGAGTCCAGAACCAGGGGCCACAGTCTTAGAATAAAGGGGAGGTCATTTAAGACTGAGCTGAGAAAAAACCTTTTTACCCAGAGAGTTGTGAATTCTTGGAATTCCCTGCCACAGAGGGCAGTGGAGGCCAAATCACTGGATGGATTTAAGAGAGAGTTAGGTAGAGCTCTAGGGGCTAGTGGAGTCAAGGGATATGGGGAGAAGGCAGGCACGGGTTATTGATAGCGGACGATCAGCCATGATCATATTGAATGGCGGTGCTGGCTCGAAGGGCTGAATGGCCTCCTCCTGCACCTATTTTCTATGTTTCTATGTTTAAGTAGGTGTGAAGTGGAGATTGGGGAGGAATGGGTGTAGAAAAGTCCAGTCTTTGCAGACTGGGATCAGGCTGTGAGTGGGTGTGAAGTGTTTTTTGCATTTATTGAAGAACAGCAGCCGTGAATAATCTGAAGGAGGGTCTTTTTCTCAGAGATGCTGCCCGACCTGCTGAGTCACTCCAGAATTTTGTGTCTATCTTTGGTATGAACCAGCGTATGTAGTACTTTGTTTCAGTTAAACCTTCTTCTTCTTGCGTATGGCGTGTACAGTCTAAAGTTGTGGGTCAGCTTGTTCTATTTGATCTTCTTTGTGCACGTCAGGTTGATTGCATTGGTTGAAACAGGACTGACCACGTGAATGTTGCAATCTCCCACCCCTTCGGTTAAACTGTAAATAGATGACATTGCAATCGTTAATTATTTGGAATAAATTCGTAGCCATCTGGCACCTATGGGGAATTAAGGTGTTAGGGGAAGGAGGATGTTTGTTGTATTAGAGCACTAAAAATATATAGTTTAGTTTAGTTTAGAGATACAGTGCGGAAACAGGCCTTTTGGCCCACCGAGTCTGCGCCGACCAGCGATCCCCGCACACTATCCTACACAGAGATAGATCAGCCGTGCTTGAATGGCAGAGTACACTTGATGGGCCGAATGGACTAATCCTACTCCTATCGCTTCTAACCTTATGACCTTATGACCAACACTGAACAGCATTAGTGTAAAATACAGCAAATATAAATCAAATGAATGACTGCACGGACTTTCAGATGAAGGGGCAAATCTTCAGCGGCGGTAGAGTTGCTGCCTTACAACACCCGAGACCCAAGTTCAATCCTGACTACAGGTGCTGCCTGTACGGAGTTTGTACGTTCTCCCTGTGACCACGTGGATTTTCTCCAGGTTTCCTCCCACATTCCAAAGACGCACAGGTTAGCAGGTTAATTGGCTCAGTTAAAATGGTAAATTGTCCCGAGTGCGAGTGTACGGGGTGATCGCAGGTCGGCGCAGACTGGGTGGGCCGAAGGGCATGTTTGTGAGCTGCATCTCTAAAGTCTAAAGTCAAAAGTCAATGTTCAGCGAGGATGTTGCATGCAAATCAGCCTACAACTGATCTACCCTTGTGTAAAAATGGAAATAAATGATAAAACGTGCTTGCACTTGTTTTGCATAATACTTGAAATAAAATTCACTCTTTGAGCTTGTTTACATAAAAACAAATGTTTCCCATTTGCATGAGAAAACCGGATAAATGAGAGTTTAGCATAACTTGAAAAATTCCCAGTTTCTCATTCTACTCTGAGTGAAAGAAGAGGAGAACCTAGTGATTTTTAAGCCGATTTAGTCAAGAGCTCAGTGGAGTCTTGGATAGATTCATAAGATTTGGGAGAAAAATTGGGCCATTTGGCCCATCGAGTCTACTCCACCATTCAATCATGGCTGATCTATCTTATCCTCTCATCCCCAATCTTCTGCCTTCGCCCCATAACCCCTGACACCCGTACTCATGAAGAATCTGACAATCTCTGCCTTAAAAATATCCACTGACTTGGCCTCCACAGCTGTCTGTGGCAATGAATTCCACAGGTCCACCACTCTCTGACTAAAGAAATTCCTTCTTATCTCCTTTCTAGGAACAGAATTCACAGGAATAAGTAAAATGCAGTATAAATAGGAGTTTGGGAATGATATTTCCATCAACTGCATATCCTTACAGATTCCCATCTCAAAGAAATATATTAATGAGGAGCCAGAAGGATATTTAAGAAGGGTTTCAAGGAAAAACCTGGGAATTATAGACCAGTGAGCCTAGCATTTGTGGTAGGCAAGTGAATGGTGAGATTTCTGAGAGAGAGGATTTGTACATTTGAATAGACAGGGGTAGTGAACATGATTTTGTACGCAGGAGGTTGTATCTTATGAATTTGATTGAGTTTTTTTGAAGAAGCAACCAAGAAGAATGACAAGGCCAATGCTATGGCCATTGTCTACATGGACGACAAGAAGGCATTTGATAAAGTTCCACTTGGTAGGCTGCTCTTGGAGGTTAGATCGCATGGGAGATGGCTTCATGGAAGGAAGCAGAGGGTGATGGTGAAAGGTTGTTTCTGGACTGGAGGCCTGTGATGAGTGGCGTGCCTCGGGGATCGGGTGCTGGGCCCATTGCTGTTTGTGGTTGTATCAACAATTTGGGGAGAAGGCAGGAGAATGGGGTTAGGAGGAAAAGATAGGTCAGCAATGATTGAATGGCAGAGAAGAAGATGGGCCAAATGGCCAAATTCTGCTCCTATTCCTTATGACCTTATGACTTTGGATGAGATTGTAGAAGAATGATTAGTAAGTTACTGAAAATAAACATGCAGGTACAGCAGGCAGTGAAGAAAGCTAATGGCTGTTGGCTTTCATAACAAGAGGATTTGAGTAGAGGAGTAAAGAGGTCCTTCTGCAGTTGTACAGGGCCCTGGTGAGACCACATCTGGATTATTGTGTGCGGTTTTGGTCTCCTAATTTGAGGAAGGACATCCTTGCTATTGAGGCAGTGCAGCGTAGGTTCATGAGGCTAATCCCCAGGATGGGGGGGGACTATTATATGAGGAAAGATTGGAAAGACTGGCTTGTATTCACTGGAATTTAGAAGGATGAGAGGATATCTTATAGAAACATATCAAATTATAAAAGGACCGGACAAGCTAGATGCAGGAAAAATAGTCCCAATGATGGGGAGTCCAGAACCAGGGGCCACAGTCTAAGAATAAAGGGGAGGTCATTTAAAACTGAGATGAGAAAAAAAAAATCACCCAGAGAGTTGCAAATTTGTGGAATTCTCTGCCACAGAAGGCAGTAGAGGGCAATTCACTGGTGAATTTAAAAGAGAGTTAGATAGAGCTCTAGGGGCTAGCGAAATCAAGGGATATGGGGAGAAGGCAGGCACGGGTTACTGATTGTGGATGATCAGCCATGATCACAATAAATGGCGGTGCAGGGCCAAATGGCCTCCTCCTCCACCTATTTTCTATGTTTTTATGTTTCTTAGTTTGCAGATGACACTGAACTAGGTGGTATTGTAGATAGTGATAGTTATCAAGAATTATAGTGGGATCTTGACTAGCAGTGCAAATTGACCGAAGATTGGCTAATCAAGTTTAATATAGTTAAGTATGGGATAAGTATGAGATTACACATTGGGAAGTTAAACCAAGGCACGAGTTTCACAGTGAATGGCTGGGCCCCAGGGAGCGTTGCAGAGCAGAGGAATCTAGGTGTACAGGTACATATTACCCTGAAAATGGTGTCAAAGATAGATAAGGTGATTAAGAAGGTTGGTTTACACCGAAGATAGACACAAAAGGCTGAAGTATCTCAGCGGGTCAGGCAGTATCTCTGAAGAAAAGGAATAGGTAACATTTCGGGTCAAGACCTTTCTTAAATCTGAAGAAGGGTCTCGACCCGTAACGTCACCTATTCCTTTTCTCCGTAGATACCACCTGACGCGCTGAGTTACACCGGCTTTTTGTATCTATCTAGTGTATTGAGTATAGTTGAGATATTATGTAACAGTTGTACACGTTGGTAAGGCCACTTTCTGCCAAGGCACAATCTGCCACAGGCAATGATGGTCCAATTCTACACGGCCATCGTAGAGTCTGTCCTCACCTTCTCCATCATGGTCTGGTTTGGCTCAGCCACCAAGCACGACACCCGGAGGCTGCAGCGAATCGTCCGATCAGCAGAGAAGGTTATTGGCTGCAACCTTCCCTCCATTGATGAACTGTACACTGCAAGGGCCAGGAAGCGAGCGGGCAAGATCATCTCTGACCCCTCTCACCCTGGCCACAAACTCTTTGAATCACTTCCCTCTGGAAGGCGACTCCGGACTGTCAAAGCTGCCACAGCCAGACATAAAAACAGTTTTTATCCACGAATAGTTGCTCCTCCCGACAGCGAAAAATCTGTAGCCCCCCTTTGATCTGGTATTTTGTTGGTTCACATGCTTGATCAATGGTGTTTTATCATTAATGTTTTATTATTATGAATGTTTAGCGTTTTCTGAGTCATTCTTAACTGTCATTGTATGTCATGTTGTTACTTGTGGGCGGAGCACCAAGGCAAATTCCTTGTATGTGAATACTTGGCCAATAAACTTACTTACTTACTTACTTTTGGAATATTATGTTCAGTTTTGGTCACCTTGCTATCGGAAGGATGTTCCACATGAGTCTCCTCCCATGTTTGCCAATATAAATCTATCCACAATACCCTCCATTTCTGTCCCCCTCTTGCTTATTTAGTTTAGTTTAGGGATACAGCACAGAAACAGGCCCTTCACCCACCGAGTCACCCACCAACCAGTGATCCCCGCACACTAACACTATCCTACACAACACTGGGGACAATTTTCCATTTACACCAGGCCAATTAACCTACCAATCTGAACGTCTTTAGAGTGTGGGAGGAAACAGAAGATCTCGGAGAAAACCCACGCAGGTCATGGGGCAAACGTACAAACTCCGTACAGACAGCATCCCTAGTAAGGATCGAACCTGAGTCTCTGGCGCTGTAAGGCAGCAACTCTACCGCTGTGCCGCCGGAGGCTTAAGTAACTTCCTTTCAAATTCATCATTATTACTCATTTCGGCCGGCCCCTGTGGTAGCAGTTCCCAATTCCCACCACATTGTGGGTATGGTTTCTTCTGAACTCCTATCTTAATGTCATTTGCACCAAAACAATTAAATTCTTACATGCAGCAGCATAACAGGCCTGTAAACACAACACGCATAGATGACATTAGTTTAGTTTAAGGATACAGCACGGAAATAGGCCTTTCGGCCCACCGAGTCCGCACTGACCAGCGATCGCCACACAGTCTTCTTCTTCTTGTGAATGAAACATAAACCAAAGGAATAGTTCGATCTCAAGCCGGGTGTTGAGCAGCCAGGTTGTTGTCTCTGCGTCAATGTCTGCCAGGCCCGGAGCTCCATTTGGTGGGTGGTAGAGCGGGCACCCAGAGATGACACGGTTGGCCGTCTGTTGTTCTGCTCCACATTCACAGGCTGGGCTCTGGCGGAGTCCCCCCCATCTCCACGCGCTGCCATTGAAACGCCCAACTCCAGTACCAAGTCTGTTGAGCTTCACCCATGCTCCTCTGGGGAGGTCAGACCCTGGACAGCTTTTATCTGGTGAAGAGATGTAGCTGTGTAATGGAGATGAGGTTGTCTTCCACTCCCGTGACCGCTTGGTGGCTATCCAGTGTGCTTTTGGCTCTGTTGGCTGGATGGATGCTAGGAGTTGTTTCCCATGTGGAGCAAAGGGGTGACGGGACTTCAGTCGGGGTGGCCTCTGCTCTTTGCTGATAGCCTGATGGAGGCGGTGAGCTGGGTCTATGGCATGACGAGATAGTGCCAGCGTTGCTGCTTGCCTTTGGATCCCTGCAGCCGGAATGCCTGCAAGTATAGGGAGCTGCTCGACTGGAGTAGGTTGAAGGCACCCAGTGATGGTTCGCAAGGTGCTGATCAGGCCGTGTCTACCAGGCTAGTATGTCTGCTTCTACTCCATACGTGTGCACAGTACTCAGCTGGAGCATACACAAGAGCTCAGGCAGAGGTGCGAAGAGTTGAGGGACTGGGCCCCCAACTTGTTCCTGCCAGGCGTCGGATGAGGCCGCTACATGCCATGACCTTGCCGCAGAGACCGGCCAGGTGTTGACGAAATGTAAGCCACCTGTCCAGCTTTACGCCACACAGTTACACTACCCTACGCACACTAGAGACAATTTACATTCATACAAAGATAATTAGCCTACAGATCTGCACGAATTTGGAGTGTGGGTGGAAACCGAAGATCCCGGACAAAACCCACGCAGGTCACGGGGAGAACATCCACACTCCGTACAGACAAGCACCCGTAGTCAGGATCGAACCAGGGTCTCTAGCACTGTAAGGCAGTAGCTCTTGCATATTAATACATATAAAACAAAAATCAATAAATCGATAAGCCTAATACGAGTGCAAACAAAAAATGTCCAAAGTCCTTAGTGCAACCAAAGACAGTTCAGAGTGCCTGGTTAAGGTTCGTGTTGTGTTGAGTTCAAGAGTCTGATGGTAGTTGGGAAGGAGCTATTCTTGAACCTGGTGTTGATGTCTGTCAGGTTCTTGTGCCTTCTTCCTGATGGTGGAGTGAAATGGTGGTGTGGCTAGGCCGGTGTGGGTCTATGACGCTTCTGCTTTGTATTTTGAGGCAGTGACTCTAATAGATCTCTTCAATGGTGCGGAATTCAGTACCCTGGATGGACTACCGCTCTCTGTAGTCTCCTTGGTTCTAACTATCTGCCTCTGATTGCGTCTAGTTGTGTCCATCCTTGCTTGTGGAAATGTTAGACTTTAGACTTAAAAAAATATATATTTTTTAAAGATTTTAAAAGAAAGAAAGAAAGAAAGACTTTAGACTTTAGAGATACAGAGTGGCAACTTCGACCCACCTAGTCCATGCTGAACTGCTATCAGCCCGTGCATAAGGTCATAAGATCATTAGTGATAGAAGCAGAGTTAGGCCATTCAGCCCATCAAGTCTACAGTGCCATTCAATCATGGTGGATCTACCTCTCCCTCCTAACCCCATTCTCCTGCCTTCTCCACATCAGCCCCGACACCCGTACTAATAAAGAATCTATCTATCTCTGCCTTAAAAATATCCATTGACACACTAGCTCTATCCTGCACAATAGCGACAATTTACAATTTTACCAAAGCCAATTAACCTACAAACCTATACGATTTTGAAATGTGGGAGGAAACCGGAGCACCCGGGGGAGACCCATGCGGTGAAGGGGAGAACGTACAAAACGTACAGACAGCACCCGTCGCCAGGATCGAACCCGGGTCTCTGACGCCGTTAGGCAGCAGCTCTACCACTGCACCACCTGCCCAAGATCTACAGTATTTAAACCTTGCAGCATTTTAAAGATCTCTCTTACGTTATCTGCGGGCATCTTTTCTCAAAAGAAAAGAGATCGAATCTGTACATCTTTTTCCTGTTCATTTTCTCACATTTCTGTTAAATTCCTTGCAAACCTCTCTGAAACCCTCTCTGCTGACGTGCATACTTTTTGTTTTCCTAATATAGCAACCAGAACTCCTCACTGTGCCTTGTGTCGTCTAGCCAAAGTGTGATAGAAATTTATAATTAAATCTGTGTGATATAGATTCATAATTAAATCTGCGCCTTTCAATTCTAGTCAGTTGGAAAGTTCGCAAAAGTTGCGAGGTACTGGAGACAATAGACAATAAACAATAGACAATAGGTGCAGGAGTAGGCTATTTGGCCCTTCGAGCCAGCACCGCCATTCAATGTGATCATGGCTGATCATCCCCAATCAGTACCATGTTCCTGCCTTCTCCCCATATCCCCTGACTCCGCTATATATTAAGAGCCCTATCTAGCTCTCTCTTGAACGCACCCAGAGAACCTGCCTCCACCGCCCTCTGAGGCAGAGAATTCCACAGGCTCACCACTCTCTGAGAAAAAGTGTTTCCTCGTCTCCGTTCCAAATGGCTTACTCCTTATTCTTAAACTGTGGCCCCTGGTTCTGGACTCCCCCAACATCGGGAACATGTTTCCTGCCTCTAGCGTGACCAAGCCCTTAACAATCTGAGTTCTGACCTCCAGCTTTTTGTAATGCTATTTATGAGCTCAAACTACTTCTGGTGACTCTTATCTCATAGAATATACCTTATTATTTTATTTATTTTCATATTTTTAATTTCATATTTTTAATTTTCATTCTTAAACTGTATTATTGTTTATTATTGTCTTTTTTATTTCTCCTACCCCCTGATTTGCCATTAACGCTCATGTTCAGATGGGAGCGGACTTTGTTTAAGCCCTCTGGGCTTCCCTTCCCTCCCAGCACCTGTATGGTATCATAAATTGATCGTTTTTCTTCTTTTAAAACATGGTGCAAATAAATGAACAAACAAATAAACAAACAAATATGTTTCAATGAGATTCCCTCTCATCCTTCTTAACTCCAGAGTGTACAAACCCAGCTGCTCCATTCTCTCAGCATATGACAGTCCTGTGGCATCAAAACTATCGAGAACTCGGCGGTGGCACAGTGGCAGAGCGGTAGAGTTGCTGCTTTAAAGCGCTTGCTGCGCCAGAGGCCCAGGGTTCAATCCCGACCACGGGTGCTGTGTGTATGGAGTTTGTACATTCTCCCGGCGACCGCTCAGATTTTCTCCGAGATCTTCAGTTTCCTCCCACACATGTTTGTAGGTTAAGGTTAAGACGTACATGTTTGTAGGTTAATTGGCTTGGTGTGTGTGTAAATTGTCCACAGTATAGTGTTCATGTTCGGGGATCGCTGGTCGGTGAGGACTCGGTGGGCCGAAGGTTCTAACCGGTCGTATAAACAGAATCATAATCCAAAGAACTTGCTGTCTTTTTTAAAAAAGTCATTAAATACTTGCTATTATGGCTATTTAAACATAATTTTGTGAAGAGGCTGCTTTTGGCCGTTTGTCACCTATGATAATTATTTTTGTGACTGTGAAGAAAGCATTGAACTTCTGGTGAATAACACCTCACTCAGCCACAGTTATGTCGATACCGCAGAATGTTTCAAAGTCTGTTTGTCATTCCAGCAGTCATACACTGCAAAGTAGCTCGCTATGTGGATATTTCATAAGTTCACAAGTGATACACTTTTGGCGGTGCAGGCTCGAAGGGCCGAATGGCCTACTCCTGCACCTAATGGCCTACTCCTGCACCTGTCCTATATGTGATAAATGTCAACATTTAGAAGCCAACTTGTCACACTCATTTACAAACTGTATAAAAATTACAAAATTCTAGATAGAAATATTTAGGATAATTTCGAATGTTGTTAATATAATTTTGACACCTGATTCAAAGGTAATAATACTAGGAATACTGGAAACAGACCAATTAATAACAATGAATCAAAGAATTTTTATTGATTATGGGTTAATAATTGGGAAAAAATTAATATTAAAATTTTGGAAAGGCCCTACATCCCCTACAATCAAAATGTGGAATACAGAAATGTCGGAGACTCTTCATCTGGAGAGATTGAGGCTTGTCCTAATGGACAGGTTAGATCTCTTCAGAGGGATATGGTCTCCATATATTGAATATTTACAGAGTCATAACGGCTCGGTACGAGGGCTTGACTGAGGCCTGAATATTAGAATGGATGAAGAAAGAAATATAATAAATCATGCCTATATCTCCAATGACGGATTAATGATTAATACTCCATTCGCTTTCATATTTTCTTCATTATTTATCTCTATCTTTTACTACTTTATAAAAAAAAATTAAAAAAGCGTATAGAAGCATATAGTCTTAAATTTTAATATTAATAATAATATCAATATTATTAATATCATGAAAGTATATAATGATGTATTTTCATTTATGTAAAACATTGTAATTTTCATAAATATGTTTCTATAATAAAAAATATTTAACAAAACTAATTTCTATGATAGGAGCAGAATTAGGCCATTCGGCCCATCGAGTCTACTCCGCCGTTCAATCTTGGCTGGCCTTTCTTTCCCTCTCAAGCCCATTCTCCTGCCTTCTCCCCATAACCCCTGACACCTGACCTAAACAGGAATCTATCTGTCTCTGCCTTAAAGATATCCATTAATTTGGCCTCCACTGCCTTCTATAATTTTTCTCATCGAATTTCACACGAAAGAAAGGGTTATTTGCATCTATCCAGCAGCTGACTTCAGAAAAGCCTTCCATACTCAAAAATAAATAATCCTCGCCAGATGTGAAGAGCCAGGAGGGTTTAATTATCATGTACGACATGACCAGAACAGTGAAATTCCTACACATTCAATCCAACCACATAAATAAATTATAAATGATTTGTTTAGTTTCAATTTATTTTAGTTTAGTTTAGTTTAGTTTTGTTTGCACCAAGGTATTGTGAACAGCTTTTGTTGCATGTTAACCAGTTAGTGGGTAAACTATACATGATTACAATCGAACCGTCCACAGTGTACAGGCACTCGACAAAGAGAATAATGGTTTTTCGCAAGATAAAGTCTGATTAAAGATAGTCCGAGGGTCTCCAATGAGGTACAGTGGATGGTAGGTCAGAACTGCTCTCTGGTGGTGGTAGGATGGTCCAGTTGTCTGATAACAGCTGGGAAGAACCTGAACCTGAATCTGGAGGTGTGCGTTTTCACACTCCTGCACCTCTTACCCGATGGGAGGGGGGGTGAAGAGGGAGCGTTATTGAGGGGGTGTAATTTGTTATTCGAGATAACCCAGGCCCATGTTTTTGTAAGCAAAAGTATGTAATAAAGCTGTTGTAGATGCAGAGTCCATTGTAGATCGGTGATGAGGCAGGTTTTGGTTAAGGTTGTGCAATGTGGTTCATGATCCTGATGGTTACTGGTTGAAGTCAATTCTCGGGCACCTTGCACCTTCATCCCAATGCTAGCAGTAAGCAGAGAGCATGGCCAGGGCGGTGTGCATCTTTGATGATTCTGGTTGATCTTCCTGGAGATCCTTTTTTTTTTCTGGTAGGGATGTCAAGATAGCACGATGTAGAGAGCGATGTCCGTCTCATTCACTACAGGTGAATGTTACAATTATTGCTTATTTTAAGGCAGCAAAGTGGCGCAGCGGTAGAGTTGCTGCCTTACAGCGCCAGAGACCCAGGTTCGATCCTGACCACGGGTGCTGTCTGTATGGAGTTTGTACATTCGCTCTGTGACCCTGTGGGTTTTCTCCGGCTGCTCCAGTTTTTTCCCACTTTACAAAGACGTGCAGGTTTGTAGGTTAATGGCTTCAGAAAAAAATTCCCCTAGTGTGTTGGACCTGACACTGGGATAACCTGGAACTGGTGTGACCCGGTGGTCGACTGTTGGCATGAACTTGGTGGGCTGATCCACACTATATCCACTGTTTCCACTTTGGTGGCAAAAGCAGGAAAGCAGACTATTATCTGAATGGTGGCCGATTAGGAAAAGGGGAGATGCAGCGAGACCAGGGTGTCATGCTACACCAGTCATTGAGAGTAGGCATGCAGGTGCAGCAGGCAGTGAAGAAAGCGAATGGTATGTTAGCATTCATAGCAAAAGGATTTGAGTATAGGAGCAGGGAGGTTCTACTGCAGTTGTACAGGGTTTTGGTGAGACCACAACTGGAGTATTGCGTCCAGTTTTGGTCTCCAAATCTGAGGAAAGACATTCTTGCCATAGAGTGGGTACAGAGAAGGTTCACCAGACTGATTCCTGGGATGTCAGGACTTTCATATGAGGAAAGACTGGATAGACTCGGCTTGTACTCGCTTGAATTTAGAAGATTGAGGGGGGATCTTATAGAAACTTACAAAATTCTTAAAGGGTTGGGCAGGCTAGATGCAGGAAGATTGTTCCCGATGTTGGGGAGGTCCAGAACAGAGGGTCACAGTTTAAGGATAAGGGGGAATTCCTTTAGGACTGAGATGAGGAAAACATTGTTCACACAGAGAGTGTTGAGTCTCTGGAATTCTCTGCCACAGAAGGTAGTTGAGGCCAGTTCATTGGCTATATTTAAGAGGGAGTTAGATGTGGCCCTTGTGACTAAAGGGATCAGGGGGTATGGAGAGAAGGCAGGTATGGGATACTGAGTTGGATGATCAGCCATGATCATATTGAATGGCGGTGCAAGCTCGAAGGGCCGAATGACCTACTCCTGCCCTTATTTTCTGTGTTTCTATATCCTAAAGGCAAAAATCAGGAACAGAATTAGCAGTCAAGAGTAAAACTAGCATGGATTTGTTGAAGATAAATCATGTCTAACCTAAAAGCGTTGCTGGCTGTAACAACAGACAAGTGATGAGCGAAATGTGGTTTATGTGGTACAAATAAGCTTCCGAAATGAGCTTGAGAACATGCCATTTAATAAACACGTCATTAGAATTGGAGGCCGTGAATAAAATAGGCTGTCGCAGCACAGATTAAAAAACATCTAACAAAACAGGAAATAAAGAGAAATAATGAAAGATTATTTTTCAGATGTGCACTGCAGAGTTCCCAGGGTCAGTACCTGGACTCTTGTCTGAAAAGGGGTCTCGACCCCAAAACGTCACTCATTCCTTCTCTCCAGAGATGCTGCCTGTCCCGCTGAGTTAATCCAGCTTTTTGTGTCTATCTCTTGTTTTTTTTTTTACTCAGACTTCCGTCTTTTAGAAATGTTCTGTGTCATTTATTTATAATTTATTTATAATTTGTTTTTGTGTTTATATTCTGAGTCCGAATAGTCGGACTTATCCGAATAGTGAAAGGCCTGGATAGGGTAGTTGTGGATAGGATGTTTTATGTGGCGTTTAAGAGAAAGAACTTCAAGGATGAAGGGGGGACCTCATTGAAACTTACCGGATAGTGAAAGGCCTGGATAGAGTGGATGTGGAGAGGATGTTTCCACTAGTGGGAGAGTCTAGGACCAGAGGCCATAGCCTCAGAATAAAAGGACACACCTTTAAAAAGGAGATAAGAAGGAATTTCTTTAGTCAGAGGGTGGTGAATCTGTGGAATTAATTGCCACAGAAGGTAGTTGAGGCCAGTTCGTTGGCCATATTTAAGAGGGAGTTGGATGTGGCCCTTGTGGCTCAAGGGATCAGGGGGTATGGAGAGAAGGCAGGTACAGGATACTGAGTTGGATGATCAGCCATGATCATATTGAATGGCGGTGCAGGCTCGAAGGGCCGAATGGCCTGCTCCTGCACCTAATTTCTATGTGTTTCTATGTGTTTCTATGGATGCGGAGGCAAAGACAATGGGTATTTTTTAAGGCGGATTGACAGATTCTTGATTAGTACGGGTGTCAAGGGTTATGGGGAGAAGGCAGGAGAATGGCGTTGAGAGGGAAAGATAGATCAGCCAAGAAGTCAAGTCAAGAGTGTTTTATTGTCATGTGTCCCAGATAGGACAATGAAATTCTTGCTTGCTGCAGCACAACAGAATATGTAAACATAGTACATAACGGGAGAAGACACAAAGTTCAGTGTGTGTGTACACATGCACACATTCTTAATCTTAATAAATGATAGGACGTATATTGAATGATTGAATGGTGGAATAGACTTGATGTACTATGGTGGAATAGACTTGATGGGCCGAATGGCCTTATTCTGCACCTGGAGCCTATGCACCCATGAGTCTGTGTGCCTGTGATGCTGGTCTTTGCACCTGCACTTTACCAAACGTGTGCATACAACAATAAACTCAACTTGATCTACAGAGCACTTTTGATGAACATACAAATGGCACAACAATTGGCAGTGCAATGAACTGTGAAGTGGATAACAGCAAGTAAAAACAAATAGGACGGGTTACAGATGAAACTTAATCCTCAGGACAATCAAGCGTTATCTTTAGAAAATCAAAACAAAACTAGTCTCCAACTGAAACGATGACTATGTTTCTCTTCGCCGAGAGGCTGCCTGCCCTGCTGAACATTTCCAGCATGTTCTGGATTTGATCATACCTTCTTGGTAGGAGTGAGGGCAGCACGATGGCTGCGCCTGAGACCCAGGTTCGATCCTGATTATGGGGGCTTGTCTGTACAGAATCGAGCACATATACACAGTGAGTTGCTTGTGTTTCCTCCAGCAAGCTCCGGGTTCCTTCCACACTCCACAGTCGTGCAGGTTCGAAGGCTAATTAGGCTTGGTATCAATGTAAATTGTCCCTTGTGTGTGTAAGATAGTGTTAGTGTGTGGGGATCGCTGGTCGGCGCGGACCTGGTGGGCCAAAGATCCTGGTTTCCGCGCTGCATCTCTGAACTACAAAGGAGGTGGTTGAGGCAGGTACAATCGTAACGTTTAGGAATCATTTAGACAGATACAAGGATAGGACAGGTTTAGAGGGGTATGGGCCAAACGCAGGCAGGCGGGACATATTGGTCGGTATGGGCAAGTCGGGCCGAAGGGCCTGTTTCCACGCTGTATCACTCGATGACAATCACAGAATCGGTGCATGATAATTGTCATCCATAATAGCCACGGGCAAGAACGTTTCAACAAGTCCCATTTAATTGCCCGCTCCCATATCGCAAAAAAAATATTTTGTTTCAAGTACTAATCCAACCCCTCAGTTCTTGTATTCCTTATACAACTGTGTCTAATGTATATTAGTTAAGGGCCTGTCCCACTTTCCCGAGTTATTCACAAATTCTCCCGAGTTTTCCCCTTGATTCAAATTCGCAGCATGTTCGTAGCGACCCTTCTTCAGACTATAAAGATAGGTTGAAGCTCTCCAATCAGATAGATGGTACAGTAGGTCAGGACCGCTCTCTAGTTGCTGAGAGGATGGTTCAATTGCCTGATAAAAGCAGGCAATTGCCTGATAGTTCAGTTGCCTATTAGTTTAGTTTAGTTTAGAGACACAGCACGGAAACAAGTCCCTTGACTCATTGACTCTGCGCCAACCAATGATCCCGGTACATTAGCACCATCTTACACACTAGGGACAATTTACAATCTTACTGAAGCCAAATTACGTACAAAGCTGGATATCTTTGGAGTGTGGAAAGAAAATGGAGGTTTCTTTCTCACAGAGAGTTGTGAGTATGTGGAATTCTCAGGCAGGCTCTATGGATGCTTTCAAGAGAGAGCTAGATAGGGCTCTTAAAGATAGCTGACTCAGGGGACATGGGGAAAAGGCAGGAACAGGGATGATCAGCCATGATCACATTGAATGACGGTGCTGGCTCGAAGGGCCAAATGGCCTACTCCTGCACCTATTGTCTATTGTCTATTGTCTATTGGAGCACACAGACACTATCCTATAAGCACTACGAACATTTTACAATTATACCAAGCCAATTAGCCTGCAAATCTGTACGTCTTTGTATTGTGGGTGGAAACCAGAGCACCCGGCGAAAACCCACGCAGGTTACGGGTTCGAACCCGGGTCTGGCGCTGTAAGGCTGCAGCTCTATCCCTGCGCCACAGTGCCTCCGGTAGCTCATTCCCTACCCTATACCCACCACCCTTTGTGTAAAAAAGTTCCCCATAGGGTCCCTATTAAATCTTTCTCTCCTCGCCTTAAACCTATGTCCTCTGGACCTCGATTCCCCTACTCTGGGCAAGAGACTCTGTGCGTCTACACAATCTACTCCTCTTGTGATTTTAGATATACTGCAAGTGTGTTTTTATTGATGTTTCTAACTCCAGATGAACTTCCCCCATCATATCTATTCATTTTAAGCAATTTAGCTCGCTTTCTGTTCCTCTTTCTCTCATCTGGTAGTTTTCTTTTGAAAGTGCTCGTTTGCCTCAACACTGGACTGTGGCAACGAGTTCCACTGTGCAACCACGCCCTGTGTGCAGAAGTTTATTTCTAAAAGGGGAATGAAGAAAAAGTAATGATTTACCCTGTGGCACACAAATAATGTCATAAGGTCACGTGATAGGAGTAGAATTGGGCCATTCGGCCCATCAAGTCTACTCCGCCATTCAATCATGGCTGATCTATCTCTCCCTCCGAATTCCATTCTCCTGCCTTCTACCCATAACCTCCGATACCCATACTAATCAAGAATCTATCTATCTCTGCCTTAAAAATGTCCACTAAATTGGCCTCCACAGCCTTGTGCAGCAAAGAATTCCACAGATTCACCACCCTCTGACTAAAGAAATTTCTCCTCATCTCCTTCCTAAAAGAGCGTCCTTTAATTCTGATGCTATGACCTCTAGTGGTACTCTCCCACCCGTGGGAACATCTTTTCCACATCCACTCTATCCACTGATCTTTTCCACTTAGGAAAGGCACAGTAGAGCAGCTGGTAGAGCAACTATCTCACAGTTCCAGTGACCAGCTTTAATCCTGACCTCCGGTGCTGTCGGTGTCGAGTTTGCAAGTTCTCCCTGTGACAAATGGGTTTTCATCCAAGTGCTTCCGTTTCCTCCAACATTCCCAAAACATGCAAACCTGTACCCTGGGCCTGTACTGCTGTGCTTAGAAGGATGAGGGAGGATCTCATTGAATCTTACCAAATAGTGAAAGGCTTGGATAGAGTGGATGCGGAAAGGATGTCTCCACTAGTGGGAGAGTCTAGAATGAGAGGGTACAGATTCAGAATAAAAGGACGTACCTTTGGAAAAGAGATGAGGAGGAATTTCCTTAGTCAGAGGGAGGTGAATCTGTGGAATTCATTGCCGCAGACGGCTGTGAAGGCCAAGTCAGTGGATATTTTTAACGTGTAGATTGACAGATTCTTCATTAGTACGCGTGTCAGGGGTTACGGGGAGAAGGCAGGAGAGTGGGGTTGAGTGGGAAAGATAAATCAGCGATGATTGAATAGTGGAGTAGACTTGATCAGTTTAATTCTGCACCTAGAACCTATGAATCAGTTGTGTTTAATTGCCCATTGCGAATTTCCTTGTGTATAGATGAATGGAAGAATCTGGGGGCAGTTGATGGGGATGTAGCGGGAGTAAACTGAGTTAAGGCAGGATGAGTATAAAAATGGGCATTTGATGGTTGACATTGACTTGCATGGGCCAATGGGCCTTTTTCTATGGTGCACTGAAAAACTGCATACAGGTTAAGTTTAAGTTTAGATTTGGGTTTATTATTGTCACAGGTCCTGAGGTACAGTGAAAATCTTTGCCTTTCAATGAATCAAATCAGCCAATACTGTCCAGCACATAGGTCACTCTTCCCACCATTGACTCCATCTACACGACACTGTCTTGGAAATGCCACAAACATAATCATAATCTTATCCCATCCCAGTTATTCCCTCTTTTCCCTTCTTATCCTCCCATCTGCAGTAGGTAGAAAAGCTTAAAAGCGCACACCGGCAGACACAGGAATAGCTTCCTCTCCTCCATTATCAGACTTCCGAACCATCTTTCCATCAACTAAAGTGCTGACAGATTCACCTCTACACCATTGTGGACTTTGGACTCTGTCTGTGGAACTGATGCTCCACAATGCAGAGAACTATATTCTACACTCTGTATCTTTCCCTGCACATCTATCTATTGTACTTGAGTTTGAGTTGATTGTGTAGGAAGGAACTGCAGATGCTGGTTTACCCCAAAGATAGACACAAAATGCTGGAGTGACTCGTAATCATCATCATTAGTTCAAGTTCATATTTATTGCCACGTGCACCAATTGGTACAGTGAAATGTGAGTTACCATACAGCCATACGAATAAAAATAACACAATACACCATAGATTTTAACAGAAACGCCCACCACAACGGAATCGACGTTTCCCACTGTGATGGAAGGCAATAAAGTTCAGTCAGCTTCCTCATTGTTCACCTGTGGTCGGGGCCTGATTCATAGAGTGAAAGTGGTTGTCAGATAGTGTGGAAAAAGGGCCCCTCGACCCAATTTGTCCACACTGACCAACCTATCTTATCCATGTACTTGTCTATTTGCTCCTTAAATGTCACGATAGACCCGGCCTCAACTACCTCCTCCAGCAGCTCGTTCCACACGCCCACCTCCCTTTGTGTGAAGAAGTTACCCCTCCTTAAAAATCTTTCCCCTTTCACCTTAAACCTATGGGCCCTCTGGTTCTGGATTCCCCCACTCTGGGCAAGAGACTCTGTGCGTCCACTCGATCTATTTCCATTCTGTATCACTCTATGACTCTATTGCTCTGAAAAGTGAGAGCGAGAAGACAAAAAGAGAGAGTAGGTAAAGACATTTAGACAAATGGGACTAGCTTAGATGGAGCATCTTGGTTAGCATTGGGGTGTTGGGCTGAAGGTGCTGTTTCTGTGTTGTCTGACTCTATGACAGAGAGGACTGGGGAAAAAAAAAGGTTTTACGTTAAATGACCCTCTCTGCTAATCAATTGCATGGCTAAACCTCACCTTTCCTCCAATATTCTCGTTGTCTCCTCCCTTTCCTCTGGTGCGCAAATAGATGACCTAATTAGGAGTCTTTCATATTCTGAGACACTTACAGCCTCTTTGAAAGGTGGACACCGGCGGGTCAGGCAGCGTCTCTGAAGAAAAAGGAATAGGTGACCTATGGGTTGAGATCCTTCCTCAGACTGAGAGTCAGGGGAGAGGGAAGCGAGAGATTCAGATGGTATAAAGAACAAATGAATGAAAGATTTGCAAAAAAAGCAATGATGATCAAGGAAAGGTGGAGCCCACAATGGTCCATTGTTGGCTGTGGGGTAGGTGATAACAAGTTATACAAACAGTGAAACTCAACAGGACGATAACTAAGGTTGGGGGAGGGACGGAAAGAGAGAGAATGCAAGAGTTACTTGATGTTAGAGAAGTCAATGTTCATGCCACTGGGTTGTAAGTAGCCCTGACAATATATGAGGTGCTGTTCCTCCAGTTTGTATTTGGCCTAACTCTGACAATGGAGGAGGCCCAGGACAGAAAGGTCAGTGTGGGAATGGGGAAGGGAGTTAAAGTGTTTGGCAAATGGGAGATTGCGTAGGCCAAGGCGGACAGAGCGAAGGAGTTCATCGAAACAATCGCCCAGTCTGCGCTGGGTCCTGCCGATATATAGGAGTCCACACCAGGATCAGCGGATACAGTAGGTTATGGGCGGTGCATTGGCATAGCAGTAGAGCTGCTGCCTTACAGCGCCAGAGACCCGGGTTCAATCCTGACTACGGGTGCTGAATGTACAGAGTTTGTACGTTCTCCCTGTGACCTGCGTGGGTTTTCTCCAAGACCTTCGGTTTCCTCCCACACTACACAAAGATGTGTAGGATTGTAGGCTAATTGGTTTAGTATAATTGTAAATTGTCCCTAGTGTGTGTAGGATAGAGTTAGTGTGCAGGGATCGCTGGTCGGTGTGGACTCAGTGGGCCGAAGAGCCTGCTTCCGCGCTGTATCTCTAAACTAAACAAAGTAGGTAAGGTTGGAGGAGGTGCAAGTGAACCCCTACCTCACCTGAGAGCCTTGAGTGAATGTTCTGAAGGTCAGCGATAACTAATGATACGAATCAGTAATTCACCAACTAACCACTAGATAGAGTCATAGAGTCATAGTCACAGTATGGAAACAGGCCCTTCGGCCCAACTTGCCCACACTGGCCAACATGTCCCAGCTACACTAATCTCACCTGCCAGCATTTGGTCCTAATTCCACCAAATCTGTCCTATCCATGTACCTGTCTAACTGCTTCTTAAATGTTGGGATAGTCCCTGCCTCAACTACCTCCTCTGGCAGCTTGTTCATCATACCCTTTGTGTGAGGAGGTTACCTCTCAGATTCCTTTTTTTTTAAATTTATTTTTTATTTTTTTAAATATCTATATGTATTAGCGGTACTGTAAGTTACATCAGTGTACATCCCTTGTATTGTATCACAGTCATTGTACCCCTTATTTTTTTTTTATTTTAAGGCTTTAGAAAAGAGAGAATAGAGAGAAAAATAGCAGCGTAGAAAGTAGAAAAGTGAAAAAGAGATATGAAAGTGCAAAAGCGTGACGGAGGGAAAGGAAACCTTTGAAGAGTTAGAAACGGGAATTAAGAGATAGACCCTGGAGAGGGGGTGGGGGAAAAAAAGGGAAAAATAGAGAAAGAAAAAAGAAAAGCCAGTTACTTTATTATAAACATCTCGCAAAAGGAATCTACCAACTCGACAGTTTTTCTGCCCCCTTACCAAGACCCGACGCCGGTACTTTTCTGCAGTATTCTTGCACCTTATCCTTGTAATAGATTTATAAATGCAGACCACGTCTTATAGAAACAGTCTGATTTTCCTGCTAGTCGGAGTCTCATATCTTCCAAGTGTAGTGTTTCGAACATAGTTGAAATTCACATATTGACTGTGGGTACCGGAGAATTTTTTCAGAATTTTAAGATTAGCTTTTTTCCAGTTATTAACCATATTCAAATAGAGTCTTTTGAAACACATTTAATTTTCAGGGCAATCTTCCGATATCCCGAAGATTATCGTCTGCTTCCGGGGTCAGTTTTATTTTAAATATTTTTGTGAAAATTTCAAAAATATCAGTCCAAAATGTTTGAATTTTTGTACAAAAGACAAATGAGTGCTATATTAGCTTCTTGACATTGACATTTATCACATTTGGGTGAGATGTTGGGAAAAAGTTTACTTATTTTAGTTTTTGAATAGTATAATCTGTGTAAGATTTTAAATTGTATTAAGGTGTGTCTTACATTAATTGAACATTTATGCACATTTAATAAATATTCTACCCACCTTTCTTTGGGAATTTTTATACTTAATTATTTTTCCCAGTCTCTCCTGATACCATCTGTTGTTGGTATTTCTGCATTTAGAATAATATTATATATATATGATATTAGGTTTGCTGATTCTGCCTTTGTATTCATTACTTCTTCCAGTAAGTCTGGAGGCATATTGTGATAATCTTGTGCGTATTTTTTCAGATAGTCACAGATTTGGAAATATTTCAAATACTGATTGTTTCCCAAATTGTATTTTAGTTGTATTTGTTTAAATGATGATAGTTTTCCCGATTCATACACATCTCCAAAGGTTTTAATTCCAGCTCTTTCCCATTGTATACATGCTTTATCCATAGTTGAAGGTTTAAATGAGGGGTTTTTACCGATAGGAGATGAGAGAGATAAATTTCTTAATTTTAGATTGTGTTTTGTTTGTTTCCAAATTCTGATTGTACTGTATATAATTGGATTATTGTTGTAATTTATATTATTCATCGATATTGGAGAGAGAAGGATTGCTCGAATATTATAAGGAACAATCCTCTCTCTCCATAATCGTCCAATCCGGTTGTTGGGGAGAGTTATCCAGCAATTGGATCATGTTTCTGATATTTACAGACCAGTAGTAATACATAAAGTTGGGGAGTGCTAATCCCCCTACTACTTTGTGTTTATTTAGATGAGCTCTTTGTATTCTGTGGGATAATTGGATTAAAGATTCCTGTTAAATCTTTTCCCCTTCACCATAAACCTATGTCCTCTGGTCCTCAATTCACCTACTCTGGGCAAGAGACTCTGCGCATCTACCCGATCTATTCCTCTCATGTTCTTGTACACCTCCATAAGATCATCCCTCATCCTCCTGCACTCCAAGGAATAGAGTCCCAGCCTATTCAACCGCCTTGGCCTACGTAATGTCCCATTTGCCTATAGCTCAGACCCTCTAGTCCTGGCAATACGCTTGCAAATCTTCTCTGTACCCTTTCACAGCTTGACAACATCTTTCACATAACACCGCACCCAGAACTGAACGCAATATTCTAACTGTGGCCTCAACTCAATACTCTGAATGTGCAGTGTTGTACAACTGCAACATGACCTCCCAACTTCGATACTCAATGGGCTCAGGTATATTACTGCGGATGTACCTCGCATAATTGAGAACATATCTCGATATAACAAATCTCTTTCAGGATCAAGGAGTTTTGCGGCCTGTGTACGTGCTGTAGCAATGCAACAAGGAGACCGGCCTAGATATACATTAAACAGATAGTCTCAGTAAAGGTAACCATGAAACCACAGGCGTGTTGTTAAAATCTATCTGGTTTCTTCGAAAGGAAGGAGGTCTTTACCACGTTTAGTCAACCTACAAATGGACACAAAGTGCTGGAGTAAATCAGCGGGCTAAGCAGCGTCTCAAGTGAACATGGATAGGTGATGTTTTGGGTCGAGACTCTTCTTCTGAATTTTCCACCTCCCCAATTGCAATCAGTCTGAAGAAGGGTCTTGACCCTTAAACCTATGTCACCTATCCATGTCCTCGCGAGATGCTGCCAGACCCGCTGAGTTACTCCATCATGTTGCCAATTCTTTAAAGCAAATCAAAGCGAGTTGTTATATGTGTGGAGGCAAGAGAATGGGGGAGGGGGGAGTTTTAAGCGAATTTGTGTTCCCACACTGTGTTTCAATTCTGTATTTGTGTCGGAAGTTTGGAAAGAAAATCTAGTGTGGTTCTGCATGCCAACTTTCACAAGTGTGGAATGGCATCATGTGGCCATTAGCAGTCCAGCTGTTTCTTTTGGTCCTTCAAATCCAAAGTCATCACAACTATCATTTTAAAAATATATATTGTTTTGGGCTCGCTGCTACATTGAGTCATAGGGTGATACAGCATGGAAACAGGCCCTTCGGCCCCACATGCCCACACCGGCCAACATGTCCCATCTACACTAGTCCCACCTGCCTGCATTTGGCCCATATCCCTCTAAACCTGTCCTATCCAGTTCAAGGTCAAGTTCAAATTCACATTTATGGTCACATGCACCAATCGGTAGAATGGAATTTGAGTTTCCATACAGCCATGCGAATAAAAAGAACACAATAGACAATAGAGTTTAACATAAACATGTCTAGATGTTTCTTAAACATTGCGATAGTCCCTGCCACAACTACCTCCTCTAGCAGCTTGTTCCATACACCCACCACTCTTTGTGTGAAAAAGTTATCCCTCAGATTCCTATTAAATATTATCCCCTTCACCTTAAACCTATGATCTCTGGTCCTCGATTCATCTACTCTGGGCAAGAGACTCTGTGCATCTATCCGATCAATTCTTCTCATGATTTTATACTCCTCAATAAGATCACCCCTCATCCTCCTGCGCTCCAAGGAATAGACACCCAGCCTGCGCAACCTGTCCCTATAGCTCAGACCCTCTAGTCCTGGCAACATCCTCGTAAACCTTCTCTGAACCTCTTCAAGCTTGACAATATCTTCCCTATAACACGGTGCCCAGAACTGAACACAAAATTCTCAATGCGGTCTCACCAACATCTTATACAACTGGAACTTGACCTCCCAACTTCAAGTCAAGTCAAGTCAACTTTATTTGACACATACACTTGCAATATGAGCAGTGAAATGAAAGTGGCAATGCCTGTGGATTGTGCAAAACAACACAACAGCAGAACAGAACAGAACGGATCTTATAGAAACTTACAAAATTCTTAAGGGGTTGGACAGGCTAGATGCAGGAAGATCGTTCCCGATGTTGGGGAAGTCCAGAACACAGGGCCACAGTTTATGGATAAGGGGGAAGTCTTTTAGGACGGAAATGAGAAAAACATTTTTCACACAGAGAGTGGTGAATCTGTGGAATTCTCTGCCACAGAATGTAGTTGAGGCCAGTTCATTGGCTATATTTAAGAGGGAGTTAGATGTGGCCCTTGTGGCTAAATGGATCAGGGGGTATGGAGAGAAGGCAGGTACAGGAGACTGAGTTGAATGATCAGCCATGATCATATTGAATGGCAGTGCAGGCTCGAAGGGCCGAATGGCCTACTCCTGCACCTATTTTCTATGTTTCTATGTTGTATGTTTCTAACAGAACCAGTATTAACATTTTAGAAAAATAAAAAGACAAACACAACAGTAAATGAGTCCCTGGTGAGATTAGAGTTTACAGTCCTGATGGCCTGTGGGCAGAAACTCCATCTCATCCTCTCTGTTTTCACAGCGTGACAACAGAGTCGCTTGCCTGACACCGTAGCAGCTGGAACAGTCCTTTGCTGGGGTGGTAGGGGTCCTTCATTATCTTGCTGGCTCTGGATCTGCACCTCCTGGTGTTCAGTGTAGTTCCCATAGTGCGTTCGGCCGAACGCACTACTCTCTGCAGAGACTTCCTGTCCTGGGCAGAGCTGTTCCCAAACCAGATCGAGACGTTACCGGACAAGATGCTTTCTACAGCCCCAGAGTAGAAGCACTCTGTACTCTATACTCTATACTCTTCTACACTCTATATCTTCAATACTCATGTATAGTATTCTATAATCATGTATTGTCTTTCCGTTAGTACGCAACAAAAGCTTATCACTGTATCTCAGTACATGTGGCAATAAACTAAACTGAACTCAGGCAGTAGTAGTGTAGATGAGACATGTTGGTCAGTGTGGGTTAGTTGGGATGTAGGTAGGGTTGCCAACTTTCTCCCAAATAAGGGACAAATGTTCAAATTAAGGGACAAATTCCCGACAGCAATTCGTTGACCGTCTCGGCCGTGGGTGCTGGACTGCACATAAAACCCAGCCGGCAGGCCAGCTGATGAGCCTTGGCCTGGGTGCCCGGGGCCAAAACCTCCTCAGCTGGCCCGATGGTTGGGCTTTGTGTTCTGCTACATGCAATGTCTAACCCTCGACGCAAACCCTAGTTGCGGTTTCCACGCTGTACGACTCTCTGACTTTATCTCCTTTTACATCTGACTGCATTTCCCTGGCACTCGGATGCAGCAAAGGTGGTTTTTCCAGGGTGTCAGCACTTGCGATGATGGGTGCGATTAGAAAATCACAGGTTCAGAAAGCTGTGAAAACCATTTGCTTTTCTCAAGAACTGAGAGTTCTTGAGAGAATGAACAAACACAATCGTGACATTCCACCGTCATGCTTTTAAAAGACATTTGAACATGTTCATGGACAGGAGAGGTTTAGAGGGATACGGGCCAAATGCAGGCAGGTGACAATGAACAATAGACAATAGGTGCAGGAGTAGTCCATTTCATGTGATCATGGCTGATCATCCACAATCAGTACCCTCATTCCTGCCTCTCACCATATCCCCTGATGGGACAGGTGTAGATGGGGAAAGTTGGACGGCATGGGCAAGCTGGGCCGAAGGGCCTGTTTATGCGCTGCCTGACTCTATGACTATTTCACCATGACTCTAATGTCGATTGCTACCTGACCTACTGAGTTCCTCCAGCACTTAGTTTTATTTGATCTCTTCCTCCCCCTCCTGCTTTGTGCATTAAGGGGCTGTCCTAATTGGCGAGTTTAGAAGAGTTTAGGAGCGTTTGAAAAAATGTCATGTTGAAGACTTTCTTCTACCTCCTTTGACTATGTTGAAGACTAGCTTCTACTAGCTTCGGGAAAATTAGACACCTAATAGTGTGGAGTGAAGACGACCATCTTCGATCTCCTTCGACCTC
Organism: Okamejei kenojei; assembly: GCA_035221665.1. Lineage (NCBI taxonomy): Eukaryota > Metazoa > Chordata > Chondrichthyes > Rajiformes > Rajidae > Okamejei > Okamejei kenojei. The sequence continues at coordinate 10,725,862 of CM069136.1, forward strand.
CCTTCGACTATGTTGAAGACTATCTACGACTAACTTCGACTACCTTCGATTACCTTTGACTACCCTCGATCGCCTACGAATAACGTACGAGTAAAAAAAGTATCGATTTTTCCCATGGCAACTTTTTTTTACTCGCGGGCATTTTTCAACATGTTGAAACATATGCCGCGACCTAGCTGAGGCCTCGAGTATGTGGGGACTACTCTCGAGCATGAAGAAGAGTTACAAAGACCTCCTAGAACCTCGTGTCGACCATGCTGAGAGTACGTCAAGGGCAAACTCGTCTGAAATCGCAGATTAGGTCGCCGCAGTGGGACAGCCCCTTTACTTACCTTATGGAACAAGTCCTCGTCCGCCCCATTGTCTCTTTCTTTGACCAATTGGCTGATGTTTTCTTCCTTAGACGCACTGTTAGACTCTTCATTTAGTTTTTAGTTTAGTTTCGAGATACAGCGTGGAAACAGACCCTTCAGCCCACCGAGTCCGCGCCGACCAGCGATCCCCAAACACCAACACATTCCTACACATTTCACCAAAGCCAATTAACCGAAAAGACTTATACATCTTTGGAAAACCCACGGAGAGAACGGGTAAACTCGTAATCGGGATCGAACCCAGGTCTCTGGCACTGTAAGGCGGCAACTCTGCTGCTGTACCACAGTGCCACACTTTTATGCGGTTCATTCTTCAGCCTAGTGTGAGCTACTGTTGCTATTTTTGGTGCTATCTCATTGCAGAATCTCCATGTATAACAAGACATGATCAGTTTATCAACCTCTGTCCCCACCCTTTGGCTTTACATTTCACTCCGCTGCCCTCCTTATCTGATGCCCTTATGTCTCCTTTTCATCTCCAGCCCTTCAAGTTCAAGTTCGAGTTCAAGTTCACGTTTATTGCCACCTGCACCGGTTAAGGTACAGTGGAATTTGATTTACCATGCAGCCACACAATCAAAAAGAGCACAGTACACAATTGAATACAACGTGAACATCCACCAGAGTGGAATCGACATTCTTCATTGTGGTGGAAGGCAATAACATTGTCAGTCCTCCTCCTTTGTTCATCCGTGGTCGGGGCCATCAACACTCCGCAGTCGCCGCTATGGACGGCCGGATGTACAGCTCCTCTCGTCGGGAAGCTCGAAACTGCGACGTTGCAATGGCAAGTCCACCCCACTCCCGCGGCTAGAAGCTCCGCAGACCACAGCCCCATGATGCCAAAGTCATCAGGCCAGCGATCGGAGCACCCCTCTCTGGCGATCCCCGGCAAGGGATCGCCCAGCTCCGCGATGGAGAAGTCTACGCTGCGCCCGCTGCTGAAGCTCCGGGCCTGACTCCGGGAAAGACCGCTGCAATCCAAGCTGTTAGGCCACGAGTCGCATTCCACCGAGGTAAGTAATCGAAAAACAGTTTCCCCCTTCCCCGCCCCCTCCCACACTAAAACAAACTTTTAGACATGCTAAAAACAAAAAAAGTTGAAAGTCTCCTCTTCATCTCCAGCCCTAGTCACTTACACCGCCCATCTTGCAATCAAACCCTCTTCACCTGTATCCACCTATCATTTACCAGGTTTTGTCCTTAACTTTCTGTCCCGTACTCCAATCAGTCTGTAGAAGGGTCCCGACCCGAAACTTCACTTATCCATCAGTCACTGAAAGTAAGCATGCAGGTACAGCAGGCAGTGAAGGAAGAAAATTGTGAGATTAAATGAGAACTTACCAGTTTGAAGTTTGATCTTGATTTTATGAGGAGTTACGAAGAGCGATTACGTGAAGAAAGAAGAAGGCCGTCAGTCGTCATGCGTGTCAATCTTCAAAGCAGCGGTGTGGAATCACAGATAAAAAGAAGTTGACCTAAAGATAGTAAGATTTGGAGAAACTAGAACTACCAGATGACCTAATAATATGAGGGTTGGGAGTGGCGGTCACGTAATCGCTCATCGTAACTCCTCATAAAATCAAAATCAAACTTCAAAGTCTCATTTAATCTTACTATTTTACTTTGGAGTCACATGAGTGACTACCTGAAGATTTCAAAGCTCTGTGATTTCACGCCGGTTCGAATCCAGGCGTCACACACTGAATGGATTGACCATGGATGAGTGAGAAAAAATGTTAAAGCATTCAGACATAACATAGTTAGGTAACAAAAACTGATGCTTTAATGCAAAACAAAAACAATAGTGACCCCGCTCAACCTGGGGAGAAACTAAACAGAATTCAAAATGGTACGTGCAAACACCCCTGGTCCGGCAATGGGTTTGTTATAAAACCGGCGGAACATCCTCTCATTGGCCCATCCTGCCGCCGCTAGGATGTTGTCGAGGGGCATGTCCATAGCCCTTGCTGCCGGCGTTGATGCTGCCCTGGTGGAGTGAGATTTGTAAATATCAGTATCTACTCCTGCAAGTGCCAGTACCTCTTTTAGCCATCAGGAGATGGTTTGTGTGGACACCCTATGGCGTGTTTTTTTTGTGGCTGATTAGGACAGCTAACTCTGTGCCTCTAAGGCTGCTGGTGCCTGTAATATAGTGGTGCAAATGATCTACCACACACAGTTGAGGATCTTCGGGGTATGCCAAGAACTCAAGCCTGGGCCCTGGCACCCCGGCCCTGCTCTGTTTTATTAAATCATAAATGATAAAAGTTATGGTGTTGGCAGTGTTGTGCATGTTGTCGAGTCGCAGTTTGTGTAGGGTCTGGACTCGTTGCGGCGTAATGAGCACCATTAGCATGACCATTTTGAGGATGAGCTTATGTAAGGATAATGTGGTGGCTGGGCCCCACTGTCGGAGTAGCGTCAGCACCACACTTACATCCCATGTGTTGGTATATCGAGGCCTGGGGGGTGCAGTGTTATATATGCCTTTCATTAATCTGGTGATAAGGGGATGCTTCCCCACTGGTAAGGCCCCCGTTCCCAGTACTATATATGAGGACAGTGCACTCCTGGCACTGTTGATGGCACTGTAGCCTAATTTTTGGTCATGATATAAAGTAGATAGGAATTCTAATACGTCCGTGATGCCCACTGTGTCATATGTGATGTTAGATGCCCTACAATATGTCTCCCACTTTTTGATGTGGGAGACATACTGCTTTTGTGTGCTGTCCCTCCAGGCCGCTGTAATAACATCCACCGTTCGATCAGCCAGTCCGAGTCCCAGGAAAGGTGTCCTCAGAATCCGCAAACCAACAAATTTATTTGGTCATGTAGCGGATGATGGTCCCCCGTTACCGGGTGTCCCAGGACAGCCATCATAGGCTGTGTCATGATTCCCAGGACAAGTGGGAACCAAGATTGTGTAGGCCAATCTGGCACTACCAAAATGCCTGTGGCATTGTCTTGCTTTATTTTGACCAAGCATCGGCTGATGAGGGAAAAAGGAGGGAAAACATACAAGAACATTTCTCCCCAATGCAGTGTGAAAGCATCCACTGCTTCTGCCCCTGGATCGGGCTCCCATGAGACATATTTGGGCAACTGGTGATTCAACTTGGAGGCAAACAAGTCAATGTCCGGCGTGCCATATCGGCCAACAATGTCAGTAAACACTTCATGATTCAACATCCATTCTGTGTTATCATTAAATTTCCGTGATCTAGTGTCTACCACCATATTATATCTACCTGGCAGGTAGATAGCCGTGACCCAAATGTTCCTTGCAATACACCAATGCCAAAGGAGGTTTTCCAATTTATCACATGACTCAGATTTTATTCCACCCATGTGATTGACATACGCCACTGCCGTGGTGTTGTCAATCTGAAGTTGTACATGCACATGATGCATGTTGCTGCAATAAGTCTTTAAGTCATAAAGTGCGCCCAACAATTCTGAATAGTTAATGCCATATTGTTGTAGGATTAAGGGCTCCTGCACATTCCACCTGCCCCCGCAGCTGGAGCTGGTGTCTGTTGCCCCCCAGCCCAGGCCACTTGCATCGGTTTGTATTATCACCGATGGTGTGTCAATTTGAATTTTCTTAGAACAGTAATGTACATTGGTAGCCCACCAGTGTAACTCCGCAATAGCATCTGGTGGTAAATGCATATGTTCCCCGAATTTGCCTGCGTGAGCTTTGAGGCCTCGTTCCTTTGCTCTTTGTAAATTTTGGTAATACATAGGTCCATAGCGTACACCTAGAAAAGCTGCAATAAGCTTGCCAATTATGCTTGCTACTTGTCTGATTGTTGGCCTCTGATTAGCAATTAGCTTACTGCAGGCTTCCTTCAAGTCTGATTGCTTGCCAGCTGGCAGAGTCACTGACATTTGATTTGAGTTGATTGTAAACCGTAGGTAATCAATTACCTTGACTGGAGTCAATTTAGACTTAACTGGATGGATTACAAATCCCAACCTCTCAAACATGAGTTTGGTAGCTGAAACAGATGCTATTGCTGATTCCTTTGTGTTGCCAATTATTAGAATATCATCCAAATAAGCCATCACAATGTGATTCTGAGCTCGTAGCAGTCCCAGAACTGGTTTTAGTAATTTTGTAAAAAGCCTGGGTGCCGAAGTCAGCCCATTTGGCGATGCCTTGAATTGCCACATCTGCCCCATCCAGTTACATTTCAAATGTCTCCTGTGTTCCCTGTGTATAGATACGGAGTAATAAGTATCTTTTAGGTCAATGCAAGCCATATAACTTCCTTTGGAGACCAGCTGAATAGCTGTACCAAAGTTGTCCATTTTAAAATGTTTATGCTGCACTTGGGTATTGAGTTCCGTCAAGTCTAGGATAATACGACTCCCTCCATCTTTCTTTTGCGTAGGAAATATATTCGATACAAATTGGTGTGATTCTGGGCGAGACCTCTGAATCACCCCATTTTGCTTTTAAAGCCAAAATTTAAGCCTGTATCTCAAACCTTTCCTGTTGAGGGAACAGATATGTGCGGTTTGGTACATTTTGAGTGGGTGGTGCTGAGCCAAGAAGGAGCTCAATTTTAAACCCTTCTACGCTGTGCAGTATGAACGGGTCTGCTGGTATCCAAATCCATTTGTTCAAAAAATGTTTTAGCCTTCCCCCAACTTGTAAATTAGAGGTGTGTGATTTGTCCCACAAGGAACTAGAAGGTCCTACCTTTGGTTTTACAGCCTATGTGGTCCTGGCCTCCTGCCTCCCTCCCTGGGACTGCTGGGCTCTGCCTCCTGTCCATGAGCCCCTAGGCTGGCTGTGCCTGTTGTGGAAGGTGGCATAACGATGCCCTCGTAGTGATGAGCCCCTGGGTGGAGTTGAGGTTCGGCTCATGAGGTGGAGACTCTTGGCCTCGTCATCCAGCTCACGTACCTGCTTCGGCAGGTCTGCCCCAAACAAATAGTTTGCCGGCTGTACATTGCTGGCTTTGCACAGCACGGCAAACTTCGGGTTCAATGCCGGTCTTATGGCACTCTTCCGCAGACAGTTAATTTCAAACAAGGCATTGCAGAGGAGCCCCATTGCATCCTGTTGTGTCTCCGTTAGTGGCCCGCCCGCAATAGACCTGGCAAAAGCCGTTACACTGAGGCCAGTATTTTCTGAATTTTCTGAAGTTTTACCACCTGGGCTCTTACCCCTGGCCCAATATGGCCCCAGCTGGCATGGTTAACGGCCGGCACACTGAGGGAGGCACAGTTGACAGGGGTACTATAGAGGCCGGTAGTCTCCTCCATTACCTGGTCCTTTAGCTGGTGCGAGGCCAGGTAGTTAATGGTGGTGGCCAGTTCTTCATCCAAGGCCTCTCCGGTTCGGGTGAGTAAGGCAAACTCGGACGCCAATAAAGGCACTGTTGCTCCTAGGTCCCCAGGGTGTTCCTCTGATGTGCCTCCCTGCTCTGAGTCAGGGTACTGCTGACTCCGTGTACTCCCACTCTATGGATAGGGAGACACTTCGCAGCCCTGTATAAGGTGCTGCTAACGCGAGCTCCCGTGGAGACCCGGCGTGATACTGCTCCCTCCTCTGGAGCAGATCAGTCTGGAGGCACCTCTCCAACAGGTGTTCCAGACGCTTCCCATGGTGGGAGGTGATTCCTCCAGTCAGGACTCATCAGAGTCTACGGGTCTGGCAGACTTATGTGTGGCTTTGCGCCCCGGTGCTCTCTTGTAGCACCAAGTCTGCTTCCGCTGGTTCCAACAACGGCGGTCTTGAAGGTGGCACGGACAGCCGTCCGCTACCCGCAGCACCACAGTCTTCCGTAGCCGGCTTCGCAGACCGTCTCCGCACCTTCGACATGGTAGGTCCGTACTGTTGATAGAAAAACTAACAACCGAAACCCACCAAACAACGACCGTAAGTAACACTTACCTCGTTTTTAAAACTTACCGCTGGAGTGACGCAATCGCGCCTGCCAGTCCGTCGTTGGCGCATGCTTCAGACGTAATGACGCGCATGACGAATGATGGCCTTCTTCTTTAGTCACGTAGTCACTCACGTGACTCCGAAGTAAAATGGCATGTTGGCCTTCATAGCGAGAGGATTTGAGTATACGAGCAAGGAGGTCCCACTGCAGTTGTACAGGGCACTGGTGAGACCACACGTGGAATATTGTGTGCAGGTTTGGTCTCCTAATTTGAGGAAAGACATTCTTGCTATTGAGGGTGTGTAGCGTAGGTTCACCAGGTTAATTCCCGGGTTGGGAGGGACTGACATATGATGAAAGAATGGATCGACTGGGCTAATAGTCACTGGAATTTAGGAGGATGAGAGGATCTTATAGAAACATATGACATTTTTAAGGTGATTGGACAGGCAAGATGCAGGAAAAATGTTCCGATGTTGGAGGAGTCCAGAACCAGGGGTCACAGTTTAAGAATAAGGGGTAGGCAATTTAGGACTGAAATAAGGAAAAACTTTTGCACCCAGAGAGTGGTGAATCTGTGAAATTCTCTGCCACAGAAGGCAGCTGAGGACAATTCACTGGATGTTTTCAAGAGAGAGTTATGGGGCAGTCCCACTGTACGAGCTAATTCAAGAGTTAATTCTAATCAGTTAAATCTAAAGAGTTAAGCTAATTCTCCCGAGTTTCCCCTGATTTCAACTCGGAGAATTACAGTAATAGCCGCTCATGGGTACTCGGGGCTCTCGTGGACATTTTTCAATATGTTGAAAAATCTTCACGAGTCTTCCCGAGATTACCGTGTTTCCCGAGTACCAGCCGCTGAGAGACGTCCCGATCTCCGACGTATGCGCTACGTACAATCTACGTGCTTACCACGAGTTTGATATTTTTTAAAACTCGGGAGAGCTCTGGAATTAGCTCGTACAATGGGACAGCCCCTTTAGATATAGCTCTTGGGGCTAACAGAATCAAGGGACATGGGGAGAAAGCAGGAACAGGGTTTGGATGATCAGCCATGATCATATTGAATGACGGTGCTGGATCAAAGGGCCGAATGGCCTACTGCACGTATTTTCTATGTTTCTATCTATGTGCTCTTCATGAACGGCTCTCTCAAACTCTTCAATGGTTCAATGGTTGTTTATCATCTCGCGTACCAGGGTTTGGTGAATTTTACTTTTTGCTTACAGTTCAGTCAAATTATTACCATACATAAATACAATCCCAGATTAAGTACTGAATGTATAGAAGCAGCCCACAGAATCCATATGAAGGGTTCTAGAAATGTTGATGAGGTTCAAGCTGCAGCCTTAATGTGAGTCACTGTTGGTATTTTTGGTGTTATCTCACTGATCTTCCTGTATATCAAGGATATAATCAGCTATCTGCAAACACAGAAGAAAAAGCATGTATGTCTAGTCCATCGCTTGGAGTTACAACATAGAAACAGGCCCTTCGGCCCATCATAAGTTCATAACTGATAGAAGCAGAATTAGGGCATTAGGCGCATCAAGTCTACTCCGCCATTCAATCATGGCTGATCTATCAATCCCATTCTCCTGCCTTCTTCCCATAAACCCTGACACCCATACTAATCCATACACCCATGCAAAGAGTAGGCGTGACACGGGTCCTTTTCAGAATGGCAGGCAGTGTCGAGTGGAGAGCCGCAAGGCTTGGTGTTGGGGCCGCAACTGTTTACCATATATATTAATGATTTGTAAGAGGGAATTAGGAGCAACACTAGCAAATTTGCGGATGACACAAAGCTGGGTGGTGGTGTGAACTGTGAAGAGGATGTTAGGAGGTTGCAGGGGGACCTGGACAGGTTGAGTGAGTGGGCAGATGCGTGGCAGATGCAGTATAATATAGATAAATGTGAGATTTTCCACTTTTTCGGCAAAAACAAGGAGGCAGATTATTATCTCAATGGGGTTAGGTTATGTAAGGGGGAGGTGCAGCGAGACCCAGGCGTCCTTGTACACCGGTCACTGAAAGTTGGCTTACAGGTACAGCAGGCAGTGAAGAAAACTAATGGAATGTTGGTCTTTATAACAAGAGGATTTTAGTATAGAATTAAAGAGCTTCTTCTGCAGTTGTATAGGGCTCTGGTGAGACCACATCTGGAGTGTTGTGTGCAGTTTTGGTCTCCTAATTTGAGGAAGGACATCCTTGTGATTGAGGCAGTGCAGCGTAGGTTCACGAGATTGATCCCTGGGATGGCGGGACTGTCATATGAGGAAAGATTGAAAAGACTAGGCTTGTATTCACTGGAGATTAGAAGGATGAGGGGGAATCTTATAGAAGGATAAAACATTATAAAAGGACTGAATAAGCTAGATGCAGGAAAAATGTTCCCAATGTTGGGCAAGTCCAGAACCAGGGGCCACAGTCTTAGAATAAAGGGGAGATCATTTAAGACTGAGGTGAGAAAGAATTGCCTGCCACAGATGGCAGCGGAGGCCAAGTCACTGGATGGATTTAAGAGAGTTAGATAGAGCTCTAGGGCTAGTGGAGTCAAGGGATATGGGGAGAAGGCAGGCACGGGTTATTGATCGTGGACGGTCAGCCATGATCACAATGAATAGCGGTGTTGGCTCGAAGGGCCGAATGGCCTCCTCCTGCACCTATTTTCTATGTTTCTATGTTTCTATGTTATGTCGAATCTATCCATCTCTGCCTTAGAAATCTTTGTTATCCATGGACTACATTAACAACTCAAATAATAGCAGGACTGGTGAAAACGATTGTTTTGTTATTGTTATTGGGAGTACACATCTGAGAAGGTGATATGTTGCACAACACTTGCACCTCTGAACTTCAGTCCTGTTGCAATATTGTACCATTCATGTCACACTGCAGATCGAAGGTGTGACAGTTCTCAGCATCTCTGCGGATATGAGCCAAAAATACTCCAAAATTTACGAAATTGAAACCATATTCGGAACGTATGTCTTATTATTGGGTTAGTCGTATATTTATTCAATCTCGTAATTGTAAAAGGTAACGAGGCCCCTAGAATAGAAGCCAACGATAGTCCTTATAAGGAATCACGTTCAAGGTTTAGCCATTCTGGGCAATGGGTATCTTCTAAATCTTTTGTCCAAAATGTTAGATAACGAACATTGACTGCCCAATAGTAGAATCTAAGGTTCGACAATGCCAAACCACCATCTTTTTTTGATTTCTGTATTTTTTACTTAGTCTGGAATTTTTATTCTGCCATATATATGAAGACATTTTGAAATCTATAATATCAAAGAAAGATTTGGAAATAAAAATTGGTATCGTCTGAAATAAATACAGAAATTTAGGTAAAATGGACATTTTATCAGCATTGCTTCGGCCGCTTAAAGATAAGGACATTGTGACCATTTGGTAAACTGATGTTTAATATGGTCAATTAAAGGCATCAAATTCAATTTAAATAAATCCTTGTGATTCTTGGTGATCTTAATACCTAGATAGTTAAAGCTTTCGGTAGTCAATCTAAGTGGAAACTGTCCATAATTTGAAACAAGATTATTTAATGGAAAAAGCTCACTCTTACTAAGATTTAGTTTATAACCAGAAAAACTACTAAATTGATTAAGTAATGCTACTATTCCCGGAATAGATTTGTCAAGGTTAGAAATGAATCATAACAGGTCATCTGCATAAAGAGAGAGCTTATGTGTCTTATTCCCGCGGACAATACCAAAAATATTAGGGGATTCCCTAATAACGGTGGCTAAAGGTTCCAAAGCAATATCAAATAGTAAAGGACTTGAGGGACAGCCCTGTCTAGTACCTCGAAAGAGCCTGAAAAAAGGGGATCTCTGATTATTAGTAAGTACAGAAGCATAGAAAACATAGAAAATATATGCAGGAGGAGGCCATTCGGCCCTTCGAGCCAGCACCGCCATTCATTGTGATTATGGCTGATCCTGATCACGAAGCCTGAGGTATATAATATATCAGCTTGATCCAAGAAATACATTTTGGACCAATCTTAAATTTTTCAAGTGTATTGAATAAGTATTCCCAATCTACTCTATCAAACGCCTTCTCTGAGTGAGATGACACATTCAGGGGTTTTATTTGAAGCTGTATATACAATATTCATTAATCTCCTAACGTTAAAGTATGAGTAACGATTTTGAATAAAACCTGTCTGATCTTCAGAGATAATTTGAGGTAAAATATTTTCCAATCTCATAGCTAATATTTTGGAAAGAATTTTAAAATCTACATTTAACATTGATATTGGTCTATATGATGTCACTTCAGTAGGTCTTTATCTGTTTTAAGAATTAAGGAAATAGATGCTTCATAAAAAGATTGTGGTAATCTATTCTTTAAAAAGGCTTCTTTAAATGCCAGGGAGACAATAAATTTGAAAAATACTTTAAAAATTCTACTGTAAACCCATCTAAACCGGTTTTACCAAAATTCATTGAAAGAATTGCTTTCTGTATTTCTTCTTCCGTGATGGATTCATCTAACAACAGAGATTCGTTATATGGTAAATTTGGTAAGTTCAGTTTCTTTAAAAACTCATGCATTATATTGGAATCAGTAGGAAAGTCTGATTGGTATAGGGAGGTATAAAATTCTTGAAAGGATTTATTAATTTCGTCATGGTCTACAGTTAATGTACCATCCCGTTTACTCACTTTAGTAATCTGGCGCTTTGCCGACACCGCTTTCAACTGATTAGCGAGTAATTTACCAGATTTTTCACCATGTATATAAAATTGACTTTTGGATTTAAGTAGCTGGTTCTCAATCGGTGATACTAAGAACAAATCATGTCTCAATTGAAGTTCAACTCTATTCTTATAGAGCTCTAAACTAGGAGCTTTTGAATATTTTTTATCAATTTCTTTAATCTCGTCAGCCAATGTACGCATTTCTTTTTGAGTTTGTTTTTTTAATCCCGCGGAGTGTTAAATAATTTGTCCACGAATATATGCCTTAAAAGCATCCCAGACTACACCATTGGATATTTCTTCAGTAGAGTTTTGTCAAGAAGTAAAAAGCAATCTGATCTTTCATAAAATTAATAACATTTAAGTCTTGAAGCAAAGTAGCATTAAATCGCCATTGTTTAGCACTAAACTTGGAATCAGGTCGTTTGATTGATAGTTTCAATGGTGCGTGATCAGAAATTACAATTGCATCGTACTCACAGGGCAGTGACCGATGGAACTAGCCGGGAATCTATTATAAAATAGTCGATCCTAGAATAACTATGATATACATAAGAGAAAACTGAAAATTCTTTGTCATTTGCATGTAAGAATCTCCAAACTTCTTTTTACAAATTCATAGAAACATAGAAACATAGAAAATAGGTGCAGGAGTAGGCCATTCGGCCCTTCAATATGATTCAATATGATCATGGCTGATCATCCAACTCAGTATCCTGTACCTGCCTTCTCTCCATACCCCCTGATCCCTCTAGCCACAAGGGCCACATCTAACTCCCTCTTAAATATAGCCAATGAACTGGCTTCAACTACCTTCTGTGGCAGAGAATTCCAGAGATTCACCACTCTCTGTGTGAAAAATGTTTTCCTCATCTCGGTCCTAAAGGAATTCCCCCCTATCCTTAGACTGTGACCCCTTGTTCTGGACCTCCCCAACATCGGGAACAATCTTCCTGCATCTAGCCTGTCCAACCCCTTAAGAATTATGTAAGTTTCTATAAGATCCCCCCTCAATCTTCTAAATTCCAGCGAGTACAAGCCGAGTCTATCCAGTCTTTCTTCATGTAAAAGTCATGACATCCTAGGAATCAGTCTGGTGAACCTTCTCTGTACCCCCTCATGATTCATTTGACTACTCAAATTCAAATTCCCATCTGCCAGGGTGGGATTTGTGTCTGAATCTATCGTCTGGACCAGGGATCGGCAACCTACAGCCCACGGGCCGGATTTGGCCCGTAACCCAAAATCATTCGGCGTATTTTTTTTCAATTCCTTTTCACTACATGATTCCTGATCTGTTCACTACAGCCAGTCCCAGTCCCGGGAGCGTGAGCTGATCTGTTCACTACAGCCAGTCCCAGGAACGCGAGCGATCTGGGAACTGCAGAAAACACATTGAAAAACTTGTGAAAAATAACGGGAAAAACAACACCAAGTGTCACACTAGTTAATATGTATTATTAGTGTGTATTATTACTAATGCATGTATTATTAGTATGAATTATTACTAATTACTAATTTAGTTAGTATGTATCATTGATGAACTGTACACTGAGGGGCCAGGAAGCAAGCGGGCAGGATCATCTCTGACCCCTCTCACCCTGGCCACAAACACTTTGAATCACTTCCCTCTGGAAGGCGACTCAGGACTATCAAAGCTGCCACAGCCAGACATAAATACAGTTTTTATCCACGAGTAATTGCTCTACTCAACAGCCAAAAATCTGTAGCCCCCCTTTGATCTGGTATTTTGTTGGTTCACATGCTTGATCAATGGTGTTTTATCATTAATGTTTTATTATTATTAACATTTAGTGTTTTCTGAGTGATTCGTAACTGTCACTGTATGTCATGTTGTTACTTGTGGGCGGAGCACCAAGGCAAATTCCTTGTATGTGAACACCTGGCCAATAAACTTACTTACTTACTTATTTACTTACTTACTTACTTACAAAGGGTACAAAGGACATTTATTATCACCAATCAGTGTAGTGAAATTTGACTTGCCATGCAGCACTCAGATAAAGATAAACCACAACATTAAAGAATTTAACACTAAACATAAAAACATCCCCCCACAATAGTTCCCACTGTGAGGGAAGGCACAAAGTCCAGTCCCCATCCTCATGTCCACCCATAGTCGGGCCTATTGAGGCCTCCACAGTCGCCGCTACGGGGCCCGATGTTTCAGGCCTTTCTCGCCGGGTGATGGTACTCTCAGCGGCTCGGGACACCTGGAACGGCCACTTCCTTACTGGAGTCCGTGGCTTCCGAAGCCGCCAGGCCGCGCTGGATGGAGCGCCACCACTGGTGATTTGGGCAAGAGACCCCAGGCTCCCGATGTTAAAGTCAGCGCCGCCGCCCGCAGCCGGCCGCCCCACAGACCCGCAGCTCCGCGAAGTTCATCGGCGGTCTTCAGCTCAACAGAGCTCCAGCGCGGCGGCCTGGGCAAGGCATCCTCCACTCCGCGATAGCGCTCCAGCACTGCGCCGCTGCCGAAACCGTGGTTCTAGCCGGTCCCCTCAGGAAACACCGCTCCAGACCCGTTGGTAAGCAGCGAGGACTTACTTACTTACTTATTATTACCTCTATTTATTAACTATGGTGATAGACGTGGCACGCCATCCACTCACAGATATGGGGCCTGGCCCCTATGCAGAATCAAGGTTGCCGGCCTCTGGTCTAGACCTTTGGTCACCAGTCTCGTTAACCACTAACCACTGCACCGTTGTTCATGTTAACGAGCAGTAACGTTAGACAGAAAGTCTCTGATCTTCCCACGCAATATGATATTTCTTTTGATCTATTTCCTGGATTTACTTAAAAATATTTTTCTCCTCCAACATCTTATTTTGGGTAAGATGGGCCAGATATCAGCGAGACCTCTTCACGGCAAAACATTAGTATACTGCGAGCATGGTAGATGCGGGCAGGCAGATTTATTCAATTTGATGAGTTTCCGCAGAGAGGGAAAGGTAACGCTGGGTAAATATTTAATGCCCAGGCATCTGAAGCACAAATGTCAAAGCAACATTTATAAGTAAAAAAAAAGCAAGGATATTCAGTTCCCTTTAAAGTGATCAAATGAACCTGTATGTGTGACTGTGTCTGTCTCTGTGCACAGGTTCGAAATTTGTTTGTGTTTGTATATGTCCCTGTGTCTGCGCGTGTGCGTGTATATATTTGCGTGTGTGTGTGTGTGTACATGTGTGAGTTTGTGTGTGTGTATCTGTGTCTGCATGTGCGTGAATGTGTGGTTGTGTGTGTGTATGTGTGTATGTGTGCGTGAGTGCATCTGTGTTTGCGTGTGTGTGTGTGTCTGTGCGTGTGTGGGTCTGTGTCTGTGTGAGTGTGTGTGTGTGTATCTGTGTGAGTGCGTCTGTGCGTGCGTGTGCATGTGTGTGCATGCGACTGTATGCGTGTATGTGAGTTTGTGCGCATGTGTATGTCAAATTTATACGTTGAGGTGCAATGTGGAACGTGAAGCTAAAGGGTGGCCCTTCGGCCCATCAAGTCCATGCCGACCATTAATCACCCCTTCAATAATTGAATGTTATCCCACTTTTGCAACCTACACACTTTTGCAACCTACACACAGTTTACAGAAACCAATTAACCTGTAGACCTACATGTCTTTGGAATGTGGAGAAAAGCTGTGTGTGTGTGTGCATGTCTGTCCGTGCGTGTGTGCGTGTGTTCCTGGGTGTGATTGTGCTGCCTGTCTCGCTGAGTTACTCCAGCATTTTGTGTTTATATTCGGTTTAAACAAGCATCTGCAGTTCCCACCTATACAATGTCTATCTTCTCTTTCCATAGATGTTGCTTTGACCCGCTGAGATTTTCCACCATTAGTTTAGTTTAGTTTAAAGATACAGCGCAGAAACAGGCCCTTCGGCCCACCGAGTCTGCGACGACCAGCGATCCCCGCACAGTAACACCATCCTACACACACTAGGGATAACTTACAATTGTACCAAGCCAAGTAGCCTCCAAACCTGTATGTCTTTGGAGTGTGGGAGGAAACTGGAGCTGCCGGAGAAAACCCACGCTGGACGTTCTCCCCCACGTCAAGGGGAGAACGTGCAAACTCCGTGCAGAGAGCTGTGGTTTTATTTCAAATTTCTGGCATTAGCAGTTTTATATTTTGATTTTCATTGATCCAGTACTGAATGGTCTCACCAGCATCAGACACAGATCACACCAAAGTAAACGAGACTGTGGTATTTGCAGATATCTGGTCATGTTCACACAAGAAAGGCTTGCAAATTCAATGGCAACTGGCTGACTGGTTGGAAAGCTTTTATCAAAACCAAAGGTGTCAAAACACCATTCGACCAAATAGCATGCCCTGAAAACAGTAAAACAAAAATTCACCCTTCTTATTGAAATGAAACACTTCTCTTTAATTTGGCAACCATTTGTTGAGTCAGAGATTTAAGGGGATCTTCACAATAACAACATATTGCTTTAATTCAATATGTTTAACATTGTAAAACAACCCAAGCCCCTTCACAAAAGCATTCGCCGTTAAGTGTAGACTTGACAAACTCACACACACACAAAGTGCAGGAGTGACTCTGCGGGTCAGGCAGCAGCTCTGGAGAACATGGTGGATGATGTTATGTTCATCAGTTTGTTAGTTCATAAGTGATAGGAGGAGATTTAGGCCATTCGGCCCTTCAAGTCTACTCTACCATTCAATCATGGCCGATTTATCTTCTCCTCTTATCTATAATCTCCTGCCATCCCCCAAAACCCCTGACACCCGTACTAATCAAGAATCTATCTACCTACCTGTCTGTCTGTCTGTCTGTCTGTCTGTCTGTCTGTCTGTCTGTCTGTCTGTCTGTCTGTCTATCTATCTCTGTCTCTCTCTGTCTCTCTCTCTCTCTCTCTCTCTATCTATCCTCTCTCTCATCTCTCCATCTCTCCATCTCTCTCTCTCTATCCATCTATCCATCTATCCATCTATCTATCTATCTATCTATCTATCTATCCATCTATCTATCTATCTATCTATCTATCTATCTATCCCATTCTTCAGACTAAAGGACCCTTCTTACGACTGTGCGGCCTTGTGGGTCGGAGGTGGAGCCTCGCGGGGCGATGAAACCCGCAGCCAACGGCCTCTGGGTCGACAGAGCACGCGGCTGGGGCCCGGGTCAGCTCCACGGAGGTATCCGGAGAGGAGCCGGCGGCGATAGTGGAGAGGTCGATGTGGCGGTCGATGATGGCGCCGACCGACGGACGGGAACGTGACTTGCCACGTGTCTAAAGTATTCAATTCAATAATTGCAGTAAGGGGGAATGGGGGAAAGAAAGCTGGAAAAGAGGTGGGGGCCTGGCAAGTGATAGGTGGATACAGGTGAGGAAGTGATATGATTACATTAGCAGGTGGGTAGACAAAAGCCTGAGACGAAAAGAAGACAAATGGTTATGAGATAGGGGAAGGTCTAAAGGAAAAAATGAGTCTAGTTGATCACAGGCTTGGTCAAGGTAATTGATCTTAAGAGTCTTTGACCTTGAGAGTTAATTTTGTTTCTCTTTCACTATTTTGTTAGAGTAATGACAAAGGTGAACAAAGGAAGCAACAACCTGGTGGACTGGTGGAATTGGGTAAGGGGCACTGGTTTGTGCGTTACCTATGGATTGACCGGCACCTACTTCCAGATCCCCCCTGAAACATCACCCATACTTTTTCTCGAGAAGGTCGAGACCCTTCTTCAGGCCGAACATCATCTATCCATTTTCTCCAGAGACGCTGCCTGACCCGTTGAGTTACTCCAGCACTTTGTGCCAATCTTCGGGATAAACAACATCTCACAAGCATGGGCATCATCTATATCCTCTCTCTCGCCCAGAGAGTTGTGAATCTGTGGAATTTCTCTGCCGCAGAAGGCAGTGGAGGCCAATTCACCAGATGTTTTCAAGAGAGCGTTAGATTTAGCTCTTAGGGCTAAAGAAATCAAGGGATATGAGTAAAATGCAGGAACGGGGTACTGATTTTAGATGATCAGCCGTGATCATTTTGAATGGCTGTACTGGCTCGAAGGGCCGAATGGCCTTGCCCTGCACCTATTTTGCGTAGAGCAACGAGTAGTTGCCCTACTCAACAGCCAAAAATCTGTAGCCTCCCTTTGATCTGGTATTTTGTTGGTTTACATGCTTGATCAATGGTGTTTTATCATTAATATTTTATTATTATTATTATTATTAATGTTTAGTGTTTTCAGAGTCATTCGTAACTGTCACTGTATGTCATATTGTTATTTGTGGGCGGAGCACCAAGGCAAATTCCTTGTATGTGAATACTTGGCCAATAAACTTCCTTACTTCCTTACTTTTTCTATGTTTCTATGTTTCTTTTTCTTCACTAATGGAACAGTTCTTGTTTCATACTTACTCCCCCCCCCCCCCCCCCCTCCCCCCCCTCCCCCCCCCCCCCCCCCCCTCCCCCCCCTCCAACCTTCTCCAACTCTCGGCCCACTACATTGATGAGTGGTTTGCTTCTGATCCCAGCACTCAGTTTTATCACCTTTGGCACCAATTTTCACCTTGCCCTCCAACTTACCAGGATGATATCCTTCACTTTCCTCCATTTCTGGATCTCTCTGTCCACATCTCAGGTGACAAAGCATCCATCAATATCTAAAGTAATGCCAATGCGCTCCAGCTATCTCGGCCACACCACCTCCCCATCTTGTCTGTTGCAAGAACGTTTTCCCTTTCTCTCAGTGTCTCTGCCTCTGCCACTTCTGTTCTCTGGATGGAGCTTCTGAACTGTCCATCTTCTTCAGGGAACGTGGCTTGCCTTCTCTTGTCGTTGATGAAGTCTTGCACACATTTCCCCCATTTCATAAATTCATAAGTTATAAAGGGCAGAATTAGGCCATTCGCCCCATCAAGTCTACTCCGCCATTCAATCATGGCTGAACTGTCTTTCCCTCTCAACCCCATTCTCCTGCCTTCTCCCCATAACCCCTGATGTCCGTACCAATCGAGAATCTGTTGATCCCCGCCTTAAAAATATCCAATGACTTGGCATCCACAGCCATCTGTGGGAATGAATTCCACAGATTCACCACTCTCTGACTAAAGAAATTCCTCCTCATCGCCTTTCTAAAGGTTAGTCCTTTTATTTTGAGGCTGTGCCCTCTGGTCTTAGACTCTCCCACCAGTGGGAACATCCACTCCACATCCATTTCCCACACGTTTGCTCTCACAATCACTCCCCAGTCCTCAGACAAAACATCGACAAAGTTCCCTTTGTCTTCACCTTTCACCCCACCGGCTTCCGTATCCAGCATATCCAAAACCTCTCTCGCTTTCTCTCTTGTTTAAGAAAGAACAGATGCTGGAAAAAAGCAAAGGGAGACAAAAATACAGGAGAACCTCAGCGGTGAGGCACCATCTAGGTGCTGCCTCACCCGCCGAGTTTCTCCAGCATTTTTATCTCCCTTCGCTTTTCCTCTTGGTCTTCCTCTCATTTTCTTTCTGTTATTTGCTGTTCACTCTTTCTTTCTTGCTCTTTCTCCCTCTCTGTTCTGCATTTTCTGCACTCTCTATTCTCCTGTTCTCTCGCCCTCTCTGCCTTCTCTCTCCTGCTCTTATTTTGCTTCTCTCTCTCTCTCTCTCTCTCTCTCTCTCTCTCTCTCTCTCTCTCTCTCTCTCTCTCTCTCTCTCTCTCTCTCTCTCTCGCTCTCTCTCGCTCTCTCTCTCTCGCTCTCTCTCTCTCTCGCTCTCTCTCTCGCTCTCTCGCTCTCTCTCGCTCTCTCCCTCTCTCTCTCTCTCCCTTTACCCTCTTGCTTCCCTCTTGCTCTCCCCATTTATCTTTTTCTTTTTTCAACTCTTCCTCTCCCTTTCTCACTCTCTTTCTGTCTCTCCCTCCCTCCCTCTGTCTCTCATCCTCTCCCTATTCCACTCTCATCTCTCTCTCTCTCTCTCTCTCTCCCCTTTCCCATTTGCTCTCCCAATATCTCTTTTTCTCTTTTTTCCCTTCCTGCTCTCTTCATTTTCTCATTCTCTCTCTTTCTGTCTGCCTTTCCCTCTCCCTCCCTCTCTTTCCCTCCCTATTTCACTCTTTTTTATCTCATTCTCGTATTCTCTATCTTTCTCGCTCTCCCTCCCCTTGCTCACCTCACATCTCTTTTTTCCTCTCTCTCTCTCTCTCTCTCTCTCTCTCTCTCTCTCTCTCTCTCTTCTCTCTCGCTCGCTGTTTCGAAGGCAAATTAGTTTTTGACCTTCATTGCAAAGTTTACAAATGGCTTCCCACTTACATTCACAGTGCCTTGCTCCTCTCAGAATGCACCATATTGAACTTATGTTCAACTCCGGCAACTGTGGAAGACAAACACCCTCCTCACGGTTAGTAAAACCAGCTGTAAGGCCCATCTGTACAACTGCTGAAAACCACCTGTGCAGCCACCCAGCGTCATAAATGTCAGCAGAGTTAGCCACACTTCCTGCAAGTTTAGCTACAAATAGAACATTCTTTACTAAAGCCAATGACTCTCAACAAAACCGTGCTATTTGGTAGAAAAACAAATCCATTTGCACGAGATGGCGCATTCGGTCTTTAAAGCTGCACGCACTGAAGAAGTGTCTCGAGCCGAAACGTTACCCATTCCTTCTCTCCAGAGATGCTGCCTGTCCCGCCGAGTTACTCCAGCATTTTGTGTCTATCTTCGGTGTAAACCAACATATCCTGGGCATCATATCTGAGGATGGATGTGCTGGCTCTGGAGATGGTCCAGAGGAGGTTTACAAGAATGATTCCGGGAATGAGCGGGTTAACACATGATGAGCATTTGTCGGCACTGGGCCTGTACTCGCTGGAGTTTAGAAGAGTGAGGGGGGACCTCATTGCAATGTACCGAATAGTGAAAGGCTTGAATCGAGAGGATGTTTCCACTAGTGGGAGAGTCTGGGACTAGAGGCTATAGCTTCAAAAGGACATTCCTTTAGGATGGAGATGAGGAGGAATTTCTTTAGTTACAGGGTGGTGAATCTGTGGAATTCTTTGCCACAGAAGGCTGTGGAGGCCAAGTCAATTAAAACCTTTCTGTCCTGGGCCTCCTCCATGAACAGAGTGAGTCCCACTGCAAATTGGAGGAGCAGCACCTCATATTTCGCTTGGGTAGTTTACACCCCAGCGGTAAGAAAATTGACTTCTCCAATTTTCAGGTAGTCCTTGCTTTCTCCCTCTTTCCCCTCCCCTTCCCAGCTCTCCCACAGCCTACTTGTCTCCGCCTCTTCCTTTCTTCTTCCCGTCCCTCCCACCCTCTGCAGAGGTGCTGCCTGTCCCGCTGAGTTACTCCAGCATTTTGTGCCTATCCTCACCAAGTATAACCTACTACTATCAGCGGAACAGACGGGGAGATTAGGGTTCTCCTGAGGTTTTCTTGGGGTGGTTTGGGGTTCCGGGGTGGGCTGTGGGCATTTGCGCCATCAAGCTGTTGGGAACAGGTGTTGGGAAAAGTGGAGGGGGCATTCAGTGGTCAGGGGGTGCGGACTCCGTGGGCCAAAGGACCTGTTTTAATGCTGCATCTCTAAACTAAACTTCCCCCCATAACCTCAGACTCCGGTACTAATCAAGAATCTATCTATCCCTAACCTTATCTATCTACCTAAAAATGCAATAATATGTAGTAATGTTAACTGTAAAGATATGAAGCATAGGAGAGATATCTGCTCTATATATAATGATATAGTAAGCGCCTTATATGTAGGCAGTAAGCCCTACTGCAAGCATAAAAATAAGACACATAACATCAGACCTGGCTGGAATAAGTATGTAGCTGATTATCATACTGAAGCCCGAGAAGCCACCAAAGCATGGGCTATGGCAGGTAGACCCAGACAGGGGCCTGTGTTTGAGCACAAGAAGCTCACTAATGCAAGGTATAAGTATGCTGTTCGCTTCATCTGTAACAATGAGCAAGCTATGAGGGCTGATTCCATGGCTAAGAAGCTGCTAAGAAGCTGCTACAGATTTGTGGAAGGAAGTGAGAGCTCTTAGCAGTTGCAAAACATCTCTACCATGTACTGTAGATGGAATCTCCGGAACGGCTAATATCGCGGAGTTATGGCGACAACATTATAGCACTTTATTCAACTGTGTCCAAGGTGACTTGTATAGGGTGGACAATATTGAGAGTAATGACTCGATGGTGATTATGTCACATGAGGTGTATCATGCCATGAACAAGCTGTCCAACAACAAAGCAAGTGGCTTGGATCATATCTCTGCTGAACATCTTAAGTATGCGAGTATGTGGATAGCTCCTCTCCTAGCTATTTGTTTTACTGGCTTTATGATTCATGGCATGTTACCAGACTCAATGTTGTCTGTCCTGTTAGTGCTGGTTATTAAGGACAAAGCGGGTAAAGTAGGCAGTCTAAATAATGACAAGCCCATAGCTTTAGCCAGCATATTGTCAAAAGCCTTAGAAAGAGTTCTGCTGGATAGAATACATGAGTTTGTTAACTCCACAGATAACCAGTTTGGCTTTAAAGCTAAACATGGCACTGACTTATGCATATATGCCCTAAAGGAGATTGTAAACAAATATAGAGGCAAAAACTCTTCAATCCTTATGTGCTTTATTGATGCTTCCAAAGCCTTTGACCGTGTTAATCACAGAAAGCTGTTTGGTAAAATGCGTCAAAGAGGGGTGCCTAAATACATTGTGAGAATACTGGCCTACTGGTATGCCCACCAGACTATGCAAATAAAATGGGACAATAGGGTCTCAGCCCCATTTGGGGTTAGCAATGGTGTTAGACAAGGGGGAATTTTGTCCCCAGTCCTTTTTAATCTATATATTGATGATCTGTCTAAACAATTGAAAGCCTGTAACACTGGGTGTGTGATTGGTAATATTTTAGTTAGCCATATTATGTATGCAGATGATCTTGTGGTCTTTAGTCCATCTAGCGCTGGTCTCCAGCAGCTCCTTACTGCATGTTCCGTGTATGGTTTGGAACATGACATTAAATATAATGCTAGTAAGAGTGCTGTTATGGTCTGTAGAACCAAAGAGGATAAAAGCCTAAAGTTTCCTGATTTTAAATTGTCTGACAACAATCTTAGTGTCTGTAATAAGATAAAGTATCTAGGGCATATTATTACAGAACAAATGACAGATGATGAGGATATTTATAGGCAACGACGCATGCTGTATATGTACAGGCGAATATCCCTCTTGCGTAAATTTGGTGCGTGTGCAGATGTGGTGAAGATGTCGCTATTTAGAGCATACCGCACACCCCTCTACACTGCGCACCTGTGGTCGAACTATTTAAAGACAAGTATGCAGAGACTAAAGGTTGCATATAACGATGCCATGAGAACACTGCTAAGGCAACCAAGATGGTGTAGTGTTAAGTAATATGTTTGTGGTTGCAGGAGTCAGTAACTTTAGAAGCTATCCTAAGACACCACATGTATAAATTCATTTGCAGGATAAATGACTCTAAAAATGTGCTTATTGTGGCCTTGACAAACATAAGGGTTAGCACTACACGCTACGAATCCCAGTTGTGGAGACACTGGTATCGTTGTCTCGTTGTACGACATTGATCATTTTTTACTCTGGATTTTTAGCTTAAGTAATGTGGGTTTTTTTTAAAATATATAAATTATGATGTTTTTTATGTGATTTACCATGATTTTATATATATTTATGATATTTGATATGCAATGCATTTTTAATGTAATGTTGCCCCTTGTCTGGACCTTGAGTCTGTAATAAAGTTATTATTATTATTATTATTATTATTATTATTATTATTATTATTATTATTATTATTATTATTATTATATCTCTGCCTTAAAAATATTAATTGACTTGGAAGGTAGACAAAAATGCTGGAGAAACTCAGCGGGTGAGTCAGCATCTACAAAAGCAAAGGAATGGGTGACGTTTCGGGTCGAGACCCTTCTTCAGACTGATGTCAAGGGAGTGGGCGGTACTACGACAGAATGTAGTTGGAGGCCGTAAGACTGGTCGGAAAACTGGGAAGGTGGGGTGGGGGTGGAGAGAGAGGGAAAGCAAGGGTTACTTGAAGTTAGAGAAGTCAATGTTCATTGCCGCTGGGGTAACATCATTCCAATGATTTGACTAGGAACTCTGTCGCAGAGAAGCTTTGTGCCTTCATGGTTCAATCCAGGTTTTTTCTTCTGTTAATCAGTCTGCATCAAGTTGTCTGACAGCCACGATGATGCCAGTGTAACATTACCTCTGATACGTCCCTGTGTGCCTGCAGGTGAGGCGGCTCAACCAGGAGGTGGCATGCACATGCTAGGCTGACTGATTTCCTTCTGTACCATCGCAATGCTGTGATTCTACGCTACGGTTCATGGATCCGTCCTGGGGGCGGAGTTGGATTCACGGGAGGTTGGTCTGGGAGGGGAGGATGCTCCTCAAACTGGACAATACAGCTCACCCCCTCCATGACACACTGGTCAACCCGAGGAGCACCTTCAGCAACAGACTGGTTCCACCAAGATGCAGGACAGAACGCCACAGGAGATCCTTCTTCCCTGTGGCTATCAAACTGTACAACTCCTCCCCCTTCTGTCATGGGGTAGATTGAGACGGACTCCCCTCCTATCCCTCTCCTCCCTCTCTTCCCAATCTTTGCACATCCCCTAATCCTTTCCACTCGTCACTTTAATTTCATGTATCATATATCCTCCTGGGATAAATTTCAAATTCCCTCCTGAGACTCATTCACCCCCCCCACACACACACTTCTTTCCCCTCTCTCCCTTCCCAAAGCAAGAGCTACTTGAAGTTAGAGAAGACATACTGCTGGGGTGCGAGCTACCCAAGCGAAATATTGAATGCTGTTCCTCCAATTTGCGCTGGGACTCACACTGACAATGAAGGAGGCCCAGGACAGAAAGGTCAGTGTGGGAATGGGAGGGGGAGTTAAGGTTTTAAGCAACCGGGAGATCAGGTAGGTTTAGACGGACTGAGCGGGGTTGTTGAGTGAAACGATCGCCAACCCTGAGCTTGGTCTCGCCGATATATAGTCCATACCTCGATAACAAACGTGGCTGTGGTAGTGTGTCTGGGTTATAGAGTCGAGGGTCGGGATTGGGAAAGGGACACACGTTGGGAACAGTTTGCACGTTACCTGAGGATTAACCCCCTCCTGACACACCACCCATCCTTTTTTTCCCAAGAAGGTCAAGACCCTTCTTCAGAGAGACCTGAAAAATCACCTATTCCTGCTCTCCAGGGATTTTGCCTGCCCCGCTGAGTTATTCCAGCATTTTGTGTCTATCTTCGATTTAAACCAGCACCTGCAGTTCCTTCCTGCACATTTTGTCTGCTTGGTGAGGGTTGAGGTGGGACCATGGTTAAACCGAGCAGGCTTGCTTCATCTGTTGGTGACAGAAAGCTTTGCGGCTTCACTGATGAAAGCCGTCTCATCAGAATATGAAGCACTGGTGGTTTACCAACAACCTTTTGTTTCATGAACAACATCTGTTAATGTGTTTGGTTTCACATTTTGCGTCTTCACCACCGGGTGGCGCCCGTTATGGCCACCTCGCCAGCAGTCTGTCTTGTCCCTTCTCTGTTTTTTATTATTTTAAGTGTGTCTTGAATGTTTGTTTTAATGTCTCCTTGTTTTCATGTATGTTTTATGTGGGGGGTGCGGGGGAGGATCGGGGGAAACTTTTTCCAGACCTCGACGGAGATGCGATGTTTCTCCGTGTCGCATCTCCGTCCCCCCCCCCCCGTGATGCGGCCTTTCCAGGAGACCGGCCCGGAGCTTCAAGACGCGGGCTCCAAACGAGGGGCCTGTGGACTTTAACACCGGGAAGCCGCCGCGGGCTCCGTTAAGAAGAGGCCGACTCGGGAGCTCCATGCCGTGTAGTGTTCCGATCCATCCCGACGCCGGCGTTTAATCATCCCAACGCGAGGGCTTGAACAGCGGACCGTCGGCAACGTCTAGTGCGGAGGGTTCAAGGCCCCGACCACGGGTGAACAAAGAGGAAGATGACTGAACTTTATTGCCTTGAGCCACAGTAAGGAATGTTGATTCCACTGTGGTGGATGTTTATGTTAAACTTTATTTCATGTGCAGTATGTATTTTTGCTTTTTACTTAATATGGCTGTATTGTAACTCAAATTTCACTGTACCTTAATTGGTACATGTGACAATTAAATCGAATCTTGAATCTTGAATCTTAATGGCAACTTTGCTTAATGCAAACCCTCTCCGTTCAACTTTCTCAGCTGATAATTACTTGGCAACATTCCACAAATTGTAAATGATAAACCTAATTGATTTGGGGGCAGTGATAGCGAACTAATGGTGTGGTATGTATAGGGTTTAAATTTAGCCTTGTGACTCATTTTAAGACCACTGTTTTATTGAGAAAAGAATGAAACGTAATTGTTGATGAGATCTATTTCCAAGTATCTACAACCTTAATCCAAAGCACAGTTAGATGTCATCGGTCAATTTACACAGAACTACAGAATAGCTGGCAATGGTTTTTTATTTCATTTGAAGAAAAATCTCTTTGAGTTTGAGTCTGAGTTCAGTTTATTGCCACGTGTACCGAGGTACAGTGAAGAGCTTTCATAAGTTCACAAGGGATAGGAGAAGATCTCGGCCATTCGGCCCATCAAGTCTACTCCGCCATCCGATCATGGCTGATCTATCTCTCCCTCCTAACCTGCCTTATCCCCATAAACCCGACACCCGTACTAATCAAGAATCTGTCTATCTCTGCCTAAAACAATATCCATTGACTTGGTCTCCACAGCCTTCTGTGGCAATGAGTTCCACAGACTCACCACCCTCCGATGAAAGACATTCACTCTCTATTTCTCCTTCCTAAAGGAAGGTCCTTTAATTCTGAAGCTGTGATCCCTGGTCCTAGACTCTCCCGCTTTCATTGAGTGCTAACCAGTCAGCGGAAAAACAATACATGATTACAATCTTCTTCCTCCTCTTCTGTCGTGTGGCGTGCACAGCCTAAAGTTGCAGGGCAACTGCTTCTAGTTGATCTTCTGTTTGTGCACGTCATGTTGATTGCGTTAGTCAAAACGGGGCGAACCACGTGAAGGTTGCAATCTTCCACCCCATTGCAATTGAGTCATCCACAGTGTGCCGATACAGAATACAGGGAAGAAATGTTGTTGTCCTAGTAGAGGTTTTAAAGAGTGGGACAATTGTCGTGCGTAATTGCAGATCCACTTCTGAGATCATCACACAAAGAGTCGGCACAAAGAGTGAATTGGGTGGCATCATGCATCCTGCTTAATGTAAGCGGGAATGGATGACTTCATAAGCACATTCTTGCTATTGAAGGAGTGCAGCGTAGGTTCACAGGGTTAACTCCCGCGATGGCGGGACTGTCATATGCTGAGAGAATGGAGTGGCTGGGCTTGTATACTCTGGAATTTAGAAGGATGAGAGGGAATATTATTGAAACATATAAGATTATTAAGGGTTTGGACACGTCAGAGGCGGGAAACATGTTCCCGATGTTGGGGGAGTCCAGAACCAGGGGCCACAGTTTAAGAATAAGGGGTAAGCCATTTAAAACGGAGATGAGGATGCACTTTTTCACACAGAGAGTGGTGAGTCTGTGGAATTGTCTGCCTCAGAGGGCGGTGGAGGCCGGTTCTCTAGATACTTTCAAGAGAGAGCTAAATAGGGCTCTTGAAGATAGCGGAGTCAGTGGATATGGGAGAATGCAGGAACGGGGTACTGATTGTGGATGATCAGCCATGATCACATTGAATGGCGGTGCTGGCTTGAAGGGCCGAATGGCCTACTCCTGCACTTATTGTCTATTGTCTATTGACTTATTACCTGTTACAATATTATGTGTACTGCACATTTTCAAGCTGCGAAAGGATTCCTGTGTGAAAAGTGCTCGGTCATTCCTTCATCTTATCGAAATAGAAGTTGAGAAGTTGGGGGGGGGGGGGGGGGGGGGGAGCATGTTGCAGTTGTACAAGACATTGGTGAGGCCAAATTTCGAGTATTGTGTTCAGTTTTGGTCACCCTAAGAAAGATGTTGTTCAGCTGGAAAGGGTGCAGAGAAGATTTATGAAGATGATACCAGGACTTAAGGGCCTGGGCTATAGGGCAAGGTTGAGCAGGCTAGGACTTTATTCCTTATAATGCAGGAGGATGAGGGGTGATCTTATAGAGGTGTATAATATAGGATAAATTATCCATATAAAATGCTTGCAAAAAATGTCTCTTGGTACTAAAATGCTTACAAAAAAATGTATGTTGGTTCAAAATGCTTGCAAAAAGTGTCTCGGTTCTAAAATGCTTGCAAAAAGTGTCCCCTGGTTCTAAAATGCTTGCAAAAAGTGTCTCTCGGTTCTAAAATGCTTGCAAAAAGTGTCTCTTGGTTCCAAAATGCTTGTAAATGTGTCTCTTGGTTCTAAAATGCTTGCAGAAGGTGTCTATTGGTTCTAAAATGCTTGCATAAAGTGTCTTGGTTCTAAAATGCTTGCAAAAAGTGTCTCTATTGGTTCTAAAATGGTTGCAGAAAGTGTCACTATTGATTCTAAATTGCTTGCAGAATGTCTCTATTGGTTCTAAAATGCTTGCAAAAAATGTCTATTTTGGTTCTAAATTGCTAAAATGCTTGCTGAGTCTTTATTGGGTCTAAAATGCTTGCTGAAAGAGTGTCTCTATTGAGTCTAAATTGCTTGCTGAGTGTCTCTATTGGGTCTAAAATGCTTGCTGAAAGTGTCTATTGGTTTTAAAATGCTTCCTGAAAGAGTGTCCATTGGTTCTAAAATGCAGACGGTGTCTATTGGTTCTAAAATGCTTGCAGAAGGTGTCTATAGGATCTAAAATGCTTGCAAAAAGTATCTTGGTTCTAAATTGGTTGTAAAAAGTGTGTCTATTGGTTCTAAAATGGTTGCAGAAGGTGTCTCTATTGGTTCTAAAATGCTTGCAAATAGTGTCTCTTGGTTCTTAAATGCATGCAGAAAGTGTCTCTTGGTTCTAAAATGCTTGCAAAAAGTGTCTCTTGGTTCTAAAATGGTTGCAAAAAGTGTCTATTAGTTCTAAATGGTTGCAAAAGGTGTCTATTGGTTCTAAATGGTTGCAAAATAAGTGTCTATTATTTCTAAATTGTTGCAAAAAAGTTTACATTGGTTCTAAATGATTGCAGGAAGTGTCTATTGGGTCTGAATGGTTACAGAGAGTGTCTATTGGGTCTGAATGGTTGCAGAAAGTGTCTATTGGGTCTAAATGGTTAAAGAAAGTGTCTATTGGGTCTAAATGTTTGCAGAAAGTGTTTCTATTGGGTCCAAAATGCTTGCTGAAAGAGTGTCTCTATTGGTTCTAAAATGCTTGCTCAAAGAGTGTCTCTATTGGTTCTAAATACTTTGATGAAAGAGTGTCTATTGGTTCTAAAATGGTTGCAAAAAGTGTATCTATTGGTTCTAAAATGGTTGCAGAAAGTGTCTCTATTGGGTCTAAAATGCTTGCAGAAAGTGTTTTTTTTTTGTGTTTATTTGTTTGCACCATGTTTTAAAAGAAGGCAAATGATCAATTGATAATACCATACAGTGCTGGGAGGGAAGGAAAGCCCAGAGGGCTTATACAAAGTCCGCTCCCATCTGAAAATGAGCGTTAATGGCAAATCAGGGGGCAGGAGAAATAAAATAAACAATAATACAGTTTAAGAATGAAAATTAAAAATATGAAATTAAAAATATGAAAATAAATAAAATAGTAAAGTATAGTATGAGATAAGAGTCAACAGAAGTAGTTTGAGCTCATAAATAGCATTACAAAAAGCTGGAGGTCAGAACTCAGGACATGATGAGAAACTTTTTAAACTCAATCTTAAAGGTGGCTAAGGAGGTGTGAGACTTTAATGACAGAGGCAGGGTATTCCAAAATTTAGGACCTTTAAAAGTAATGCAATGTTGGTGTTTGGATGTTCGACAAAACGGAAGATGAAGATCATTACTTCTTCTGTTTGGGCAATGGTGAATATTAGAAGAAAGGGTGAAAAGATCATGAAGAGAAACAGGCAAATCATGTTTACATTTAAGATATTTGAAAATAAAAATACATATTTGGAATGCATTCAGTTTATCTACAGACAAAATTGAGTACTTGTTGAAGAGAGGGGCAGAAGGTTCTTGTGAATTTGAATGAGAAATTAATCTCGTAAATTTCTTCTGTATGATGAGTAGCTTAGAAAGATAGGAAGGATAGGTAGAACCCCAAACAATATTACAATAATTGAAATAAGGAAAAATCAAACTGTAATATATTGTTAGATGGGAAGACGGGTGAATAAATGCACAAACCTTTCTCAGAATACCAAGCATTTTCATTGATCTTCTACAGACAATATTGATATGTTCTTTTCAAGTTAAATTTTGATCAATGGTTACTCCTAAAAAATTTTGTATATGTTACTTCAGGAATTTCATGTACATTGATAAAAATTTTAGATTTATCTTTGGGAAAAATTTTGTTTTTTTTTTGCAGAAGATCATGTAATTGCATTTTTTAATATTGAGAGAGAGACTGTTCACTTCAAACCACTTAGAGACATGAGATTTCTTCATGAGCATTTTAGAACCAAGGGACACCGTTTGCAAGCATTTTAGAACCAATAGAGACACTTTTTGCAAGCATTTTAGACCCAATAGACACACTTTATGCAAGCATTTTAGAACCAATAGAGATACTTTCTGTGAGCATTTTAGAAGCAATAGACACCTTCTGGAAGCATTTAAAAAACAATAGACACTCTTTCAGCAAGCATTTTAGAACCAATAGACACTCTTTCAGCAAGCATTTTAGAACCAATAGAGACACTTTTTAAATGTTGCCTGGCCAGTGTGACTGAGCTGCCTGGCCAGAGTGACTTAGCTGCCAGCCCAAGAATACATTCGGCCCACAATGTCCATACTAGCCCTCTGGAAACCAGTCCCTTTGACCCACAACACACATACTAGCACTCCAGAATGCACCCCACCCCCATTGGCCAGCAATATTGGAATTGCCCTCCCATGTGAAGCTGGGACCCAACGGGTCCCACTTAGTCTAGTAATCATTGTAATCATACTTTATTAGCCAAGAATGTTTTGCAACATATGAGGAATTTGATTTGCCACACAGTCATACCAATAAAAAGCAACAGAACACACAAAATACATTTTAACATGAACATCCACCACATTGACTCCTCCACATTCCTCACTGTGATGGGAGGCAAAAATAATTAAATCTCTCCCTTTTTTGTCCTCCAGCAGTGGGGGCCTCTAACCTTCCATTGACGGGACGATCTTCCTCTCGTAGCCGGCAGCGGGCCTCCTCGTCGGGGCGATCAAGCTCCTGCATCGGGGGGGGAATCTCAGCTCCCCCACGCCGGGCGATCTACCCCGGGTCGGGGCTATGTCGAACGTCGTGCGGCTTTTGCAGCTTTCTGACGTCAGCCTCAACCCGAGACTGCGAGCTCCTCGATGTTAAAGTTCACAGGCCGCGGTTGGAGCGCCAAACCCAGGCAAGGAATCAGCTCCGATGGTAAGTCCACACCCTGCGGTGGGGCTCAAAGTCAGTCCCGAGCGAGGCCTCCAGTTCCACGATGTTAGGCCGCAGAACGAACGGAGATACGATCCGGAAAACAATCGAAGATAAGAGATTGAAAAAAGGTTCCCTCCCCCCCCCCCCCCACACATAAAACAAACCAGAGAACTTTAACACAAACTTTTTAAACACACTAAAAGTAACAAAAAACAAACAAAAAGGACAGACAGACTGTAGGTGAGGCTTCCATCAATGCGCCACCTGGTGGATAAATAAAATTAATAGTGTTTTAACTAGAGTAGGGGAATCAAGATCCAAAAGATATAGACTTAAATTGGGGGGGGTGGGGGGGAAGATTTAATAAGAACCTGAGGGGCAACATTTCTACACAAAGGGTGGTAGGTATATGGTTTGTCCTGCCAGAGGAGGTAGTTGAGGCAGGTATCATCACAGCTTTATTATTTATTTATTTTTTTTAAATTAAAGGCATATGATAATAAACGACAAACTGGTTACAGAGTTCTTACATAGCTTCAATTTTTAAAGTTTTATTTTTAAGAAAAGAAATAGAAAAAGAAAGAGATAAGAGAGACTATAAATTAATAGAAAGGGGGAAAAAAGCAAGAAAGAAAGGAGATTACAAATATAAAGATTGTGGAGGTAGATTCTGGAGATGTTGAGTATAGTTGTTCATCCAACCCTAAAGTCAAGTTGTGACTTTAATTTTGTGTTAAACCAGTTCATCGCAGCTTTTAATAAATATTTGAATGAGTACTCTAGGACACTGTGACTCTAAATGCCATCCAGAAACAGGCCTTAAATGCTTGCAAAAAGAGTGTCTATTGGTTCTAAAATGCTTGCAAAAAGTGTGACTATTGGTTCTAAAATGCTTGCAAAAAATGTCTATTGGTTCTAAAATGCTTGCACAAAGTGTCTATTGGTTCTAAATTGGTTGCAAAAAATGTCTCTATTGGTTCTAAAATGGTTGCAAAAAGTGTCGCTATTGGTTCTAAAATGGTTGTAAAATGTCTCGATTGGTCTAAAATATTTGTAAAATGTGTCTCAATTGGTTCTAAAATGGTTGCAGAAAGTGTCTCTATTGGTTCTATAATGCTTGCAGTAAGTGTCTATTGGTTCTAAAACGCTTGCAGAAAAAGTGTCTCTATTGGTTCTAAAATGCTTGCAGAAAGAATGTCTCTGTTGGTTCTAAAATGCTTGCAGAAAGAGTATCTATTGGTTCTAAAATGCTTGCAGAAAGGGTGTCTATTGGCTCTAAAATGTTTGCAGAAGGTGTGTCTATTGGTTCTAACATGCAAAAAGTGTGTCTATTGGTTCTAAAATGCTTGCAAAACGAGAGTTTATTGGTTCTAAACTGCTTGCAAAATGTGTCTCTATTGGTTCTAAAATGCTTGCAAAAAATGTCGCTGTTGGTTCTAAACTGCTTGCAAAAAGTGTATTAGTTCTAAAATGCTTGCAAAAAGTGTCTCTATTGGTTCTAAAATCTTGCAAAAAGTGTCTCTATTGGTTCTAAATTTATTGCAAAAAGTGTCTCTACTGGTTCTAAAATGCTGCCTGGCCAGAGTGACTGAGCTGCCTGGCCAGAGTGACTGAGCTGCCAGCCCAAGAATCCATTTGGCCCACAATGTCCATACTAGCCCTCTGGAAACCAGTCCCTTTGACCCACAACACACATACTAGCACTCCAGAAAGCCCCCCCCCCACCCCCCACCCCCCCCACCCCCCCCCCCCCCCCCCCCCCCCCACACTGGCCAGCAATATTGGAATTGGTGGGGAGGTGGAATATTGCATTGGGTGACCAGCCCTCCAGTGTGAAGCTGGGACCCACGGGTCCCACTTAGTCTAGTGTTATATAGAGTCATGGAGTGTTACACTGTGGAAACAAGCCCCTCGGCCCAACTTGCCCACACCGGCCAACATGTGCCAGCTACACTAGTCCCACCTGCCCACATTTGGTCCATAGCCCTCCAAACCTGTCCTATCCATGTACCTGTCTAACTGTTTCACAAACGTTGGGATTGCCCCAGACCTCAACTATCTCCGCAGGCAGCTCGTTCCATACACCTACCAACCTTTGTGTGAAATAGTTACCCCTCAGGTTCCTATTAAATCTGTCCCCCTTCACCTTAAACCTATGTCCTCTGGTTCTC
The DNA here is from genome assembly GCA_035221665.1 of Okamejei kenojei. NCBI lineage: Eukaryota > Metazoa > Chordata > Chondrichthyes > Rajiformes > Rajidae > Okamejei > Okamejei kenojei. Next base: position 10,758,595 of record CM069136.1, read on the forward strand.
GATTCCCCTACACTGGGCAAGAGACACTGCACGTCCATTCGGTGATATATCAGAATCTTATCAAACTTCTAAGGAAGTAGAGATCTTGAGGTTGCAGCCACGGGCTGGGCCCAGGACAGATCTTCAGAGACATGCATGTCCAAGAACTTAAAGCCATCGACTTTCTCCACCACCAACTCGTGAGTGAAAACAGGTTAATGACTGCTATAATTTATAAACTGGATCTTCAGAGGAATCCGAGCCCAGGAACTTGAAGTTGTTGAATCTCTCCACCACCATCCCGCCATTGAAGACATGTTTATGGACCTTCCAGAAGTCAGCAATCAGCTCCTTGCTCACGGCACTATTCAATCAGTTTATCTATCTCCTTTGCAGTCGTGTGTTATTTGCACCAGTAAATGAGAATAATATTTTAATCACACAATCTCCAGTAAGAAGAGTCTAACCACTTCCCATCGACTTTCTGCGGCACTCGAATCAGCAATATTCTCACGAGCAACATTCTATTGTTCCCACGTTTCATCCAGGGTACCAGGTTCAATCCTGACTTGGCTGCTGTCCGTGTGGCATTCGCACATTCTTCCTCTGACTATGTGGGTTTCCTATGGGTGTTCCGGCTTCCCCCCACATCACAATGTGTGTTGCTTGACAAATTAATAGTCCAACCATAAACTGCCCCTGGTCTTTAGTTGAGTGGTGGTATTAGGGGGGGGGGGTTAAAGAGAATGTAGGGAGAATAAAAATTGGATTAATGTAGGATTAGTGTAAAATAGGTATTGAAGGTCAGGCTTGATATAGACTTGATGGTACAGCAGTAAAGTTGCAGCCTTACAATACAGAGTCCTGGGTCCGATCCTGACCTCGGGTGCTGTCTGTACTGTTCACCCCGTGACCTCGTGGGTTTTCTCCGGGTGCTCCGGGTTCCTCCCACTTCCAAAAACAAGCGGGTTTTTAGGTTAATTGGCCTCTGTAAATTGACCCTAGTGTGTAGGCAGCGGATATGAAAGTGGGATAAATTAGAACCAATGCGAACGGGTGATGGATAGTAGGTGAGGACTCGGTGGGCCGGAGGGCCTGTTTCATTGCTGTATCTCTAAACTGAACTAAAATAAATATTTAGACAAACATTTCAGTCCCAAATTCCTTCATGGGAGCTGAGTAAGAGAAAAAGTTTCCAGTTTCATCCCACAATTATAAGACTTACAGGTTTTTAGGTTAGAACAGTACATAATCCCTCCGACATTTCCACCCACCTCCAACGGGATCCCACTACTAGCCACATCTTTCCATCTTCACTCCTTTCCGCCTTCTGCAGAGACCGTTCCCTCCGCAACTCCCTGGTCAATTCGTCCCTTCCCACCCAAACCACCCCCCTCCCCAGGTACTTTCTGTCCCCATACCTCCCCCCTCTACTCCGTCCAAGGACCCGGACAGTCTTTTCAGATGAGGTAGAGGTTCACGTACCCCTCCAACCTCATCTACTGTGTCCGTGTTGCAGGCGTGGATCGATGTACATCGGCGAGACCAAGCGCAGGCTCAGCGATCATTTCGCTGAACACCTCTGCTTAGTCTGCCTTAACGTACCTGATCTCCAAGTTGCTCAAACCTCAACTGCCCCTCCCATTCTCACACTAACTTTTCTGTCCTGGGCCTCCTCCATTGTCAGAGAGAGGCCCAGCGCAAATTGGAGGAACAGCACCTTCATATTTCACTTGGGCAGCTCACAGCGGTATGAACATTGACTTCTCTAACTTCAAGTCGCCCTTGCCTTCCCTCTCTCTCTATCCCCTCCCCGTCTCAGTTCTCTGACCAGTCTTATTGTCTCCAACTACATTTTTTTCCCTGCGCTGCCCACTCCCCTGACATCAGTCTGAAGAAGGGTCTCGACCCGAAACGTCGCCCATTCCTCGTCTCCAGAGATGCTGCCTGTCCCGCTGAGCTGCTCCAGCATTTTGTGCTTATCTGCGATTTAAACCAGCGTTTGCAGTTCTTTCCTAGTCAGGTTTGTAGGTTAATTGGCTTTGGTAAAATTGTAAATTGTCTCTAGTGTGCATAGGATAGTGTTAGTGTGCGGGGGGTCACTGGTCAGCTCGGTGTGCTGAAGGGCCTGTTTCCGTGCTGTATATCAAAAGTCAACTAAAACTGGAGCCCAGGGTATCTATTAAGGGAACAAATAGAATATTTGATGCAGAATGGTTTCTGCATCGCATTACGTTTGTACAACACAAAACAGGCCATTCAGCCCGTCACTTTGATGCTGACCTTTTCGCCCACCAACACTAATCCCACTTGCCCACATTTGGACGGTATCTTTCACTGGAGACGTTTGTCTAAAATACTCTAAAATGTGGTAATTGTATCAGATTTCACCACCCCCCTCTGGCAGCACATTCTAGAGATTAACCATAGCGATTGATGATGACCCACGAGTGAATCTTATCCAAAGGTCAAACAAGGGTGAACTAATATCTGATTATAAATCGTACTTGCATTTTGAAATGCCACTCAGTTCCTGCCTTCATCGCAACGCGACCTTTTAATTAGCATTAGCTGGTTCTGAACCTCTGCATTTGCTCTGCTATCGATTTTAACACGTTTTTTAAAAATAGTAAAACCAAATTGAGACTGAATGCATCAAAGTAATCTGAAACGATGATACTGAATCTGTTGGCAGTGTTATCACATCTAATCTTCACACCCCCAAGCACTGGCACTTTTTGTTCCAGCACACGCCCATATTTGTTAAATTGAAATGCAAGCAGATTGCTTATCAGATTTTTTTTTTTTAATTATGCCTCAAAGTTCCTCAGCTAAAAGAATAAAAGATATGGAACATCATAGAAGGCTGTATAATGGGGTTGAGAGGAAAAGATAGAGCAGCCTTGATTGGATGGCAGACTACGCTCGATGGGCCGAATGGCTTCCGCTCCAATGACTTATGAACAGATGAACATATGAACTTGCAATGGTACATTCAGACGGAGGGGGGGGATGTAAGAGATTGACTTTTCAAACAAAATCTCTTAAGTGGCCAGGAGCTCCACTTGGAGGCACAATGCTGTAATGAGGAGAAACAAAAAAACTGAAGACTGGAAGGCGACAGATCGAGTCAGATAAGGAGAGAGGAGATTTCAGTATTCGTGTGAGGCACGGTGGCGCAGCGGTAGAGTTGCTGCCTCACAGCGCCAGAGACCCGGGTTCGATCCTGACTACGGGTGCTGTCTGTACGGGGTTTGTACGTTCTCCCTGTGACCTGTGTGGGTTTTCTCCGGGTGCTCCGGTTTCCTCCCACACTCCAAAGACGTGCAGGTTGTAGGGTTAGTATTGGCTTGGTGTAAAGTGTAAAAAACTGTCCCTAGTGCGTACAGGATAGTGTTAGTGAGCGGGGATTGCTGGTCGATGTGGGGTGCAGGGAGAACGGTAAAACTCTGTACAGACATCACCCAGAGTTAGGATCAAACCGGGGTCAGGCAGCAACTGTGCCTCCTCATCACTCACGTTGCAGCGGCCCCTACAGCCTGTATGTCCTTTATTTAATTTTTTGTCTAGTTAAATGTAGTTGTTCGTGTTTTTTTTGTTTCTAACTGTGTATATGTGAGGGGTGGGGGGAGGGGAGGGGGAATCTTTTAAAATCTCTTCCCTGCACGGGAGACCCGACTTTTTCCCTGTCGGGTCTCCGTGGTCGTTGGGGCCTAGCACCGTGGAGCAGCCTCCGACCGGGACGACCAGGGGGCTCCAGTCACGGAGCCTGCGGAGCTGCGGACCTACCATCGGGGGGCTGGCCGGCCTCGGAGCGTGGGGAGCGGTGGTGGCTCGCTGCTGCGGCCCGACTCCGGAGGTCGGAGGCTCCAGCTGCGGACCGGTGGACTGGGACATCGGGAACTCACGGGTCCGGGTGGGAGACCACTTCCCGGAGCTCCCGCAACGCAACTTCTCCCGCGGGGTTGGAACAACCCGGAGCGGGGCCATACCTCACCCGGAACGGCTTTAATGGCCGCGGGACATTCCAACGCCCATCGGGGGCTCCAACTTTGTGACTTTTGGGCCTGGAACGGGGCTGTACATCGCCCGGCGCGGCCTCAATGGCCGGGGGACTTAACATCGCCCACCTAGGGTTTCGACATCGGGAGAGAAATGGTGCAGGGGAGAGAGAAGACTTTGCCTTCCATCACAGTGAGGAGGAGATTCACTGTGATGGATGTTTGTGTAAATTGAATTGTTTGTATGTTTTGTAGGAATTATTCTGTTTGTAAGGCTGTAGAAACGGAGTTTCGTTTGAGCCTCTCTGAGGTTCGAATGACAAGTAATAAAATCTAATCTAATCTAATCTACCGCAGCCCAAAATGGAGGGATTTGAACTCATGGTTCGGTTGTTCGAAGGGCCTGTTTCTGTGCTGTATCTCTAAAGTCTAAAGTCCAAGCATAATTCTTCTTCTTCTTGCGTAGGAAGCTCATATGAGGAAAGATTGAAAAGACTGGGCTTGTATTCACTGGAGTTTAGAAGGATGAGGGGATACCTTATAGAAACATATAAAATTATAAAAGGACTGGACAAGCTAGATGCAGCAAAAATGTTCCCAATGTTGGGCGAGTCCAGAACCAGGGGCCACAGTCTTAGAATAAAGGGGAGGCCATTTAAGACCGAGGTGAGAAAAAACGTTTTCACCCAGAGAGTTGTGAATTTGTGGAATTCCCTGCAACAGAGGGCAGTGGAGGCCAAATCACTGGATGGATTTAAGAGAGAGTTAGATAGAGCTCTAGGGGCTAGTGGAGTCAAGGGATATGGGGAGAAGGCAGGCACGGTTTATTGATAGGGGACGATCAGCCATGATCGCAATGAATGGTGGTGCTGGCTCGAAGGGCTGAATGGCCTCCTCCTGCACCTATTTTCTATGTTTCTATGTATGACGTGCACAGCCTAACGTTGTAGGACAACTTGTTCTATCTGATCTTATTTGATTGTGCACGCCGGGTTGATTGCATTCGTTTAAACAGGGCGGACCACGTGAAGGTTGCAATCTCCCACCCTGCCTAATTATTGAAATGGACCCAACTGATTCACCACTGCAATCCAACACACCTCTGACTAATGGAGACCAGAGGCGATATAGAGAAGGAATGGTGAAGTAATGTTGGTCAGATCCTCAATGAGCTATTGCACAGACGAAGCCCGTGTCTACGCAAGGCACTCTGAGGTGTTGAGTGCGGTGAGAAACTAGATGATGATTTTCTAGAATGATAACGGGCCACTTTTGGCAATGGTTCACCTGCTTTCTCCAGAAAAGTGAAGGGGTTTATTAGTTTAATTTGGTTTAGTTGAGCGATACAGCGCAGAAACAGGCCCTTCGGCCCACCGAGTCTGCACCAACCAGTGCTCACCCTGTACACTAGCACTCTCCGCGCTGTATGACTCTGTGACTTTTTCACTCAGTTCCGATAAAGGGTCTCCAACCATAGGTACTGCTTTGACCCGCTGAGATTTTCCACCATTTGTTTAGTTTAGTATAGAGATGCAGCGCAGAAACACGCCCTTCGGCCCACCGAGTCCGCACCGACCTGTGATCACCCGTACACCAGCACTATCCTCCAATGAGGGATAATTTACAATTTTGCCGAAGCCAATTAACCTACAAACCCATACGTCTTTGGAGTGTGGGAGGAAACCGGAGCACCCAGAGAAAACCCACGAGGTCACGGGGAGAACATATAAAATCCGTACAGACAGCACCCGTGGTCAGGATCGAATCCTGGTAAGGCAGCAACTCTACCACTGCGCAACCGTGCCATCCGAAATGGAGGGATTTGAACTCATGGTTTGGTAGGTCGAAGGGCGTGTTTCCCTGCTGTAACTCTAAAGTCTAAAGTTTTGGATTTTCTTGAGTTTCTCAAGTCTTTCGATCTTGTATTAGATCTTTTCCCCTTCACCTTAGACCTATGTCCTCTGGTCCTCGATTCATCTACTCTGGGCAAGAGACTCAGTGCATCTTGTTATATATCCCCCCCAAACCTCGCCTATCCATGTACCTGTCTTGTATGTGAGTGTGTGTGTGTATATATATATATATATATATATATATGTATACACAGATCTTTATTTTCTCCCTCGTTTATCCTATTGTTTAGCGTACTATGTTTACAAATTCTGTTTAGCTGCAGCAAGTAAGAGTTTCATTGTTCTAACTGGGACATATAATAATACAACTCGGCTCTTGATATAGATCTTAGGGCTAACGGAATCAAGGATATGGGGAGAAAGCAGGAACGGGGTACTGATTTTGGATGATCAGCCATGATCATATTGAATGGCAGTGCTGGCACGAAGGGCCGACCGGCCTACTCCTGCACCTAGTTTCTATGTTTCTATGTTTTTGCTTTTTGACTTTTGAGATCTTAAATGCTTTGATTGTTTCTGAGTTCCCAATAAATATTCAGTGTTCTAATGCTTCCACATCTGTTCAATACTTCTTTTCTCTTTTTCATCCGCGGGGTTGGGACTTCTTTTGCTCAAACATGTAAAGCTGGGTTTTTTGGGAAGAAACCAAAGCCTAATCAGGCTTGGCCTCAGCGGCTAATGGAGTCTCGCTCAAACAAAGGAGTGGTCGGCGGGTAACTTTGTAACGTTGTCAGCGCCCTTTTTGTGGTGACAATTTGCATACCTTGTGTATGCAAGCAAAGAATTTCACTGTGCCTTGCCAGCTGTGACAATAAGGTATTCATTCCTTCACTCATTCATTCATTCTTTCTTTGAAACATATAAGATTGTTAAGGGCTTGGACACGCGACACGAGGCAGGAAACATGTTCCCGATGTTGGGGGAGTCCAGAACCAGGGGCCACAGTTTAAGAATAAGGAGTAAGCCATTTAGAACGGAGACGAGGAAACACTTTTTCTCACAGAGTGGTGAGTCTGTGGAATTCTCTGCCTCAGAGGGCAGTGGAGGCAGGTTCTCTGGATGCTTTCAAGAGAGAGCTAGATAGGGCTCTTAAAAATAGCGGTCAGGGGATATGGGGAGAAGGTAGGAACGGGGTACTGATTGAGGATGATCAGCCATGATCACATTGAATGGCGGTGCTGGCTCGAAGGGCCAAATGGCATAATCCTGCACCCATTGTCTATTGTCTATTGATCTATTAATTGATTCATTCATTCCACCTAAATGTCCAGTCATGTTCCCGGAGCCTTTCTTTATGATTGTTGAAAGAATTGGAATGGTAAAATCTAAAGGATACAACTGCTTTTTGGTCCTTGTGAATTATTTACTTCCACAATTCTTAAGCGTGGAGGCAAAGGCTTTTCACTGTACCTCGGTACGCGCGACATCAAACTAAACTAAGTTAAACTTGATAGAAAAAAACAGTCACTTGGGAGGAAGACCGGTGATTTAAAGTCTAATCAGAAAGACATGACCTCTGACAGTACATTTAAGAACTGCAGATGCTGGAAAAAAATCGAAGGTAGACAAAAATGCTGGAGAAGCTCAGCGGGTGAGGCAGCATCTATGGAACGAAGGAATAGGTGACGTTTCGTGTCCGAAGAAGGGTCTCGACCCGAAACGTCACCCATTCCTTCGCTCCATAGGGGCTGCCTCACCCGCTGAGCTTCTCCAGCATTTTTGTCTACCTCTGACAATACAGCACTTCTGCATGGCTGCACCAGGGGATTGCTTACACCTCATGTTCAAGTTACAGGCCGAACGTTCAACATATCATGAATGAGAGTTAGGCATTACACCTCCGACCCAGGGTCACAAGACTGCTGCAGAGAAAATCTCGCCCCACAATAGCCCTAACAACGAGTCTCCATTCCAACCGTGTGACATTTCTACCTGCCTCCACGTCCATCGACAAATTAATGGCAATTTAATACAGAACGGTAACATTCTTGAAAGTACAGTATTCCGTTCCATCGTAGAAAGTGGCCCAACTGATTCACCACTGCAATCCCTCACACATCTGACTAATGGGTAACTAGACTGATATACACAAGGGGTTGGTGGATTGAAGTTGAGTCAGCATCCACTAACGTGAACCCTGGAACATCTATTGCGCATAGGAAGCTATTGATCTCGGAATTCTCTGCCACAGAAAGCAGTGGAGGCCAATTCGCTGGATGTTTTCAAGAGAGAGATAGATATAGCTCTTAGGGCTAACGGAATCAAGGGACATGGGGAGAAAGCAGGAACGGGGTACTGATTTTGGATGATCATATTGAATGGTGGTGCTGGCTCGAAGGGCCGAATGGCCTACTCCTGCATCTATATTCTATGTTTCTATGTCTATTGTGCCTGCATCTATGCAAGGTGCTCTGAGGTATTGGGTGTGGTGCCAGAGTAGAAGATAGAATGATAACAAATACTAGAATGATAACAAGCCATGATGGTTGGTCGTCATTCTCTAGAAAAGTGAAGGTGTGAATTGATAAAGACCAAACGTTGAGGAGATGAAAAGATATTCGAGGGGAGCTATAACCTGTACATTTGGAAGAAACCAAAACCAGAGGTTGTTTTAATGAGAGAATCAATAATAAATCTAACAAAGACCCTTCATGTTCTCCAGAGACGCTGCCTGACCTGCTGAGTTACTCCAGCACTTTGTGTGTCTTTATTACTTTAGTTTAGTTCAGTTTATTTGAGAGAAACAGGCCCTTCGGCTCACCGAGCCCGCACCGAGCAGCAATTTCGCCCAAAAAAAGTAGTTGAGGCAGGTAAAATAACAACATCGAAGGAACATTTGGATAAGGGGCAACCCTACTCACCAACTATGATCTAGCAAGGGTAAGGAACAAGTATGTGCAGGGGAAATATGTGGAGGGATATGAGCCAAATGCAGGCAAATGGGACTAGCTTAGATGGGGCATCTTGGTCAGTATGGACGAGTTGGACCCAAGGGCCTGTTTTAATGCTGTATTGACTGCATGGCACAGAGGTAGAGGTCGAGTTGCTGCCTTACAGCGCCAGAGACCCGTGTTCGATCAAAACTGCGGGTGCTTGTCCTTACAGAGTTCGTACGTTCTCCCCGTGACCGCGTGGGTTTATCTCCAGGATCTCCGGTTTCCTCCAACACTCCAAAGGCTGATTGGCCTGGTAGAAATGTAAATTGTCCCAAGTGCACGTCGGATAGTTTGAGTGAGTGTGCGGGGATCGTTGGTCAGCGGGCTGCAGGGCCTGTTTCCGCGCAGTACCCCTAAACTAAACTAGACCAGACTCTTTCAGACAGGGAGAAGATAATTTATTTTTTGTTTCAAGGGGGCTTTGAGAAGTTACTTGAACGGTTTCCTCTCTCCTGCTAGCAATCTCACGCTGCAACAGTTGCTCGGAGAAGTGTGCCTCTGTAATACCGCCACGCTTATTGGGGTCAGCGTGACTGGGTCTTTGCACCCCAGTGCTGCTGAGGCAGGTGTGATAACACTCATTGTTTCACCTCCCAGTTTCACATACTTTTCCACCTCAGCTCTGCTACATGTTTAGTGATGAGAGCAATCTTGAAAAACCGCGAGCAACTTGTTATCTTTTTGATTAATCTCAGCGACTTCCTCCACAAATTCACACTGCCCAAATCGATGGCAAACATTCGCATTGCAATAAAGTATGTGATTTAGCTGGAAGCCTTTAGCCTTCTGCTATTCTGCTTTTCTTTTCTATTCAAAGATTTTAATTTGCTTTCAATAATGGGGGTGGGGGGGGGGGGGGGGGGGGAAAGCTTCATGAGTTTTTTTTCAGTTTACCAAGGTACAGCGAAAAGCTTTTGTTGCGGGCTAACCAGTCAGTGGAAAGTCAAACATGATTGCAATCGAGCCATTCGCAGTGTACAGATTTATGATAAGGGAATAACGTTTATCGCAAGGTAAAGCCAGTAATGTCCGATCAAAGATAGTCCGAGGTTCACCAAAGAAGTAATTCGATCATAGTTCAGCACTGTTCTCTAGTTGTGGTCAGATAATTCAGTTGCCTGATGTCAGCTGGGAAGAAACTGTCCCTGAATCTGGAGGTGTGCGTTTTCAGACTTCTGTACCTCTTGCCCGATGGGAGAAGGGAGAAGAGGGAGTGGCCGGGGTGCGACTCGTCCTTGATGATGCTGCTGGCCTTGCCGAGCCAGCGTGAGGTATAAATGGAGTCAATGTAGGTAGAGAGAGAGTGGGGCCTGGAACACATTGCCAGGGGTGATGGTGGAGGCAGATATGATAGTGGCTTTTAAGAGGCTTTTAGACAGGCACGTAGACAGGAGAGGTTGAATAGGCCTGGACTCTATTCCTTGGAGCGCAGGAGGATTAGGGGTGATCTTATTGAGGTGTATAAAGTCATGAGAGGAAGATGTGTAAGAAGGAACTGCAGATGCTGGTTTAAACCGAAGATAGTCACAAAAAAGTGAAGTAACTCAGTGGGACAGGCAGCATCTCTGGAGACAAGGAATGGGTGATGTTTCGGGTCGAGACTCTTCTTCATATAGATCGGGTAGATACACAGAGTCTCTTGACCAGAGTAGGTAAGTCGAGGACCAGAGGACATAGGTTCAAGGAGAAAAGATTTAATAGGAATCTGAGGGGAAACGTTTTCACACAAATGGTGGTGGGTGTATGGAACAAGCTGCCAGAGGAGGTAGTTGAGGCTGGGAGATAGTTGAGGCTCCAACGTTTGAGAAGCAGTTAGACAGGTGCGTGGATAGAACAGATTTGAAGCGATAAGGACCAAACGCAGGCAGGAGTGACTAGTGCAGCTGGGATATGTTGGCCGGTTGTGGGCAATTTGGGCCGTAGGGCCTGTTTCCACGCTATATCGCTCAATGACTCTAAGTGCAGTGAATAGAGGGATACGGATCATGTACAGATAGATGAGATCAGTTTAACTTGGCATCCTGTTTTGCACAAACAAGTCTGCGGTCAACGGCAGCTAACATACAACACGGCACAGGAACAGGCCCTTCAGCCCAAACTGTCCATGCCAGACAAGATGCCAAGTTTAACTAAATTCCCCTGCCTGCATGTGCTACATATCCCTCCATTCCCTGCATATCCATATTCCCATCCAAAAATGTAGGCCTGTATTCACTGGAGTTTGGAAGGATGAGGGGAAATCTTATAGAAACATATACAATTATAAAAGGACTGGACAGGTTAGATGCAGGGAAAATGTTCCCAATGTGGGGCGAGTCCGGAACCAGGGGCCACAGTCTTAGAATAAAGGGGAGGTCATTTAAAACTGAGGTGAGAAAAAACGTTTTCACCCAGAGAGTTGTGAATTTATGGAATTCCCTGCCACAGAGGGCAGTGGAGGCCAAATCACTGGATGGATTTAAGAGAGAGTTAGATAGAGCTCTAGGGGCTAGTGGAGTCAAGGGATATGGGGAGAAGGCAGGCACGGGTTATTGATAGGGGACGATCAGCCATGATCACAATGAATGGTGGTGCTGGCTCGAAGGGCTGAATGGCCTCCTCCTGCACCTATTTTCTATGTTTCTATGTTTCTAAAATAGTCACAATATGCTGGAGTAAGTCAGGGGGTCTCCAGAGATCTCTGGAGAAAAGGAATAGGCAGTGTTTTGGGTCGGGACCCTTCTTCAGTCATATCCCTCCATATCCCCGTGCTCTTTCACAAGCCTCCTGAGTATCAATATCACATCTGCCTCCCCCACCACCCCTGGCAGCATGTTCCAGTCACCCACTACTCTCTGTGTAAAATAAAACCTGACTCACACATCTCCATTTAAACTTCAGCCCTCTAGCCTTAACTTTGCCCCTCCCTGCCTTAACTTTGCCCCTCTCACTCCAGCACAATAGCCAAAGACAATAGGTGCAGGAATAGGCCATTCGGCCCTTCAGGCCAGCACCGCCATTCACTGTGATCATGGCTGGTCATCCCCAATCAGTACCCCGTTCCTGCCTTCTCCCCATATCCCCCGACTCCGCTATCTTTAAGAGTCCTATCTAGCTCTCAGTTGAAAATATCCAGATAACAGGCCTCCACCGCCCTCTGAGGCAGAGAATTCCACAGACTCACCACTCTCTGTGTGAAAAAGTGTTTCCTCGTCTCCGTTGTAAATGGCTTACTCCTTATTCTTAAACTGTGGGCCCTGGTTCTGGACTCCCCCAATGTCGGGAACATGTTTCTTGCCTTTAGTGTGTCCAAACCCTTAACAATCTTATAAGTTTCAATAAAATCCCCTCGCATCCTTCTAAATTCCAGAGTGTACAAGCCCAGCCGCTCCATTCTCTCGGCATATGACAGTCCCGCCATCCCGGAAATTAACCTTGTGAACCTACGCTGCACTCCCTCAATAGCACGAATGTCCTTCCTCAAATTTGGAGACCAAAACTGCACACAATATTCCACCTGTACAATTGTAGGCGCGTTTAATTGTCATATGACACTGGTTAGAGTTTCTGCTTCACCCATTAAGGTAATCAGTCTCAGATCCCACCCCATCTTTGTGTGAAAAGAAAATCCTTATCTCATCTACCCAAAATAACTCCTCCCTATTCCCTCATTATTAGAACCTTGGTGCGTTCAAATGCTTCCATTATGTATTTAAGTGTGGTATATTTGCATCTATGTGTGGTAGATCCGATCTGTTTGGATAGCGTGCAATATGATCATATTGAATGGCGTTGCTGGTTCGAAGGGCTGAATGGCCTACTCCTGCACCTATTTTAATTGCTCTATGCTTTCTATGTTTCTAAACAATCGAATGCAACTATGGATGGAGCTGTACTTGATATAGAGGGTAATGTCCCTGTCCCACTTAGGAAACCTGAACGGAAACCTCTGGAGACTTTGCGCCCCACCCAAGGTTTCCGTGCGGTTCCCGGAGGTTTTTGTCCTCCGGCAACCACCTTCAACTAGCATCGCAACCGGCTTCGACTAAAAAATTACCGTTTTTTAAAACAGAAACCACTTTCGACCATTAGGGAGACTGACAAAAACCTCCGGGAACCGAAAGGAAACCTTGGGTGGGACGCAAAGTCTCCAGAGGTTTCCGTTCAGGTTTCCTAAGTGGGACGGGGGCATTAATCTGATAACAGAACGACCTCGTTACATGTGACAATGATAATCCTAAACCTAAAGCAACGTTTCGGCATCCATTCAAAAGTTTACGCAGACGTTCCACTTAGCTTGGTTTAGTTTAGTTTAGTTTAGCTCTGCATGAAAACAGGCCCTTCGGCCCATCGAGTCCACGCCGGCCATTGATCACCCACTCACACTAGTTCTGTGTTATCCCACTTTCACGTTCGCTTCCTGAACATAAGGGAAACTTTCCCAAATAGCCTACAAACCCACACGGTCTGTGGATGCGGGAGCACCCGGAGAAATCCCACACGGTCACGGGGAGATCGTGCAGACTCCACAATCGAACCTGGGGCCGGGTCTACCAGCCGCGTCACACTGTTCTGGTAACATGTCGACAAAAACTCTCCCCTGGATCATCTTTGTGCTATGCATTTTCCTGTGATGGAAACACTCAGTCATGTAGCATGAAAAACAGGCCCTTCGGCCCAACTTGTCCATTTGGCTGATATCCCTTTAAACCTGTCCTATCCATGTCCCTGTCCACATGTCTTTTGATTTCTAGGCTGCACGGTGGCGCAGCGGTAGAGTTGCTGCCTGACAGCGCAGGAGACCCCAGTTTGATCCCGACTACGGGTGCTGTCTGTAGGGAGTTTGCACGTTCTCCCCGTGACCTGCGTGGGTTTTCTCCGAGATCTCCACTTTCCCCCGACGCTCCAAAGACATGCAGGTTTGTAGGCTAATTGGCTTGGTACAATTGCAAATTGTCCCGAGTGTGTGCAGGATGGTGCAAAGTGTGCGGACTCAGTGGGCCACAGGGCCTGTTCCAGCACAGTGCGGTTGGGATCAAACCCGGGGCTCTGGCACTGTAAGCTCCGTAAAGCAGCATCTCTACCGCCCTGCCACCCTCCTACCTTCTCCAGAGGTTTGTTCTCCAGTGCCGCTGCCTGCCCTGCTGAGTTAATTTGACATCAAAAGAACCGGGGCCCACAGTATGAGAATAAGGAGTAGGCCATTTAGAACGGAGACGAGGAAACACATTTTTCCTCACAGAGAGTGGTGAGTCTGTGGAATTCTCTGCCTCAGAGGGCGGTGGAGGCCGGTTCTCTGGATGTTTTCAAGAGAGAGCTAAATAGGGCTCTTAAAGATATCGGAGTCAGGGGATATGGGGAAAAGGCAGGAACAGAGTACTGATTGGGGACGATCAGCCATGATCGCATTGAATGGCGGTGCTGGCTCGAAAGGCCGAATGGCATTGTCCTGCACCTTTTGTCTGTTGTCTATTGTCGATTGTCTATTGTCTATTATCACTTTGTGTTGCAGCCATCGCCTCCATTCCCGTCGTCCCGTGAACTGCCGTCCTCGCCCGGCCACTTCAGAGCTAGTGCATCGGGGGCTCCTCCCACAGCTGCCTAGAGGGGCGCAGAAGGCAAGACCACCCCCCCCCCCCCACCCGGTTCTTCCTACCGTCCCTTGTCCAGCCACCACCGCCATCGCCAACACCCTCCGCCCTCCTCTCCGGTTCCCATTCACCGCGGGCGAACAAGAAGACGGGCTCGGCTGCTTCCCTCCCTCTCCCGGCTCCGCTCCGGGGCGAGCCAGGCCTGCAGTTGGAGTAAGGGACCTTACAGTGGAATCAGGGGATATGGGGAGAAGGCAGGAACGGGGTACTGATTGGGGATGATCACCCATGATCACATTGAATGGCGGTGCTGGCTCGAAGGGCCGAATGGCCTACTCCTGCACCTATTGCCTGTGTTCTATGTTTGCTATGTTTCTAAATAGTAGATTGTAATCTGTGGATGGGGCTGTACTTGATATGGGGGAGGTTGCACGTAAGGTCATCGGGTCAAAGGGCGTGACGCAAGGAGCAGCTCAATCCATCTGGAGGACATGACAGCTTCCAGCATACACTGTTAACACATGAAACAGTACTTTCTTACATGTTAAAAACCGCCGAAATGGCCAGTTTTTGCGCTGTAAATAATTGTGGAGGGTGACTGAGCACTCTGAATCCAAATGCCCTAGTATTTTTGCTCTAAACCCGAGCACTAAGCGGCTGAAGGAGCACATCCCTCTGGACTGATAACAGAAAGCCACATGGGAGAGGCATGTACAACACGTGAAATGATTAAGCAATTTGAAGACAGAAATTCAAACGATATATATATATATATATAGATATCATAAGGAGCAGGAATTGAATATGTAGCAATGTAAAAATTGAAGTGAAAGTTAATGACAACAAAATACGTTGAACATTGAGAACATTAGTGCAGCTGCTAACTGCTGTGTTCAAGGCAGGCAGAAAAAGCTGGAGTAACTCAGCGGGTCCAGGAGGCATCTCTGGAGAGAAGGAAGAGTCTAGAGAGAGTTTAGAGATACAGCACGGAAACACGCCGACCAGCGATCCCCGCGCATTAACACTATCCTACACCCATGAGTGACAATTTTTGCATTTACCAAGCCAATTAACTTACAAACCTGTGCGTCTTTGGCGAGGTGACGTTTCGGGTTGAGACCATTCTTGACTTGAAATGTCACCTATTTCTTTTCGCCAGCAGTCTGACCCGCTGAGTTGCTCCAGCTTTTTGTGTCTGTCTTCATTTAAACCTACATTTAAATTCCTCCCCACACACTTCTAAACAGTATTTGGGCACCATATCCGCGGAAGGATGGGCAATAGACAATTGTTGCAGGAGTAGGCCATTTGGCCCTTCGAGCCAGCACCGCCATTCAATGTGATCATGGCTGATCATCCACAATCAGTACCCCATTCCTGCATTCTCTCCATATCTCTTAACTCCGCTATCCATAAGAACTCTTTCTTGAAAGCATCCAGAGAACCAGCCTCCACCGCCTTCTGAGGCAGATAATTCCACACACTCACAACTCCTTTGTGAAAAAGTGTTTCCTCATCTCCATTCTAAATGGCTTACCACTTATTCTTAAGCTATGGCCCCTGGTTCTGGATTCTCCCAACATTGGGAACATGTTTCCTGCCTCTAGCGTGTCCAAACCTTTAATAATATATATTCAATAAGATCCCCTCTCATCCTTCTAAATTCCAGAGTATACAAGCCCAGCCGTTCCAATCAACATATGACAGTCCCGCCATATTGGGAATTAACCTCATGAACCTACGCTGCACTCCCTCAATAGCAAGAATGTCTTTCCTCAAGTTGGAGACCAAAACTGCACAGAATACACCAGGTCTGGTCTCACTAGGGCCCAGTACAACTGCAGGACCCTAGGACCTCTTTGCTGGACTCAACTCCTCTTGTTATGAAGGCCAATATGCCATTCGCTTTCTTCACTGCCTGCTGCACCTGCATGCTTACTTTCAGTGACTGATGAACAAGGACCCCGAGATCTCGTTGTACTTCCCCTTTTTCCAACTTGACACCATTTAGATAATAATCTGCCTTCCTGTTTTGCCACCAAAGTGGATAACCTCACATTAAACTGCATCTGCCGTGCATCTGCCCACTCACCCAACCTGTCCAAGTCACCCTGCATCCTCAGAGCATCATCCGCACAGTTCACACTGCCACCCAGCTTTGCGTCATCTGCAAATTTGCTATGTTACTTTTAATCCCTTCATCCAAATGTGCAGACTCTGGAGACTGTCCAGAGGAGGTTTACAGGAATGATCCCAGGAATGAGTGGGTTAATATATGATGAGCGTTTGCCGGCACTGGGCCTGTACTTGCTGGAGTTTAGAAGAATGAGCGGGAACTTCATTGAAACGTACAGAATAGTGAAAGGCTTGGACAGAGTGGATGTGAGGAGGATTTTCCACGAGTGGAAGAGTCTACGACCAGAGGTCAAGGCCTCAGAATTAAAAGATGTGCTTTTAGGAAGATGAGGAGAAATTTCTTCAGTCAGAGGGTGGTGAATCTGTGGACTTCTTTGCCACAGAAGGCTGTGGAGGCCAAATCAATGGATATTTTTAAGGCACAGATAGATTCTTGATTAGTACAGGTGTCAGAGGCCATGCGGAGAATGGGGTTAGGAGGGAGAGATAGATGAGCTACGATTGAATGGCGGAGTAGATGGGCTGAATGGCCTAATTCTACTATTCCTTTTGGCCTTATGACCTGACTAAAATATGAAATTTAGTCATTTTAGTCATTTAATGAGTGGTTCATACGCAGTTGAAAGTGCAAATGCCTGTGTATTCTGTCTTAATATGTATTAAAAATGTTCTCTGCTCATTATCCCACCACCCTTTATGCGGGTTTTATATGCACCAGTTATCCTGTGCCTATCCCACACTTCAGTGGTGACTATAAGCTGAAATTGGCAACAACACGACAGGAGTTTTGGAAGTGAAAGTCTTTCTTCTTTTCCTTGCAGCTATGGGCTACATATTTTTTTCCAACTACAGCAAGAGAACACAGTACCAAATCTGACCACAAGAGGGCTGCTCTACGCACTCATAAAAACAGTCCATTAAATGCAGTCTCAAGTGGTTCATGTTTTTAGAACATTATTCCTTCATGCCTGGTTCTTTCTCAGCCAGTGGATCTTTCAATTGTGCCCACGGCGGCCAACATGCCCCATCTCCACTAGTCCCACCTGTATTTGGTCAAAATCTATAGGAAGAAACTGCAGATGCTGGTTTATTTATTTATTTATTTTGATGAATATTTTTTATTAGTTGTAAATACATATTAATAGAAAATACTTCTTACATACATTCATAATATTATTAATATTAATATTAACATTTAAGACTTTATATTTCTATACATTTTTTTTATTAAGTAAGAAAAGATAGAGAAACATAATATAGAAAATAAGGAAGTGAATGGAGTATTAAAATTGTTATCCATCGTTGGAGATATATCCATGATTTATTATGCATAATTCTTCATCTATTCTGTTATTCAGGCCTCAGTCAGGCTCTCGCACCGAGCCACTTTGACCCTGTAGATATTCAATATATGGAGACCATATTCCTCTGAAAAGATCCAACCTGTCCATTAGGACGAGCCTCAATCTTTCCAGATGGAGTGTCTCCGACATTTCTGTATTCCACATTTTGATTGTGGGGGATGTAGGACCTTTCCAGAATTTTAATATTAATTTTTTCCCAATTATTAAACTATAATCAATAAAAATTATTTGATTCGTTGTTATTAATTGATCTGTTTCCAGTATTCCCAGTATTATTAACTTTGAGTCAAATGTCAGGTTCATATTAACAACATTCGAAATTATCCTAAATATTTCTATCCAAAATGTTGTAATTTTTATACAATTTGTAAATGAGTGTTGATTAGTACGAGTGTCAGGGGTTATGGGGAGAAGGCAGGAGAATGGGGTTAGGAGGGAGAGATAGACCAGCTATAATTGAATGGTGTAGTGGACTTGATGGGGCCAAATCGCCTAATTCTACTCCTATCCCTTATGACCTTATGACCTAATGACCTTATGACTGTGTGCTGGTCACAGAAGTGGATCTGCAATCACACATCATAATCGCTCCGTAGACACACAAAGTTGGAGTAACTCAGCCGGACAGGCAGCATCTCTGGAGGGAAGGAATGGGCGATGTTTCGGGTCTAGACCCTTCTTCAGACAAAGGATCACAATCGCTCTGCTCTTTTAAATCTCCACCCAAACTGTGGACGGCTCGAATGCAATCATGTGTTGCCTTTCCGGTGACAGATTAGGGTGCTGTCCCACTGCGGCGACCAAATCTGCGAGTTTACAAGAGTTTACATAGATACATAGATAGATACATAGAAAATGGGTGCAGGAGGAGGCCATTCGGCCCTTCGAGCCAGCACCGCCATTCATTGTGATCATGGCTGATCGTCCGCTATCAATAACCCGTGACTACCTTCTTCCCATATCCCTTGACTCCACTAGCCCCTAGAGCTCTATCCAACTCTCTCTTAAATCCATCCAGTGATTTGGCCTCCACTGCCCTCTGTGGCAGGGAATTCCATAAATTCACAACTCTCTGGGTAAAAAAGTTTTTTCTCACCTCAGTCTTAAATGACCTCCCCTTTATTCTAAGGCTGTGGCCCCTGGTTCTGGACTCACCCAACATTGGGAACATTTTTCCTGCATCCAGCTTGTCCAGTCCTTTTATAATTTTATATGTTTCTATAAGATCCCCCCTCATCCTTCTAAACTCCAGTGAATACAAGCCTAGTCTTTTCAATCTTTCCCCATATGACAGTCCCACCATTCCAGGGAACAATCTCGTGAGCCTACGCTGCACTGCCTCAATCACAAGGATGTCCTTCCTCAAATTAGGAGACCAAAACCGTACACAATACTCCAGATGTGGTCTCACCAGAGCCCTATACAACTGTAGAAGAACCTCTTTACTCCTGTACTGAAATTCCCGTGTTATGAAGGTCAACATTCCATTAGCTTTCTTCACTGCCTTCTGTACCTGCACGCCAACTTTCAGTGACTGGTGTACAAGGACACCCAGGTCTCGCTGTACCTACCCCTTACATAACCTAACCCCATTGAGATAATAATCTGCCCCCTTGTTTTTGCCGCCAAAGTGGATAACCTCACATTTATCTATATTATACTGCATCTGCCACACATCTGCCCACTCACTCAACCTGTCCAGGTCACCCTGCAACCTCCTAACATCCTCTTCACGGTTCACACTGCCACCCAGCTTTGTGTCATCCGCAAACTTGCTAGTGTTGCTCCTAATTCCCTCTTCCAAATCATTAATGTATATGGTAAACAGTTGCGGCCCCAACACCGAGCCTTGCGGCACTCCACTCGCCACTGCCTGCCATTCTGAAAAGGACCCGTTCACTCCTACTCTTTGCTTCCGGTCTGCCAACCAATTTTCTATCCATGTCAACACCCTACCCCCAATACCATGTGCTCTAATTTTAGTCACCAGTCTCCCGTGCGGGACCTTATCAAAGGCTTTCTGAAAGTCTAGATACACTACATCCACTGGCACCCCTTCATCCATTTTACTTGTCACATCCTCAAAAAATTCCAGAAGATTAGTTTGCCCTTGACTCAAACTCTAGGAGGTCCTATGAGGTCACTGGAACTCTCCTTCATGCTCGAGGGAAGTTCCCGCATACTCGTGGCCTTAGCTAGTTCGCGGAAAAAGTTTCAGCACGTTGAAAAATTTTCCGCGAGTAAAAATTGGTCGACATGGTTCTTTTCAACTCGTAGTGCAGTGGAGAGGGGTCGCTATTTAGTTACAGGCAGTCGGGGGCAGCCGTAGGCAATCTCCTTCGCTGACCGGGCATTTTAATTGGCTCATTGGAGTTTTCAGGACCAAGGAAAACCGACCGGTAGGTTAAATGCCCGCTAAACTTTATTAAGCGTTGTCTGACTTCTTAAAAGTGTCTCTATTCCTCCTCCCCCCCTTTTCCCCCCCTTCTCTCTCCTTCTCTCTCCTTCTCTCCCCTTCTCTCCCCTTCTCTCCCCCTTCTCTCCCCCTATCTTCCCCTCTCTCGTCTTCTCTCCCCCCCCCACCCCTCTCTAAAGGATTACCGTACACTGTGCAGCCGTCTTTTACCGTCCTCTTCATCGCGGGTGTAAATTTCAGACAGCGCTCCCCCGCTTTCCCTGACCCCCACCTTTGCGATGTGTTTGTGTGTGAGTGTGTGTGCGGTCGTTCGATCCAGCTCATGATTTCATCGCTGACGGTCGATCCAGCTCGAGGTTTTTCAGGCGAGTGCCCTCGAGCTTGAAGGTCGAAGACAGTCTTCTGAACTCGCAGATTAGGTTGCCGCAGTGGGACAGCCCCTTTAGCACGCAACAAATGCTTTTCACTGTACCTCGGTGCACGTGACAATGAACTAAACTCAAACTCAGCAATAGTGACGATGGCTTTGCTCTCTACTTCTTGGCAGGCAATGTTATTAGTAATGTACCTCTCTCTGTACAACGCTGTAATGGCCATATTAAAGCATTGAGTCCATTCATTATCACTTCTGGGAACATTACTGAAGCACTAAGTGAAGTATTGGAGATATGGAAAGTGCTTTTGTATTGCTGCTTTAAGAAAAGCGTGCATCCTTCACATACTGAAAGACTTCGGTAAGATTTCGGCCTGACCCGCTGAGTTACTCCAGCACTTTGTGTCTTTTCCTGTCCTATGTGGTCTCGTAAAGCTGTGTCCTGCAATTTGAACTTCCATTGAGCAAGTGACTTTAAGAAATATTTATGAATATAAACAAATCCAAAAATAAAACAATTTTTGGGAGTGGGGATTGAAAGATCAGATTGGAAAGAAAGAAACGACACCTATTCCTTCTCTCCATAGATGCTGCCTTATCCCGCTGAGTTTCTCCAGCATTTTTGTCTACCTTTGATTTTTCCAGCATCTGCAGTTCTTTCTTAAACAGGTTAATTCATTCGAACGGTTTTGACCCGAGAGATGCTGCCTGTCTTGCTGAGTTACGCCAGCGTTTTATCTCTATCTTCTGTGTAAACCAGCATCTGCAGATCCTTCCTACACATGGAACTGCAGTTGCTGGTTTATACCGAAGATACTCTGGGCTGGAGTAACTCAGTGGGTCAACAGCTTGTCTGGAGAAAAGGAATAGGTAATGTTTGATGTCGGAACCCTTCTTCAGGTTCAGATACGTTGTGCATGGACAGCCGTACCAGAGGAAACATCTGCCTGTGTTGCCCCTTCCTTCTTCTTCCTCCTGCACTGTCAGGTCGGGGGGGGGAGTTCCTCCCGCCACGGGTACCTTGTAATCCCGTGCTACCTGCTCCATGGTCGGATAGTCGGCGACTAAACCGTCTTCCCCAACTGGTTTGCCAGGCGAGGAGGGGGCTGTGGACCCCCGGCAGGACCAAAAACAAGACCTGTCAGAAGGCGGATGAGCTCCTAGCGAGCCAACGGCCTACACACTTCAGTAGAAGTTGCGATCACTGTCATACACAGCATTGTAAGGCACCGTGCCGTTGATGTTTTGAACAATGATGATGATGATAATGATGATGATGATAGACGATAGACAATAGACAATAGACAATAGACAATAGGTGCAGGAGTAGGCCATTTGGCCCTTCGAGCCAGCACCGCCATTCAATGTGATCATGGCTGATCATCCCCAATCAGTACCCCGTTCCTGCCTTCTCCCCATATCCCCTGACTCCGCTATATATTAAGAGCCCTATCTAGCTCTCTCTTGAAAGCATCCAGAGAACCTGCCTCCACCGCCCTCTGAGGCAAAGAATTCCACAGACTCACCACTCTCTGTGAGAAAAAGTGTTTCCTCGTCTCCGTTCCAAATGGCTTACTCCTTATTCTCAAACTGTGGCCCCTGGTTCTGGACTCCCCCAACATCGGGAACATGTTTCCTGCCTCTAGCGTGTCCAAGCCCTTAACAATCTTATATGTTTCAATGAGATTGCCTCTCATCCTTCTAAACTCCAGAGTGTACAAGCCCAGCTGCTCCATTCTCTCAGCATATGACAGCCCCGCCATCCCGGGAATTAACCTTGTAAACCTACGCTGCACTCCCTCAATAGCAAGAATGTCCTTCCTCAAATTAGGGGACCAAAACTGCACACAATACTCTGTACAACTGCAGAAGGAACTCTTTGCTCCTATATTCCATTCCTCTTGTCATAAAGGCCAACATGCCTTTGGCTTTCTTCACTGCTTGCATGATGATGATGATGATGATGATGATGATGATGATGGTGATGACTGTCAAGGGGTTTGCGGGTGGCAGCTGGTGTCGCCTTAGGCCGCTGTTGTCAAAACCAACACTGCCCCACCTCTCCCTCCCCCACTGTTTGTTGACCAGATGTTGTCAATTGTTGTGACCACAAAATGGCAACAGTGTACAACTCTCCCCAGAACAGTGTCTTCCCATTTCCTGTGCCCGACAGCTCCCTGATAGAAACATAGAAACAAAGGAAAATACGTGCGGGAGTAGGTCATTTGGCCCTTCGATCCAGCACCACCATTCAATATGACCATGGCTGAGTACCCTATTCCTGCTTTCTCCCCCATATCCCTTGATTCCGTTAGCCCTAATGTTGCCTATTTCCTTCGCTCCATAGATGCTGCTGCACCCGCTGAGTTTCTCCAGCACTTTCGTCTAGCCCTAAGTGCTCTATCTACAGTAACTCTCTCTTGAAAGCATCCAGTGAATTGGCCTCCACTGCCTTCTGTGGCAGAGAATTCCACAGATTCACAACTCTCTGGGTGAAAAAGGTTTGTTCATCTGTCCAATCTGATGGATATCTGACCAAACCCATTCCTTATATGACGTCCTCTTTTAGTTTTAGTTTTTTTAGAGTTACGGCATGGAAACTGGCCCTTAGGCCCACCGAGTCCACACCGACCACGATCACCCCATACACTAGTTCCATGCTGTCCAGTTAGGACAATTATAAATTGGCCTTGTGTAAGAAAGAACTGCAGATGCTGGTTTAAATTGAAGGTAGACACAAAATGCTGGAGTAACACAGCGGGTCAGGCAGCATCTCTGGAGGGAATGGACAGGCAACGTTTCTGGTCAGGACCCTTCTTCAGACTGATGGAGTGGGGGGGGGTGGGGGGGGGGGGGGGGGGGGGGGGGAGAAAGCTGAAAAAATGGGAGTGGGAGTGGGGCAAAGCCGAGTGAAAGGTGGAGAAACAAGGAACTGCGGATACTGGTTTGCAGCTGGAGTAACTGAGCGGGTCAGGCAGCATCTCTTCACTTCAGAAGTGATAGGTGGATACAGGCGAGGGGTGGGGGGGGGGGGGGGGGGGTGGAGGATGATTTATTTGGCAATTAAATTATATATTTGTTAGCATCCCTGTTTACAGAGCAGTTAATAATCCAATAAGTATCGGGCAGAATGGTGGCGCAGCGATAGAGTTGCTGCCTTACAGCGCCAGACACCCGGGTTCGATCCTGACTACGGGTGCTGTCTGTGCGTAACCCTACGTGTTGCATAGAACAGCACAGGCTCGCAATACTTGGGCCATCTCCCCCTATTCCCTGCACTTCCACGTACCTATCCAATAGCCTCTTAAACACTAGTGTTGGACATTTCCACCCTGAGAAAAAACTTCTGACTGTCTACCCCGTACCTGCCTTTAATAATTGTATACACTTCTATCAAGTCTCCCCTCAAACTCCGACTTTCCAGGGAAAAAAAAATCCAAGTGCATCCAACCTCACCCTGTAGCATTCTGGTAAACCTCACCTTCACGGCACGGTGGCGCGGCGGTAGAGTTGCTGCCTCACAGCGCCAGAGACCCGGTTTCGACCCTGACCACGGGTGCTGTCTGTACGGAGTTTGTACGTTCTCCCCGTGGCCTGCGTGGGTTTTCTCCGGGTGTTCCAGTTTCCTCCCACACTCCAAAGACGTGCAGGCAAATTGGCTTCAGGAACGATTGTAAATTGTCCCCAGTGTGTGTAGGATGGTGTTAGTGTACGGTGGTGCGCACCCGGTGGGCAGAAGGGCCCGTTTCCGCATTGTGTCTCAAAACTAAACTAAAAACAAATTACAAAGTGCTGAAGTAACTCAGCGGGTCAGGCAGCATCCATGGAGAACATGGATTGACCCTGGTTCGATCCTGACATGGGTGCTGTCTGTACATTCCAAAGATTGGCACAGTGAAAATGTAAACTGTCCCTAGTGTGTAGGATAGTGCTCCAGTGTAGGGATCGTTGGTTGGCATGGACTCGATGGGCCGAAGGGCCTGTTTTTGTGCTGTATCTCCAAAGTAAGCTTAAAAAAACCTATTCCAAAGTCTCCATATCTTCGCTGTGATGGGGTGACCAGAACTGCCCGCAATACTCCAAAATGCGGCCTAACCAAAGGCCCGTGGAGCTGTATCACTATATACTAACCCATTCTTTTGTTATGTTTGTTTAGTTTAGAGATATACCGTGGAAACAGGCCCTTCGGCCCACCGAGTCCGCACCGACAAGCAATCCCTGCAATTTAACACTATCCTACACACACTGGGGCCAAATTACACTTATACAAAGCAAATTAACCGACAAACCTGCACGTCTTTGGAGTGCGGGAAGAAAAATTGGAGATCTCGGAGAAAACCCACGCAAACTCACGGGGAGGGTACACAAAAGGCTGGAGAAACTCAGCGGGTGTAGCAGCATCTAAGGAGCGAAGGAGATGGGCGACGTTTCGGGTCGAGACCCTTCGAACGTGCAAACTCCCTACAGACAGCACCCGCAGTCGGGATCGACCCCGGGTGTCCGGCTCTGCAAGGACTGTAAAGCAGCAACTCTAGCGCTGCGCCACCGTGCCGCCCACTGCCGTGCCAGCGAATTATGAATTTAACCTGCGTAATAAAATGGTATTTCCCAAAGTATTTATGTAAAGCTCCAAGTCATTTGCATTTAACAGTTTGTGATTTGCATTCTAAACTCGAGCCCTTTGTTTATCAGTGGTTGGGATATTGAAGCCAGAGGTAGAGTAATACTGAAGAAAACTGTCCACAAAAATCTATTGCATTCTGCCTGTGGGTTTAAACTAAACAGTGGGGGGGTGGAGTCAAACAGGTGGAAGCGTATGCGTGCAGTTAACGAGAAACAGAGTGTGGGAAAGGTCAGGTTTAAACTAACAGGGCAGGGGGATGGGAACCAATGCAAGGAGGCAGAGAGACATAAAATGAGGACAGAAGCAAAAGATAGAAGAGAGATAAGAAAAACTTACCTGAAAGCTTTGTGTCTTAATGCGAGGAGCATTCGCAATAAGGTGGATGAATTGAATGTGCAGTTAGTAGTTAAGGGATATGATATAGTTGGAATTACAGAGACATGGCTCCAGGGTGACCAGGTCTGGGAGCTAAACATGCAGGGGTATTCGATATTCAGGAACGATAGACAGAAAGGAAGAGAAGGTGGGGTGGCATTGCTGGTTAAAGAGGAGATTAATGCAATAGCAAGGAGAGACATTAGCTTGGTTGCTGTTGAATCGGTATGGGTAGAACTGTGAAATAGCCACGGGCAGAAACGCTTGTTGGAGTTGTATACAGACCACCAAACAGCAAGGTTGGGGATAGCATCAAGCAGGAAATTAGGGATGCATGTAGCAAAGGTACAGCGGTTATCATGGGTGACTTTAATAGAAACTAAGAAACATAGAAATTAGGTGCAGGAGCAGGCCATTCGGCCCATCGAGCCTGCACCGCCATTCAATATGATCATGGCTGATCATCCAACTCAATATCCTGTACCTGCCTTCTCTCCATACCCCCTGATCCCTTCAGCCACAAGGGCCACATCCAACTCCCTCTTAAATATGGCCAACGAACTGGCCTCAACTACCTTCTGTGGCAGAGAATTCCACAGATTCACCACTCTCTGTGTGAAAAACGATTTTCTCATCTCGGTCCTAAAAGACTTCCCCCTTGTCCTTAAGCTGTGACACCTGTCCTTGTCCTGGACTTCCCCAACATCGGGAACAATCTTCCTGCATCTAGCCTGTCCAAACCCTTAAGAATTTTGTAAGTTTCTATAAGATCCCCCCTCAATCTTCTAAATTCTAGCGAGTACAAGCCGAGTCTATCCAGTCTTTCTTCATATGGAAGTCGTGCCATCCCAGGAATCAGTCTGGTGAACCTTCTCTGTACTCCCTCTATGGCAAGAATGTCTTTCCTCAGATTAGGAGACCAAAACAGTATGCAATACTCCAGGTGTGGCCTCACCAAGACCCTGTACAACTGCAGTAGAACCTCCCTGCTCTTGTACTCAAATCCTTTTGCTATGAATGTCAACATACCATTTGCTTTCTTCACAGCCTGCTGCACCTGCATGCCTACTTTCAATGACTAGTGTACCATGACACCCAGGTCTCGCTGCATCTCCCCTTTTCCTAATCGGGTCACCATTCAAATAATAGTCTACTTTCCTGTTTTTGCCACCAAAGTGGATAACCTCACATTTATCCACATTATACTGCATCTGCCATGCATTTGCCCACTCACCCAGTCTATCCAAGTCATCCTGCAGCCTCCTAGCATCCTCCTCACAGCTAACACTGCCCCCCAGCTTCGTGTCATCCGCAAACTTCGAGATGTTGCATTTAATTCCCTCGTCCAAATCATTAATGTATATTGTAAATAGCTGGGGTCCCAGCACTGAGCCTTGCGGCACCCCACTAGTCACTGTCTGCCAATCTGAATAGGACCCGTTTACTCCTACTCTTTGTTTCCTGTCTGCCAGCCAGTTCTCTATCCACATCAATACTGAACCACCAATATCGTGTGCTTTAAGTTTGTATACCAATCTCTTGTGTGGGACCTTGTCGAAAGCCTTCTGAAAGTCCAGATATAACACATCCACTGCTTCTCCCTTATCCACTCTACTAGTTACATCCTCAAAAAATTCAATAAGATTCGTCAGACATGATTTACCCTTCGTAAATCCATGCTGACTTTGTCCAATGATTTCACCACTTTCCAAATGCGCTGCTATCCCATCTTTAATAATTGACTCCAGCAGTTTCCCCACTACCGATGTTAGACTAACTGGTCTACATATAGATTGGGCCAACCAAATTGGTAGCGGCGCTGAGGAGGAGGATTTCCTGGAATGTATACGGGATGGGTTCTTAAACCAATATGTAGAGAAACCGACTAGAGGACAGGCCATCCTAGACTGGGTATTGTGTAATGAGGAAGGATTAGTTAGCGAACTTGTTGTGACAATAATATTGTGTCATTAGGATGGAGGGACACGGGTAATTCAGAGACTAGGGTCCTGAACTTGAATAAAGGAGACTTTGATGGTATGAGATGGGAATTAGGATGGACAGGCAAATTATACTCAAAGGGTTGAAAGTGGAGATGCAACGGCGAAGATTTAAAGAACTCCAGAAATTGTTCATCCCTCCACTCATTTTATCGATTTTCTACCTCTATTTTATTTATTTTTATTATTTCTCTTTACTATTTTCTTTCTGTTATAAAATAATAAAAAATATAGAAGTATAAATAAGAACGACTGTAAACTTTAAAAATATTAAGAATGTATGTGATGAATAATATGTTTTTTTTCTTTTTGATTTCATGTTATTCCCTCTTAATATGTATTTACTTCTAATAAAAATATTTTACAAAAAAAAAAAAAATTGTTCATCCCTGTCTGGCGAAAAAATATAACGGGGAAGGCGGTTCAACTGTGGCTGACGAGGGAACTCATAGACAGTGTTAAAACCAAGGAAGAGGCATATAAATTGGCCAAAGGAAGCGGCAAACCGGAGGACTGGGAGAAATTTAGAACTCAACAGAGGAAGACAAAGTGGCTAATTAGGAGGGGAAAAAAGAGCCAGATAGAAAGCTTGTGGGGAATATATAGAATATATGACTGTATATCCCCCACAATCAAAATGTGGATTACAGAAATGTCGGAGACACTTCACCTGGAACGATTAAGACTTGTCCTAATGGACAGGTTAGATCAATTCAGAGGAATATGGTCTCCATTTATTGAAATATTTAAAGGGTTAAGGTGGTCCGGTTCGAGGCCCTGACTGAAGCCTGAATGAAGGAATAGATGAAGAATTATATACAATAGATCATGAATATATCTCCAATGAAGAATATCTTGCTTAATACTCCACTCATTTTATTGATTTTTTATCTCTTTCTTATTTCTTTTTCTTTTTATTACTTATCTTTATTTCCTACTGTTATAAAATAATTAAAAAAATATATAGAAGTACAAATTTTAAAAATATTAAGAATGTATGTGACGAATAATATTTTCTTTTTTTCGATTTTATATTATTTCTTCTTAATATGTATTTACTTCTAATAAAAATATTTTACAACAAGAATATATGGCTGTAAAAGTTTCTATAGATATTAAAAAAGGGAAAAGATTAGTGAAGACAAATATGGGTCCCCTCCGTCAGCGACAGGTGAATTTATAATGGGAAACAAGAAAATTGCAGAACTGTTAAACGAGTACTTTGGGTCTGTCTTCACGAACAATCTCCTGGAAATACAAGGATCTAGCCCAGGGGTGGGAAACCTGCCGCCTTAAGTGGCCTTATCCGGAAGTAGCGGCGCTGCCCCAGCAGCCTGCAGTCCGTCTGTTTTGGGTTTTTTTTGTTGTCCTTGTCCTGTTAATTTGAGTTGTTAGTTTGTGTGTGTGTGGGATGGGGGGAGGGGGGAGGGGGTAGGGGGGGGGGGAGGGGGAGGGGGGGAGGGAGGGGGGAGGGGGGGGGAGGGAGGGGGGGGGGGGGAGTTAAAATGCGGTTTTTCCCTTGCCACCGGAATTGTATTTTGTCGGAGTGCGAGCTATTTCTGGAGATTCGTTCCGACTGCCGGTAAGTTAATTTTTTTTTTTGATCGCCCGATTATTTCATCGCTGCAGTAAAATAAAAATTAGCTCTTAATGCCGTGAACGGCGACAACGGGGACGGATTTTACGTAGGGGACAGGTAAGTGAAAGCTGTTTATTTTTACATATACTTGTTTAGGTGACTTTAATCAATATTTCATGTTGCAAAACGGTGCTTTAGTCCCCATACGAACCGGCAGAATTTTTCCTGCCGATATTGGGTTTAAATTCACCGCAACCTCAACGTTCCAATCCATCGCGTTCCAGAAAATCCCACTCGCAAGCTGTTTAAAATGCCCATTAATTTATGGGCATTAAACACTAAATTCGTTCAATTTGGCCTATAAATTCATAACAATGAGATTTCAAAAATCATGTTATATTGTGAATTCTTGTGTGAATGTTATTTGGACACTTAGGCTTTAAAAAAAATGTTAATATTTTCTTAAGAAATGGATAGATGTTTAGATCTAGTAATTGAATTTTGTAATTAGCTACAATTGGGTAACTTCAGGTCATCCAAGTAAGATTGTTTCATATTAGTTTCAGAATGCTTCAATCTATAATAAATGACAATTTCTTTCAGTTCTCTTAATTTTTAAGAACGTTATGGGCTTTTGACTGTCCTAGATCACAACTTTTGTGTTAAGTCAATGGAAAAGCAATGGGGAACAAGATGTTAATTTCCGAGTATGAAAATGGCCATAACTTTTTTAATACTGAAGATATGAAAGTGAATTAGGTGTCAAATTAAACTTCTTTGTATGCTTTATATGATGGGATAAATTGCAGAATTGATTTTTTAAATCTCAAAATTTTGTAACATTGCTACTTCTAGGCCATTAAGTGTGGCCTTTTGAATAAACATTTTTTGTAGAACAAATCCTTTTAAGAAGGAACTGCAGATGCTGGAAAATCGAAAGTAGACAAAAATGCTGGAGAAACTCAGCAGGTGAGGCAGCATCTATGGAGCGAAGGAAATAGGCAACGTTACGGGTCGAGACCCATCTTCATGTCTGGGATTACAAGACTCGGTGCTGGGACCCCAGTTGTTTACAATATATATTAACGATTTAGATGAGGGAATTAAATGTAATATCTCTAAGTTTGCAGATGACACAAAGCTGGGTGGCAGTGTGAGCTGCGCTGAGGATGCTATGAGGCTGCAGGGTGACTTGGATAGGTTGGGTGAGTGGGCAGTTGCATGGCAGATGCAGTATAATGTGGATAAATATGAGGTTATCCAATTTGGTGGCAAGAACAAGAAGGCAGATTATTATTAGAATGGTGACACATTAGGAAAAGGGGAGGTGCAACGAGACCTGGGTGTGCTTGTACATCAGTCACTGAAAGTAAGCATGCAGGTACAGCAGGCAGTGAAGAAAGCTAATGGCATGTTGGCCTTCATTGCGAGATGATTTGAGTTCAGGAGCAAGGAGGTCCAAATGCAGCTGTACAGGGCCCTGGTGAGACCGCACCCGGAGTATTGTGTGCAGTTTTAGTCTCCTAAATTGAGGAAGGGCATTATTGCTATTGAGGGAGTGCAGATAGGTTCACCAGGTTAATTCCCGTATGAAAAAATGGGTCTACTGGGCTTGTAGTCACTGGAGTTTAGAAGGATGAGAGGGGATCGTATAGAAACATATACAATTCTCAGAGGATTGGACAAGGTAGATGCAGGAAAATTGTTCCCGGTGTTGGGGGAGTCCAGAACCAGTCACAGATTAAGAATAAATGGTAGGCCATTTAGGACTGAGATGAGGAAAAACTTTTTCACACTGAGAGTTGTGAATCTGTGGAATTCTCTGCCACAGAAGGCAGTGGAGGCCAATTCACTGGATGTTTTCAAGAGAGAGTTAGATTTAGCTCTTTGGGCTGAAGGAATCAAGGGATATGGGAAGAAGGCAGGAACGGGGTACTGATTCTGGATGACCAGCCATGACCATATTGAATGGCGGTGCTGGGTCGAAGGGCCGAATGGCCTACTCCTGTGCCTATTTTCTATGTTTCTATCTTATGATCATCCCTATAACTCTCCACACTCTCAAGGCATTTTCATTCGCAGGTGCTCCATTTCAGATTAATGTTTATTGATGAGAGCCTTATGTAGAGGACAAAGCAATGCGTGAAGCAAGGCCAATTTTTGGGGGTTCAAGAGCAGTTTATTAACATAGTTAACACAAGGCAATTATTATTTACATTATATGATTCTATACATTTTATTTTCTACACATTTCAGTTAATTACTGTACATGCAAAGCATTGATCATAAAATTACGTATAAATAAGCCTGAGTTTTACCAATGTGGAAAGTATTTTTTTCCAAGCACAGTCCCCAACAGATTCTTCCTTTCCATAGGTGCTATTAACTGGAACTTAAAATTCATGGGGCAACAGTCACATTCTAGGGAAATCCCTCAATACTTCACAATCAATGCCATCTCTGAAGCAAAGATGGACACAAAATGCTGGAGTAACTCAGCGGGACAAGAGGGAGAGAAGGAATGGGTGACGTTTCGGGTCGAGACCCTTCTTCCGACTGAAGAAAATGAAATTTCAGGAAGTTAATCACGATCGATTGGCCAGGTGGGCTGAGGAATGGTTGAGGGAATGATGGTCCAATTCTTCACGGCCATCGTAGAGTCTGTCCTCACCTTCTCCATCATGGTCTGGTTTGGCTCAGTCACCAAGCGCGACACCCGGAGGCTGCAGCGAATCGTCCGATCAGCAGAGAAGGTTATTGGCTGCAACCTTCCCTCCATTGATGAACTGTACACTGCAAGGGCCAGGAAGCGAGCGGGCAAGATCACCTCTGACCCCTCTCACCCTGGCCACAAACTCTTTGAATCACTTCCCTCTGGAAGGCGACTCCAGACTGTCAAAGCTGCCACAGCCAGACATAAAAACAACTTTTTACCACGAGCAGTAGCTCTGCTCAACAACCAAAAGTCTGTAGCCTCATTTTGCTCTGGTATTTTATTTCATTCTTCATATTTAATTATAATGTTTTATTTTTAATTGTCTACTGTATATCGTGTTGTTACTTATGAGCAAAGCACCAATGCAAATGCCTTGTTTGTATACATACTTGGCTAATAAAATTTATTCAATTCAATTCAAAACAGAGAGATGCAAGGTGTTTCATTGTGTGAAGTCCAACATGGACAGGACCTACACAGTGAATGGTAGAGCTCTGGGAAGTGTTGTAGGGCAGAGCGATCTAGGAGTACAGGTGCACCC
The DNA here is from genome assembly GCA_035221665.1 of Okamejei kenojei. Taxonomy (NCBI): domain Eukaryota; kingdom Metazoa; phylum Chordata; class Chondrichthyes; order Rajiformes; family Rajidae; genus Okamejei; species Okamejei kenojei. The sequence continues at coordinate 10,791,118 of CM069136.1, forward strand.
CCCCCCCCCCTGTTAATGACAGGGTCTTTGCTCCCATTGGGTCCCTCCAAGCTCTCACCCGGGCGCTGGTTCCGCTCTTGCGCGTTTCCGCGACGCCCTACGGGAGATTCCCTTCTTATCTTCTGCGTCTACGGTTGTCCTTCCAAATCCCCGAGAGGACACGATGGAAGACACAGAAAATGGGAATATCACTGAATGATCAAATGTATGACCAACGAGCTGGATTTTGCGCACTATCACTTACATTCGACAAATAAATCGTGTATTGTCTTTCCGCTGACTGGCTAGCACGCAACCAAAACTTTTCACTGTACCTCAGTACACGTGACAATCAACTAGACTGCAACCTGAATGACTGTGCCTGGCGCCCACTCACTTTCCATTTGGAATCGGGACAGTGTCCTTGTCCATCGTCACTGGTCTGAAAGTCAAAGGCACCAGAGAACGTTCCTCCATTAACTCAAGTAGGAGACCTCACCTCCCTTCGACCTTGCTACTGACCGCCTGTGGTCGCCGGCTCAGGGTGAGGATCTTGGGCCACATTGGGCAAAGGAGCAGCCAGAGGGAGAGGATATTGGGAGGGGGTCCTGATGACGAAGCTGGCCAGGTAGACGGTGGGCAAGGTGTGGTGCAACAAGTAGGGAGACCTCACCTCCCTTCGACCTTGCTACCGACTGCCCTTGGCAGTCAGAGCTTGCATGGTGTTACTCAAGGTCTTGTCGCCTTCATCGACGGGAATGCACGGGCACAGTTTCTGGGTCTTCCTCCGGAACTCCTTTGAGGCAAAGTAGTACAGCAGTGGGTCGAAGCAGCCGTTGAGGCTGCTCAGAGCGAGGGAGAACTTGTAGTGGACGTAGATCGGCCTGCCCTGGCTGGAGCGCACAAAATGGATGATCATGATGATTTGGGTGGGCAGGTAGCAGATGGTGAAGACCAACAGCACCACGACCGTCAGGTAGACTATCTGTTTCCTCGACTCCCTCATCTCCTTCGCCGGGGTGTTCAACAAGGCCCTGATGATCTTGGAGTAGCACACCACCATGATGGTGAACGGGAGCAGGAAGAAGAGGATGATTTGAATGGAGAAGTACAGGTAGAAATAATGGATGGCAGGGAACATGTCGCGCCTCATGACATCAAAGCAGGTGGTGATGTTCAGGACCGTGACCTTGTAGGTCAGCTCGGAGTAGATGAGCGGCGAGTGAACGGAGAGGACAAAGGCCCAGGTGGCCACGCAGAGGACGGTGGCGGTCTTGACGCTGCGCAGGTGGGAGGTGCGCAGCGGGTGGACGATGCCCAGGTAGCGCTCCACGCTGATCAGCGTGACGGTCAGGATGGAGCAGTGCATGTTGCCGTAGAAGAGGACGGTCACCAGCCGGCAGAGGGGCTCGCCCACCAGCCAGTTGTTCCAGTTCCAGTGGTAGGCGATCTGGAAGGGCAGGGTCAGGCTGTACAGCAGGTCGGTGATGGTCAGGTTGATGGAGAAGATCATGGTGGGCGTCTTGGGCCACATGCGGCAGCAGAGCAGCCAGAGGGAGAGGGCGTTGAGGGGGGTGCTGATGAGGAAGATGGCCAGGTAGATGGTGGGCACGGTGTGGTGCAGCATCGAGTTGGTAAGCATCTCCAGCGTGCTGTTCGACACCCCACTTCCATTCATGGCTGGGCAGGTCCAGAGAACGTCTGCTCGCGAGGAATGGGACACAAATTCCTGAAACACAAACAGCAAAAAAATAAATAAAAATAAATATTCACCCAAACACCAATTTAACATCAATCTGAAGAAGGGTCTCGACCTGAAATGCCACCCATTCCTTTTCGCCAGAGGTGCTGTCTGACCTGCTGAGTTATTCCAGATTCTGTAGATCCTTCCAAAACTTAACACCCGTTTAGTTTAGTTTAGAGAGACAGCGTGGAAACAGGACCTTTGGCCTATCGAGTCCACGCCGACCAGTAACCACCCGTACGTTAATACAAATTTACAGAAGCCAATTAACCAACAAACCTTTGCAGGAAACCGGAGCTCCCGGAGAAAACCCACAAAAAGAGCCCCAGGGGCAGAATTGTTTAGTGAGTTCCCTCATCCAATTCCTCCAACATCATAATCAACGCTTTAAACGATCTTCCATTCAAAACAAAAAAGTGGTGCAATAGGAAAACCCTTAAAGCCCTGTCCCACGGTGCGAGTTCATTCCAAGAGCTCTCCCGAGTTTAAAAGAAATCAAACTCGTGGTAAGCACGGAGAATGAACGCAGCGGGTATGTCGGAGCTCGGGGACGTCTCCTAGCAGTAACGGCAGGCACGTGGGTAGACTCGCTAATGGCAGGCAAGCAAGGGAAGACTCGTGAGGATTTTTCAACATGATGAAAAATGTCCACGAGAGCCCCGAGTACCGACGAGTGGCCATTACCGTAAATCTCCAAGTTCGAATCAGGGCAAACTCGGGAGAACTCTTGGAATGAACTCTTACCGTGGGACAGGGCTATTACTATTGGAGAATTAGACTAACAATAGAATGGCTTCCAGGATTTTTTTTTATAAGAATAGTTCATAAAATTAGTTATTTCACAAATAGAAGTAAGATTTTGAAAATAAAAAGATACTCAGATTAATTGGGCTGAACGGTGGCTCAGTGGCAGAGTCGCTGCCTTACAGCACCAGAGACCCGTCTTCAGTCCTGACTACGGGTGCTGTCTCTACAGAGCTTGTACATTCTCCCCATGTGGGTTTCCTCCGAGATCTTCGGTTTCCTCCCACACTCCAAAAACGCGCGGGTTTGTAGGTTAATTGGCAAGGTATAAATGTCAATTGTTCCTCGTGTGCGTAGGATAGCGTTAATGTGCGGGGATCGCTGGTCGGCACTTGTAATTCAATGTGCTACACCATCAAGTTGAAATTATTAATAACTGAATTACCCTGGAAAAAGTGAGCCATGGACATTAACAGGCTCTTCATTGCTGTTCATTCAATTGTGGAAACAATGCATTTTGATCGCAATATAACATGCCACCTGCCCACTCAAAGTGGTGGAGAAGCCATGAACTGTCTCACCTCTGCATCTCACCTAAATCCCAATAACATGATCAAAAAAGGACACAAAGTGCTGGAGTAACTCAGCAGGTCAGCCAACATCTCTGGAGAACATGGACAGGTGACGTTTCACTGAGTGTTGGGGTAACTCAGCAGGTCAGGCAAAAATCTCTGGAGAACATGGATAGGTGACATTTCGTCACCTTTCCGTAGAGTCATAGAGTCATACATCGTGGAAACAGGCCCTCTGGCCCAACTTGCCCAAGTCGACCAACAGCCGACCAACTACACTCAACCAACTACACTCGTCCCACCTGCCCATAGCCCTCTAAACCTCCTCAAGCAGCTTGTTACACACACACACACACCACCCTTTGTGTAAAGAAGCTACCCCTCAGGTTCCTATTAAGTCTAACCCCACCCTCACCTTAAACCTTATCCTCTGGTTCTGGATTCCCTTACTCTGGGCAAAAGACTGTGCATCTATCTTCTCCAGAGATGCTGCCTGACCTGCTGAGTTACTCCAGCACTCTGTGTCCTTTTGTGTATTAACCAGCATCTGCAGTTCCTAGTTTCTCCATTTGTCCCCCAATAAATTGATATCAGTTATTTGCTGAATAGCTGCATTGATTCATCCTTGTGCTTTTTTCCCTATATGAGGGAAGATATTGCTAGCAACAGGTTTGAAAGTGTCCTCCCCATCCTAATATCAAACCCTTGCTAAGACAGTGCACGGTGACGCAGCAGTTGAGTTGCTGCCTTACAGCGCCTGTGACCTGGGTTCTAAGCTGAGTACGGGTGCTGCCCGTACGGAGTTTGTACGTTCTCCCCATGACCTGCGTGGGTGTTCTCCGAGATCTTCGGTTTCCTCCCACACTCCAAAGACTCACAGGTTTGCAGATGCATTTCCTTGGCATGAATGTCAATTGTCCCTAGTGTGTGTTGGATCGTGTCAGTGTACGGCGATCGCTGGTCGGTGCGGACCCGACGGGCCGAAGGGCCTGCTTCCGTGCTGTATCTCTAAAGTAAACGAAACATTGAGCAGAATTCCCCCCTTCCCCTCTTCCAAATGAGTTTCATAGGTGACTGATACACTTTGGTTCTGTCTTCACTAAGGAAGACATAAATAATCTGCCGGAAATAGCAGGGGACCGGGGTCAAATGAGATGGAGGAACTGAGTGAAATCCAGGTTAGCCGGGAAGTGGTGTTGGGTAAATTGAATGGATTAAAGGCTGATAAATCCCCAGGGCCAGATAGGCTGCATCCCAGGGTACTTAAGGAAGTAGCCCCAGAAATAGTGGATGCATTAGTGATAATTTTTCAAAACTCTTTAGATTCTGGAGTAGTTCCTGAGGATTGGAGGGTAGCTAATGTAACCCCACTTTTTAAAAAGGGAGGGAGAGAGAAAACGGGGAATTACAAACCATTTAGTCTAACATTGGTAGTGGGGAAAATGGTAGTCAGTTATTAAAGATGGGATAGCAGCACATTTGGAAAATGGTGACATCATTGGACAAAGTCAGCATGGATTTATGAAAGGTAAATCATGTCTGACGAATCTTACAGAATTTTTCGAGGATGTAACTAGTAGAGTGGATAAGGGAGAACCAGTGGGTCTGTTATATCTGGACTTTCAGAAGGATTTCGACAAGGTCCCACATAAGAGATTAGTATGCAAACTTAAAGCACACAGTATTGGGGGTTCAGTATTGATGTGGATAGAGAACTGGCTGGCATACAGGAAGCAAAAAGTAGGAGTAAACGGGTCCTTTTCAGAATGGCAGGCAGTGACTAGTGGGGTACCGCAAGGCTCAGTGCTGGGACCCCAGCTATTTATGATATATATTAATGATATGGATGAGGGAATTGAATGCGACATCTCCAAGTTTGCGGATGACATGAAGCTGGGGGGCAGTGTTAGCTGTGAGGAGGATGCTAGGAGGCTGCAAGGTGATTTGGATAGGTTGGGTGAGTGGGCAAATGCATGGCAGATGAAGTATAATGTGGATAAATGTGAGGTTATCCACTTTGGTAGCAAAAACAGGAAAGTAGACTATTATCTGAATGGTGGCCGATTAGGAAAAGGGGAGATGCAACAAGACCTGGGTGTCATGGTACACCAGTCATTGAAAGTAGGCATGCAGGTGCAGCAGGCAATGAAGAAAGTGAATGGTATGTTAGGAAAAGGATTTGAGTATAGGAGCAGGGAGGTTCTGCTGCAGTTGTACAGGGTCTTGGTGAAACCACACCGGGAGTATTGCGTACAGTTTTGGTCTCTTAAACTGAGGAAAGACATTCTTGACATAAAGGGGGTACAGAGAAGGTTCACCAGACTTACTCCTGGGATGGCAGGACTTCCATATGAAGAAAGACTGGATAGGCTCCGCTTGTACTCGCTAGAATTTAAAAGATTGAGGGGATCTTATAGAAACTTACAAAATTCTTAAGGGGTTGGACAAGCTAGATGCAGGAAGATTGTTCCCGATGTTGGGGAAGTCCAGAACAAGGGGTCACAGTTTAAGGATAAGGGGGAAGTCTTTTAGGACCGAGATGAGAAAAACATTTTTCGCACAGAAAGTGGTGAATCTGTGGAATTCTCTGCCACTGAAGGTAGTTGAGGCCAGTTCATTGGCTATATTTAAGAGGGTTAGATGTGGCCCTTGTGGCTAAGGGGCGCAGGGGGTATGTAGGGAAGGCAGGTACAGGATACTGAGTTGAATGATCAGCCATGATCATATTGAATGGTGGTGCTGGCTCGAAGGGCCGAATGGCCTACTCCTGCACCTATTTTCTATTTTTCTATGTTTCTATGAACTTTTTGAAGCCACTCCTGCAACAGAAACACAATCGATCGATCGTTTCCGGGGATTAACATGTCTTGAAACATTTAACACCTCTGCTAAAAGAAATTAGCTGGAAGCAAATGAATCAACAATTGGTCATTGTGGCTTTCATGAGTCAGATTTTGTTTTCCCATCTGTGTACAGCTTTTACGTGCCTGCCCAAAAACACATTGTTTTATTTTTAATACAAGGTGTCACTATCATGCCGTGATGAATTTTATTTGCGAAGGTGATGATGAACAAGTCTATTAAACCGCTGCCGGAAGAGCAGTGAAGGCATGCTGATAAAACAAGATAGATTTGGCAATACGGAAGAGGCGGCTAGATATTTCTGTGGTAGGTTAAATTCACACTTCAAGTGACAGCACTGACCTATTTTCTCTAATCCCAAATGTAATCCCAATTTTGTCTGCAACATTTGTAACAAGATGGACATGAAAAAAAGAAGAGAGTTTGCAACCATTTTGATATTATTGAGGCGTGTAAAATCACGAGAGGGATAGGTCGGGTAGATGCACAGAATCGTTTGACCAGAGTGTGTGAATCGAGGACCAGAAGACATAGGTTTAAGGTGAAGGGGAAAAGATTGAATAGGAATCTGAGGGGTAACATTTACTCACACAAAGGGTGGTGGGTGTATGGAACAAGCTGCCCGAGGAGGTAGTTGAGGCAGGGACTATCCCAATGTTTAAGAAACAGTTAGACAGGTACATGGATAGGATAGGTTTGGGGGGATATGGACCAAACACGGGCAGGTGGGACTAGTGTAGCCGGGTCATGTTGGTCGGTATGGTCAAGTTGGGTTGAAGGGCCTGTTTCAAGCACGGGCCGTGAGTAATTACTCCGGGTAGGCAATCAGTCCGCTAAAAAAAATATTAAACCGCGCATGCGCAGATTGTTCGCTCCCGTTAAATAAATAAGTAAATAAATAAAAACCAGTGACATTTCAATTTGCCCAAGGCTTCCTAGTCCTAGACCAATTGGGGGAACAGTTCCTTTCACAGTGTGTGGAGAGTCTGTGTCAGGGGTAAAGTTGTGGGGAGGGCACGAATGTTGACAAGGAGGGTATCGGGGATAATGGCAGAAATTTATTCACTCACCGCTGCCGCAGCTCTCCGGGCACGAAGCCCCCGCACTGTAGCTGGGGATAGAAGCAGCTCAGGGAGCTACGAGCGGCCGCCGGTACCCGACAGCAGAACTGGCCGCCACTTCAGCGCCTTCTGCCGGCCCGCTCACGTCTGGCAGTGCTCTCCGTCGGAACACCTGTCACCTGTCGTTCGCCGACTTCGCTCATGTCAGCGGCTTCCTGCAAATCCTTAAATTCCCACAGCCGAGTAACCTCAATCGCGCTGTCGGAATTTAAGGACATGAGTGAGGCCAGCGAGCGGCAGGAGAGTGATTTGTAGACGGAGAGCTGCCAGAGGTGAGCAGGGACCGGCAGAAGGAGCTAAGGTGGCGGCTGGTTCCGCTGTCCGGCCCGGCGGCCGCTCAGCCACCCGAGCTACTTCTCCCCCCCCCCCCCCCCCGGCCTCAATGCGGTGGCATTCCACGCCTCCGTGCAAGGAGCGTCGCAAGTGGCATTATCCCAATCCCCTCATTCATAACATTCGTGCCCTCCCCGCAACCTTACCCCGGGCCAGACTCCCCAAACACTGTGAAAGGAGCTCTCCCCTCCCCCCCCCCCCCCCCCCCCCACACACCCCGGGAAATACAGTATTTAACAACATAAACACAAAATGTACTTACCACATTATTGGTACACAAGCTCCATTCTTCTCTCTTTGTTACCTAACATACACTTAAAATATTGACAAACCATATTTGAAAACCCCGCCAAGAAACGTGCTCTGCACATGCGCAGTAGACCGATGCACATGCACGCGCAGTGCTGCAAATGGCAGGATTTCTGCTGCCTTCAGCCCCGATTATCATTGACAGCTTCAGGCAGCGCTGACGGCACGTGGGCTGCACAGAGCTTCCCGTGTTACAAGCGCTGCCGATGAAAGGCATGGAGAATTATGCCTACCTAAGAGATCGATCTCTTACATAGGCATAATTCTCCCATGCCTTTACTACTTATATCTAGTTATTACCATGTTATAATTTTAGTCAGGGTAGGCAGTGCCTACCTTGCCTACCCTGACGGCAGGTGCCTGGCCTGTTTCCACGCAGTATCACTCTATGACCCTTTGACGCTATTAAGTGCCTGTCCCACTGTGGGGACCTAATTTGCAAGTGTAGAAGAGTTTAGGAGAGTATGAAAAAGTGTCATGGTCATGTTGTATCTCCGAATTGGAACGCCTATTTCAATCTTCCTCGACTAGGCAGAGAACCTCCTGCGAATATGTTGAAGACCTCCTTCAACTATGTAGAAGACCTCCTTCGATCTCCTTCAACTTCGGGAAAATTGGACACTGAGTAGTGGAGAGTGAAGACGACCTCCTTCGATCACCTTCGACCTCCCTTCGACTATGATGAAGATTATCTACGACTACCTTCGACTACCCTCGATTATCGTTGACTTGCCCTCGATAGCCTTCGATTATCTACGAATAGCATTACGACCTACTACGACTTACCTTGACTAAAGCAAAGAGAAAAAAAATATCGATTTTTCAACATGGCGACTTTTTTTTACTCGCGGGCATATTTCAACATGCTAAAAAAAACGGCGCGACCTAAAGGGGCTGTCCCACTGCGGCGACCTAATCCGCGAATTCAGAAGACTGTCTTCGACCTTCAAGCTCGAGGGCACTCGCCTGAAAAACCTCAAACTGGATCGACCGTCAGCGATGAAACCACGAGCTGAATCGACCGACCGCGCACACACACACAAACACATCACAAAGGCGGGGGCCAGGGAAAGTGGGGGAGTGCTGTCTGAAATTCACACCCGCGATGAAGAGGAAGGTAAAAGACGGCTGGCACACAACGGTAAGTCCTTTAGAGAGCGCGGGGGGTGGGGGGGGGGGGAGAGAAGGGGGGAGAGGGTGAGAGAGGGTGAGAGGGTGAGAGAGGGTGAGAGAGGGTGAGAGAGGGTGAGAGAGGGTGAGAGAGGGTGAGAGAAGGGAAGAGAAGGGGGGAGAAGGGGGGAGAATGTGGGGGGGGGTAAGGAGTGGAGACATTCCAGGCAACTTTTAATAAGTTTACCGGGCATTTAGGCATTACCGGTCAGTTTACCGACCTTTTTTTTCTCAACGAGCTTTACTTTTGACTTCCCTCGATTAATTTCCCTAATTTACTTTTGACTTCCCTCGACTGCCCTCGATTACCTACGAATAACATTCTGACCTAATACAACCTACCTCGACTAAACCTACAAGTAAAATAATATTGATTTTTTTCCATGGCGACAATTCCTTGTTTCTCCATTTCCCCCTCCCCTCCCATTAAATTGATATCAGTTATTTGCTAAACAGCGCCGTTGATTTATCCTTGTGCTTTTTTCCTATATGCGGGAAGATATTACTAGCAACAGGCTTTAAATTGTCCTCCCCATCCTAATATCAAACCCTTGCTAAGACGGTGCACGGTGGCGCAGCGGTTGAGTTGCTGCCTTGTTCACGTAGTCAGCTGAGACCTGGGTTCTAAGCTGAGTACGGGTGCTGCCTGTACGGAATTTGTACGTTCTCCCCGTGACCTGCGTGGGTGTTCTCCGAGATCTTCGGTTTCCTCCAACACGCCAAAGACTCACATGTTTGCAGGTGAATTTCCTTGGTATGAATGTCAATTGTCACTAGTGCGTGTTGGATAGTGTTAGTGTACGGCGATCGCTGGTCGGTGCGGACCCGGCGGGCCAAAGGACCTGCTTCCGCGCTGTATCTCTAAAGTAAACTAAACAGTGAGCAGAATTCCCCTCTTCCCCTCTTCCAAATGAGTTTGAGCATAGGTGACTGATAGATGAACTTTGATCGATCGTTTTAGGGGATTAACACATCTTGAAACATTTATTTGTATGAATGTCTTGGCAAATTAAATTCCTCGTATGTTGCAACACATACTTGGCAAATAAAGTACTATTCTGATTCTGATTCTAACACCTCTGCTAAAAGAAATGAGCTAGAAGCAAATGAATCAACAATTGGTCAGTGTGGCTTTCAAGAGCCAGATTTGTTCCCCTCTGTGTACAGCTTTTGCATGCCTGCCAAAAAACAGCTAGTTTTATTTTTAATGCAAGGTGTCACTCTCATGCTGTGACGAATTTCCTTTGTGAAGGTGATGATGAACAAGTCTATCAAACCACTGCCGGAAGGGCGTTGAAGGCAAGCCAATAGAGCGAGATAGATTTATCAATGCAGAAGAGGCGGCGAAGATATTTCAGGTTAAACTTCACACTTGAGGTGACAACACGGACCTATTTTCTCTAATCCCAATTGAACCCCATTTTTGTCTGCAACATTTGTAACAAGATGGACACGAAACAAAGAAGAGGATTTGCAACCATTTGGATATTATTGAGGCGTGTTCTACCAGTTACCACCAGGGGCGCCGGGGAGATGGCAGCCCTGCCGGCAGTCTGTTTGTTTTTTCATCTTTTTGTTATTTTTAAAAGTTTGGTAAAAGTTTGATTTTATGTACTTTGGTTTGTTTTATGTGTGGGGGGGGGGGAGGGGGGGGGAGGGGGGGGGGGATCAGGGGAAACTCAGATTTTTCAGATTCTTACCTTCCCGGAGATGTCATCATTTTTCGGATCACAATCTCTGGGCTATGCGGCCTACCATCGCTGGAGCTGGAAGCCGTCTCGGACTGTCGTGAGCCCTGCCGCGGGGTGTGGACTTAAAATCGGAGCGGATCCCTTGCCTGGGATCGCTCCTACCGCGGCCTGCGGACTTAACATCAAGGAATCGCAGTCTCGCGATAGGCAAGTCGGGAGCTCCAATGCCGCATAATGTTCGACCAGGTTCGACGTGAGGTTTGATCACCCGACGCGGGGGTGTTGACAACCCCCCAATGCAGGAGCTGAACGCCTCGACACCGAGGGCCCGAACGCCACCGGCTACGGGAGTCGAGATCATCCCGTTAACGGGGGCTCGAGGCCCCCAACCGAGAAAGAACACATTGAACTTTATTTCACCCTCCATCACAGTGAGGAATGTGTAGGAGTCACTGTGGTGGATGTTCATGTTAGAATGTGTTTTTGAGTCTGGTGCTTTTAATTGTATGACTGACCTGGCCAGTTAAATTTCTCGTATGTTGCAAAACATACTTGGCGAATAAAATCTGATTCTGATTCTGATGTAAAATCGCGAGAGAAATAGATCGGGTAGATGCACAAAATCGTTTGACCAGAGGTGAAGGGGAAAAGATTTAATAGGAATCTGAGGGGTATCTTTTTCACACAAAGGGTGGTGGGTGTGTGGAACAAGCTGCCCGAGGCAGGGACTATCCCATTGTTTAAGAAACAGTTAGACAGGTACATGGATAGGACAGGTTTGGAGGGATATGGACCAAGCGCGGGCAGGTGGGACTGTTGTAGCTGGGTCATGTTGGCCGGTGTGATCAAGTTGGGCTGAAGGGCCTGTTTCCACGCTGAATCACTCTATGACCCTATGAAGCTATTAAGGGCCCGTCCCACTGTAGGGACCTAATTTGCGAGTGCAGAAGAGTTTAGGAGAGTATGAAAAAGTGTCATGGTCGTGTTGTATTGCCGAAGTGGAACGCCTCCTACGACCTTCCTCGACTATGTAGAGAACCTCCTACGAATATGTTGAAGACCTCCTTTGACTATGTAGAAGACCTCCTTCGACCTCCTTCGACCTCCTTCGACTATGTTGAAGACTATTTACGACAAACTTCAACTACCTTCGATTACCTTTGACTATCCTCGATTGCCTTTGATTACCTACGAATACCATTACAACCTACTACGACCTACCTTGACTAAACCTACGTGAAAAAAATTATCGATTTTTTCCATGGCGACCTTTTTTTAATCACGGGCATTTTTCAACATGCTAAAAAAAAAAATGCAGTGACCTAATCTGAATGTCCGGGAATGTGGCGTTTTGACACCTTTAAACATATTACCAAAAGAACATTTGCTGCAGTTATGTCCTTTGGCCATCTCTTGTCAGTTAGTGTAATGTTTAACCTGCCAGATGGGTATAGTCGGATTTAACAGCTATTATCATAAAAGGCCTTTAGAAATTTCCTTGCACCCTGTATATTTTGTTGTGGATAAATTATGTGGGAAGCCGGAGTGTTTCTGTACCAATAGCAATAACGACCCATGCTATGGTCATGTCATGATCATTTTCGGTCCTTCACAGAAACATGCTTGCATCAATCTGTAGTGTGCATGGTTAAGTATACATGTTACCATGGTCCAGGATTTATTGACACAGGTTGATCATATGCTGAATAATCCAACCACATTCTTGTTTGGAAGTGGAAAGAAACAATAGAAATTGCAATAATTGCAATGTGTAAAAAGAGTTGAGATACTGTATTATAACATGTCTTGATTGGTGAATATGTTTAGTTTGTGACTTTATGTGAAGCAGAAATAATATGTGAATGTTTCATTGAGCATAATTCCGACTGGTAACTATGCACTTATCGCACGCGTCATGCAAGCCGTCTTAAATGACCACCTAAACTGTCATTTGGCAACCTAAAAAGCTGCCGAGGTTGCCCGGCTGGTAACAGGGAAAAAAGTTAAGTGAGAGCCCCGACACTGGTCCATATCCAGAGCGCTTGGCCCATATCCCTCGAAACCTGTCCAATCCATGTTCCCATCCAAATGTTTCTTAAATGTTATTATAGTACACTTGCCTGAACTACCTCCTCCGGCAGCTCGTTCCACGTACCCACCACACTCCACCCACCACACACAGATATTGCGAATAAAAAAGTTTAGTGCGATCTCGAGATACAGTGTGTGAACCAGCATCTGCAGTTCCTCCTCACACACACCAATTTTCGCCAGAGATGCTGCCTGTCCCGCCGAGTTACTCCAGCTTTTTTGTCTACCTTTGGCACCTGCAGTTCCTTAGACAGCCACAAAAAAACTGGAGTAACTCAGCGGGCCAGACAGCATCGCTGGAGAAAAGGAATATGTGACCTTTCCGGTCGAGACCCATACTTCCCGAACCCGATCTGACGCGAAACGTTCCTCAACCCGAAGCATCACCTATTCTTTTTCTCCAGAGATGCTGTCTACTCCAACACTTTGTGTCTACCTTCGGTGTGAACCAGCACCTGCAGTTCCTTCTTCCACACAGCAATACTAGAAATAATCTCCAGAAACACAGCGAAGATCAAAGACAATGCAAATGCAATGTGATATTTAGGTCTAGTTGCTGTCAGTGCATTTTTTCCGGTGATGAATAAGGAGGGGCAGGGTGAGACCGTGGTGGAATTTGACCTTGATTTTGCTTGTTGACCTGTACTTTCCTGGTCTTTTTATCTTGATAAGCTTAAAGACGTACAATTGTATAACATAACACAGAGCATTGCTCATGAAATAGTTATTAGTTCTCAAGCTTCTATGAGAAGAATTGAATTAAAATATTGTATTTTACAGAAACTACAGTCTCCAAAAAGAGGATAGCGAATTTTATGCAGATGCTGGTTTACACCGAAGATAGACACAAAATGCTGGAGTAACTCAAGAGACATGAGACAAGACAAGATACATTTATTGTCACATGTACCAATTGGTACAGTGAAATTTGTGGTCACCATACAGCAATACGAATAAAAAAGAGCAGCGAACACGATAGTCTTTAACATGGACATCCCCACACAGCGGAATCAAAGTTTCCCGCTGTGAGGTAAGGCACCAAAGTTCAGTCCTCTTCCTCTGTTGTCCTCCTTTGTTCACCCAGGGTCTCTTTCACTGTAATGGACCTGTCCCACCTAGGCGATTTCATCGGCGACTGCCGGCGACTATCGTAGTCGTAGCAGGTCGCCGAAAAACCGGCGACTGGACCCCACGACGACAATATCTTCGACAATATCTACAACAACCTACCACCTAGTCAACGTCAAGCTACGGCAAACTACCGACAACCGGCGACCCATTAGGACGTCCACCTACGGCCACAAGCTACGACAACCCACGTCCACGCGCGACAAGCTACGAGAAGGTAAGACAATTCAGTCGCCGGTACCCGTCGCCGGTTGACGTGGGTAGTCGCCAATGGAAAGTGCCAAAGTCGGCACCGGCGACAACCTACGTCATCCTGGCGACCGCACTAACGTCTGGATACGATCGTTTGCGCCAAGCCCACGGGCGCCGACTGTCGCCGAAAAGTATTGAACATTTCAAAATCCAGCGGCGACCCGGCAAAAGGTACAACTCTGTGGCGACAGCCTAGTCGCCTGTAGTCACCTAAGTGGGACAGGCGCATAAGGCAGCAACTTTACCACTGTACCTCCCACGTTATAGTTGTTATAGAACAATTTTTACAATATGTTATATCATTAAGTAAACCTCAAAATCACACTGATAAAATGCACTGACTATTGGAGTTGATATTTTGCAATGGCACCATAGATTGCACAAAACCTATTTAAGAAAAAAAGTAACACTGAATCACTTATTACTTGAAACCAGTGTTATGAAATCATTGCATCATTATAATTTTGAGAAGAGACAGATGTAGCTGAGATCAAGATAAGGTGCACAGGCAAAGTAAAGCAGGAGTGGGAGCAAATGAAATATGAAGAGCAGAAGGTATGGATTTCCATAGTACTGACCCAAATTACTATCCATAAATGAAATACATTTAATTATAGAAACATATAAAATTCTTCAGGGATTTGGCAGGCTAGATGCAGGAAAAATGTTCCCCATGTTGGGGAAGTCCAGAGCCAGGGGTCACTGTTGAAGAATAAGGGGAGGCCATTTAAGATTGAGATGAGGAACAACATTTTCACCCAGAGAGTTGTGAATCTGTGAAATTCTCTGCCACAGAAGGCAATGAAGGCCAAAACACTGGATGTTTTCAAGAGAGAGTTAGATTTAGCTCTTAGGGCAAACAGAATCAAGGAATATGGGGAAAAAACAGGAACGGGGTACTGATTTTGGATGATCAGCCATGATCCCGAAACGTTGCCTGTTTCCTTCGCTCCATAGATGCTGCTGCACCCGCTGAGTTTCTCCAGCCCTTCGATTTTCCAGCATCTGCAGTTCCTTCTTAAACATCATATTGAAACAGTTAGACAGGTACATGGATAGGACAGGTTTGGAGGGATATGGACCAGGCGCAGGCAAGTGGAACTAGTGTAGCTGGGACATTGTTGGCCGGTGTGGACGAGTTGTGCCAAAGGGCCTGTTTCCACATGGTATCACTCTATGATTCTATGACTCCATGAATGGCGGTGCTGGCTCAAAGGGCCGAATGGCCTATCCTGCACCTATTTTCTATGTTTCTACCTGCAGTTGCATTCTACACACTTTGCTTTTGTGTGACATCGGATTGGCTGCAGCTGGAGGTGTATTGTTCATGGTCACCACGTGACGGGGAGGATACGACTGGACCTTTCCAACATCTGTTTCGAATGCGCTTCAGTTTCACTCCTTCTAAGTGAGGAGAAGTACCCCCTCGCCCTCTCCGGAACTGAAATATTGGGTAATGTCCGGCAGGATCACAACGTTATTGTTCCCGTTCTCCTCGGACGGCACGTGTGTGAAGAAAGACGCAAAATGTTGGAGTAACTCAGCGGGGCAGGCAGCATCTCTGGCGAGAAGGGAGCCATTTAGAACGGAGACGAGGAAACACTTTTTCTCACAGAGAGTTGTGAGTGCGTGGAATTCTCTTCCTCAGAGGGCGGTGGAGGCAGGTTCTCTGGATGCTTTCAAGAGAGAGCTGGATAGGGCTCTTAAAGATAGTGGAGTCAGGGGATATGGGGAGAAGGCAGGAACGGGGTACTGATTGGGGATGATCAGCCATGATCACATTGAATGGCGGTGCTGGCTCGAAGGGCCGAATAGAAACATAGAAACATAGAAACATAGAAAATAGGTGCAGGAGTAGGCCAGTCGGCCCTTCGAGCCTGCACCGCCATTCAATATGATCATGGCTGATCATCCAACTCAGTATCCTGTACCTGCCTTCTCTCCATACCCCCTGATCCCTTTAGCCACAAGGGCCACATCTAACTCCCTCTTAAATATAGCCAATGAACTGGCCTCAACTACCTTCTGTGGCAGATAATTCCAGAAACTCACCACTCTCTGTGCGAATGGCCTACTCCTGCACCTATTGTCTATTGTCTATTGTGACGTTTTGGGTCGAGACCTTTCTTCAGACTGAGAGTCAGGGGAGAGGGAGACACGGAGATAAGGAAGGGTAAAGTTTGTGAAAACGAGAGATCGAACGAAATGTAATCAGGGACAGTCAGACTGGTCAGAGAACTGGGAAGGTGGAGGAGGCATGGAGAGTGAGGAAAAATAAGGCTTACTTGAAGTTAGAGAAGAAGGCATTTTCTGCATGCCAAGCATGACTGGGTTCACTTTCAGAGGAGGGAAATGACATGGTGGTTTGAGTCCTCTTTTGGGGATGAGATAAAATGAGAGGAATAATGTGGGTGGCGGAGTGGCGCAGCGGTAGAGCTGCTGCCTCACAGCGCCAGAGACCCGGGTAAGATCCTGGCCCCAGGTGCCGTCTGTACGGAGTTTGTTCTCCTCCTGACCGCACGAGTTTTCTCCGGGCGCTCGCGTTCCCCTCCCGCGTTCCAATGACGTGCAGGTTCGTAGGCTGCGTAGGAAGGAACTGCGGATGCTGGTTTACACCGATAATGGACGCAACATGCTGGAGTAATTCAGCGGGACAGGCAGCATCTCTGGAGAGAAGGAATGGGTGACCTTTCGAGTGGAGACCCTTCTTCAGCGTTTTGTGTCTATCTTCAGGTTTATAGATAAATTGGCTTCGGTAAAAACTGTAAAAACTGTCAAAACTGTCCCTAGTGTGTAGCATAGTGTTGGTGTGCGGGGATCGCTGGTCGGTGTGGACGCGGTAGGCCGAAGGGCCTGTTTCTGCGCTGCATCTCTAAAGTCTGAACTTGTCTAATCTAAACTAAACTAAACTACTTCACAATTTAACACACTCAATGCCAGCGACCAGAATGAACGTTGAAGCAGCTGTCTTAACCTTACTGCATGTTGCTGCTTGTCAGAGTTTGTAAACTGCATATTATTATGATCAGCCATGATCACAGTGAATGGCAGAGCTGGCTCATTTCAGTTCAATTTTATTTGTCATATGTAGGTTAACACAGGGTCAACGGTACAATGAAATGCGTTTGACAAGACAACGGGTCACCTTAGCAATGATATTACAAAGATTAAAATAAGATAAGATAAAAGTGACATTGGTAGGTACAAGACAATAATAAATAAAATAATCAACATATATGATGTGTTTATGAGTTCAGAAGCCTGATTGCCTGATGGTAAAAACTGTTCTCAAGTCTGGTGGTACGTGCAGCCCTGCTCCTGCATCGTCTGCCTGACGGTAACAAGGAGAGCCGTCTGCGTGCTGGGTGGCTGTGGTCCTTGATGATGCTGTGTGCCTTCCGCAGGCGCCGCAGGTGGAAAATGTCCTAAATGGCCGGGAGACAGTTGCCAGTGATGTGTTGTGACGCCTTCGCCACCCTCTGTAGTGATTTGCGGCTGCGGGCAGAACGGTTCCCGTATTGGGGGTAGGGTGCTGACATGGATAGAAAATTGGTTGGCAGACCGGAAGCAAAGAGTAGGAGTGAACGGGTCCTTTTCAGAATGGCAGGCAGTGGCGAGTGAGGTACGGCAAGGCTCAGTGTTGGGGCCGCAACTATTTACCATATATATTCATGATTCGGAAGAGGGAATTAGGAGCAACACTAGCAAGTTTGTGGATGACACAAAGCTGGGTGGCAGTGTGAACTGCGAAGAGGATGTTAGGAAGTTGCAGGGGGACCTGGACAGGTTGAGTGAGTGGGCAGATGCGTGGCAGATGCAGTATAATATAGATAAATGTGAGGTTATCCACTTTGGTGGCAAAAACAAGGGGGCAGATTATTATCTCAATGGGGTTAGGTTAGGTAAGGGGGAGGTACAGCGAGACCTGGGTGTCCTTGTACACCGGTCACTGAAAGTTGGTGTGCAGGTACAGCAGGCAGTGAAGAAAGCTAATGGAATGTTGGCCTTCATAACAAGAGGATTTCAGTACAGGTGTAAAGAGGTTCTTCTGCAGTTGTATAGGGCTCTGGTGAGACCACATCTGGAGTATTGTGTACAGTTTTGGTCTCCTAATTTGAGGAAGGACATCCTTGTGATTGAGGCAGTGCAGCGTAGGTTCACGAGATTGATCCCTGGGATAGCGGGACTGTCAAATGAGGAAAGATTGAAAATACTAGGCTTGTATTCACTGGAGTTTAGAAGGATGAGGGGGATCTTATAGAAACATATAACATTATAAAAGGACTGGACAAGCTAGATGCAGGAAAAAATGTTCCCAATCTTGGGTGAATCCAGAACCAGGGGCCACAGTCTTAGAATAAAGGGGAGGTCATTTAAGACTGAGGTGAGAAAAAACTTTTTTACCCAGAGAGTTGTGAATTTATGGAATTTCCTGCCACAGAGGGCAGTGCAGGCCAAATCACTGGATGGATTTAAGAGAGAGTTGGATAGAGCTCAAGGGACTAATGGAGTCAAGGGATATGGGGAGAAGGCAGGCACGGGTTATTGATAGCGGACGATCAGCCATGATCACAACGAATGACGGTGCTGGCTCGAAGGGCCGAATGGCCTCCTCCTGCACCTATTTTCTATGTTTCTATGTTTCTATAGCTGCATTAAACACACCTGAGCAATTACAAACACCTGTGAAGCCATGTGTCCCCAACATTATGGTGCCCTGAAATGTGGGGGCTATGTATAAACACAGCTGTAATTTCTACATGGTGAAACCATAATATATAAAAATGGCCTTTAATTAAATCTGACAATGTGCACTTTAACCACATGTGATTTTTTTTTTTCTATTACAAATCTCAACTTGTGGAGTACAGAAGCAATAAATAAATGATGGGTCTTTGTCCCAAACATTATGGAGGGCACTGTAGGTTCAAGATGTTGGATGATAAATAATGACTTTTTCCACCAACAGCCATATCCTATGGAAGAACGTAATAAATATAATCAATACCGCCACACAATAGAAACCAGGTCAGAGGAAATCACCAGTGAGCAATTTGTATGCATTTGTCAGACCACAATTATTTGCACATGTGTTTACTGACAGGCGGAGAACACCATTAAAGTTCATACTTGGTGTCAAAGGAGGAAAGTCTGCAATAAATTGGGTCAATATATTGTACAATGTAGCACCTTGCTTTTATGCCCCACAGAATTCAGAGTGTCTTCTAAATCCTGACCCTTAGCTGTTTACTCTATCCAAGATACACACAAAATGCCGGAGTAACTCAGCGGGACAGGCAGTATTTCTGGAGAAAAGGGATGGGTGATGTTTCGGTTCGTGACCCTTCGTCAGACTGAGTGTCAGGGGACAGGGAAACTAGAAGCATGAAAAGGTACGGAACAGATCAGAGCCGGCACCGATGGCCAAGGAGCCCACAATGGTTCATTGTGGGTGGTGGAGGAAGTGATAACGTGGGTATACGAACAGGTAAACCCAGCGGTATGACTATCGATTTTTCTAATTTCAAGTAATACTTCCATTCCCTCTCTCTCTCTGGTCTTGACCCGAAACGTCGCCTATTCCTTCGCTCCTTAGATGCTGCCTCACCCGCTGAGTTTCTCCAACATTTCTGTCTACCTTCCGACTCAATGAGTTCAGTTCTATGATACTTTATTGTCACATGTACCGAGGTACAGTGAAATGCTTAGTTTTGCAGACGACCCGGTCATATCATACAACAGACCTCACCTAGTCTGTGTCACCACATATTTGCCGTGGGCAATGTTACTCTTGATTCTGAAGAGGGGGTCCCGACCCAAAACGTCACCTATTCATGTTCCCCAGAGATGCTGCCTGAGCCGCTGAGTTACCCCAGCACTTTGTGTCCTTTTTGTGTAAAGTCCAGTTTTCGTTTAGTTTTGTGTTTAGAGATACAACGCGAAAACAGGTACTTCTGCACCGACCTGCGATCCCCGCACGTTAACACAAGCCTACACGCGCTAGGGACAATTTACAATGATACCAAGTATACAAACCCAAGCCAATTAACCTGCAAGCCTGCACGTCTTTGGAGCGTGGGATGAAACCGAAGATCTCGGAGAAAGCCCACGCAGTCACGGGGAGGATGTACAAACTCCGTACAGACAGCACCCGTGCTTAGGGTCGAACCCGGGTCTGCTGTAAGGCAGCAACTCTACCGCTGCGCCACCGTGCCCTGCAGTTCCTCGTTTTCGACATTAAGAGTCAAGAAGGTTTAATTGTCACATCTGCCAGCGATGGAACGGTGTGCGTTTAACGTAAGGGACACAAAATTAATTGCGGAGGAATCAAAGAAAGATTAACGTCTCAATATTTGTATTTTGGCAAATCTGCTGACTCGGACTGCTGTGCCCACAATGGGCTTTCCTGTCTGGTTGAGTTCTGAGTAAAAGTAATCAGCTTGTCAAAATGGACAGCATTTTGGAGAAGTGGGGACTTCTCTAACTGTTGCTTCTTTCCACAAACTGCAAATAAAACTGCCCTAAAATTCCAGCCAGGATTCGGGTGAGGTATTACTCAGACCGGTCTCGGTGCAGTCTGTGTGGAGATTCCATCGCTTCCCTTTGACCGGGTGCTCTGCTTTTCCCCCACATCCCTGTGACGCGCCGGTTGCTTAAATACTCAGACCAGCTTGGTGGCATTAGAGCTGCTGCCTTATAGCAGCGGCAGAAACCCGGGCTCGATCCTGACTACAGGAGCTGTTTGCACGCAGTTTGTACGTTCTCCCCGTGACCCGCGTGGGTTTTCCCCGGTTTCTCTGGGCTGAATGGTTTGTTTTCGCTCTGTATCTCTAAACGAAACTAAGATTTATTTAACCTCTCCCTGCAGCTGACACCCTCTACGTTTATCCAAACTCACCCCATAGCTGAAAGCAGGATTCCGGTAAACCTCCTATGCACCCTCTTCAAATCTTCTGTTTTGCACTGAATTTGGAAAGCAAGGGTGAGATTTCCTCTCTTTCTTCTAAACTCCAGGTGACATGGATAGAGAATTAGTTGGCAGACGGGAAACAAAGAGTAGGAATAAACGGGTCCCTGTCAGAAAGGCAGGCAGTGGCGAGTGAAGTGCCGCAAGGCTCGGCGCTGGGGCTGCAACTATTGACAATATATATTAATGGATTTAGATGATGGGATTGAAAGTAATATCAGCAAATTTGCAGATGACACAAAGCTTGGTGGCAGTGCGAACTGTGAAGAGGATGCTAGGAGGTTGCAGGGTGAATTGGACAGGTTGAGTGAGTGGGCAGATGCATGGCAGATCAGTATAATGTACATAAATGTGAGGTTATTCACTTTGACAGCAAGAACAAGGAGGCGGTTTACTATCTCAATGGTGTCAGATTAGGAAAAGGGGAGGTGCAACGAGACCTGGGTGTCCTTGTACACCGGTCACTGAAAGTAAACATGCAGGTACAGCAGGCAGTGAAGAAAGCTAATGGCATGTCATAATGATAGGATTTGAGTATAGGAGTAAAAAGGTCCTTCTGTGGTTGCACAGGGCCCTGGTGAGACCACATCTGGAGTATTGTGTGCAGTTGAGTGTCTTCTAATGTGAAGAAGGACATCCTTGGTATTGAGGCAGTGCAGTGTAGGTTCATAAGGTTAATCCCTGGGATGGCGGGACAGTCATATGAAGAAAGATTGGAAAGACTGGGGTTATAATCACTGGAATTTAGAAGGATGAGAGGGGATCTTATAGATACAGATAAAATTATAAAAGAACTGGACAAGCTAGATGCAGGAAAAATGTTCCCAATGTTGGGGGAGTCCAGAACCAGGGGCCACAGTCTAAGAATAATGGGGAGGCCATTTAAAACTGAGATGAGAAAAAACTTTTTCACCCAGAGAGTTGTGAATTTGTGGAATTCTCTGTCACAGAAGGCAGGAGCAGCCAATTCACTAGTTGAAAGTAAAAGAGAGTTCGATAGAGCCTTTAGGGGCTAATGGAGTCAAGGGATATGGGGGAGAAGGCAGGCACGGGTTACTGTTTGTGGATCACAATGAATGGCGGTGATGGCTCAAAGGGCCAAATGGCCTCCTCCTCCACCTATTTTCTATGTTTCTATAAGTCCTGGCCCACTCTATGTCTCTTCAAACCCACTGTTCAGGAATCCAGGTTCAGGAACAGGATCTGCCCCACAGCCATCAGGCTATTAAACACTACATCAAATAAGCTCTGAACAGTGTCTATTATTATTATTATTATTATTATTATTGCACTATATCTGTTTATTTATTGTGTATATATGGTCTATGGTCTATAGACACACTGAACTTTTATCTTCTGCTTTGTATTATGTTAACATATTCTGTTGTGCTGCAGCAAGTAAGAATTTCATTGTCCTATCTGGGACACATGACAATAAAACTCTCTTGACTCTCTTGACTCGTGTTACTGGAACCAGGGACAGCCCGTTGTGAAAAAGCACTTTCTTTAAAATATGGTGTGGCATCAAATGATCGCAGAATAACTGCAGAACATTGCAGCAATTTTGGATGTTTGTACAGTAATAACTTAGCAAGACATATAAATAAATATTGCAAAAAAAAAGGAACTTGACTGTTTTGTTCAGTTTCAAGATTCAGTGCAGAAACAGGACTTTCAGCCTACCGAGTCCGCACCAGCCACCGATCCCCGCACACCAGCACTACCCTACAAACACTCGGGATAATTTATATTGATACCAAGCCAATCAACCTACAAATCTGCACGTCTTCGGCGTGTGGGAGGAAAGCGAAGATCTCGGAGAAAATCCACAAACTCTGTACACATAGCACCCGTAGTCAGGATCGAACCGGGGTCTCTGGCGCTGTAAAGCAGCAACTCCGCCGTTGTGCCGCCCAAAGTTGAGTGTGGGCAAAGGAAAATGCAAATGGTGGAATCCTGAAACAAAAAAAACACAAAGTGCTGGAGGAACTCAGGGGGGTCAGGCAGCATTTGTGCAGGGAAATGTACCCGCAAAGTTGGGAGTCTGGACCCTTCCTCTTGATGTGAAGATGGTCAAGGAGCAGAGAGGCAGGAATCACGGAGAGGGAACAGTGAGAGAGGGTCACACAGAACCTCCACTGGAGGGAGGTGGAGAACGTCCTCAAAGCAAGCATACTTTGAGGTGATTGTACAATGGTACAATGATGCAAGGAGACTGCAGATGCTAGAATCTAGAGTAATAAAGGATTTACCATCATCCTATTCAGCACTCAATTCTTTTAAATCTCCTTGTGTAACTCTCTTGCCTTTTGCTTCAGGGCGGTCACGGTGGCTCAGCGGTAGAGTTGCTGCCTTACAGCGAATGCAGCGCCGGAGACCCGGGTTCGATCCCGACCACGGGTTCTGTCTGTACAGAGTTTATACGGTCTCCCCATGACCTGCGTGGGTTTTCTCCGAGAGCTTCGGTTTCCTCCCACGCTCCATAGACGTACAGGTTTGTAGGGTAATTGGCTTGGTAAATGTAAAAACTGTCCCCAGTGGGTGTAGGATAGTGTTAATGTGCGGGGATCGCTGGTCGGCGTGGCCTCAGTGGGCCGAAGGGCCTGTTTCCACACTGTATCTCTAACCTAAACTAAACTAAACTAAAAAAAATGAACTTTAGGCTTTAGACTTTCGAGACAGACCGCTGAAACAGGCACTTCAGCCCACCGAGTCTGTGTCAACCAGCGGTCACCCCGTAAACTAGTCTAAAGGGCCTGTCCCACTAGCATGCGTCTCCATGCGGTGAGCGCGACCTAACGTGGTCGCTTGAGCCGTCCGGCCTCGCGGGGCCGGTCCCACTTCGATCGCCGGAGCCGTGCGGAGTTGTGCGGATCTGGTCCTGACATCGCGCGGGGCTCAGAAAAAGTGACCGTATTCAAAAATTCCAGGCGGCCTGTCGGCCCGCAGTCGCCTCGACGCATTACGCACCGTCTCGACGTCGTGCCTCCGTGACCCTCTCTGTGTGTGCCTCCGTGTCCCTCTCTGTGTCGCGCCACTTACCCGACCTCCGCGCGGCCCCCGCTTCCAGTTTGGTCGCGCTCACCGCAAGGAGTCGCATGCTTGTGGGACAAGCCCTTTATCCTATACTCTAGGGGCAATTTGCAATTTACTGGAAACCAGAGGACCCAGAGAAAACCCCCATGGTTGCAGGAATAAGGTACAAACTCCGCATCTATAGTCAGGATCGAACCTGGGTCTCTGGTGTTGCGAGGCAGCTGCTCTATCGCTGCACCACCGTGCTGACCTCTGGTGTTCTTGCACTTGAGTTTGACAAGAGTGTATGTCCGGTATTAGTTGATTGGATTTCTTCTTCTTCTTGCGTGTGGCGTGCAGAGCCTAAAGTTGTATGACAACTTGTTCTATTTGATCTTATTTGATTGTGCACGCCAGGTCGATTGCATTCGTCGAAACAGGGCGGACCACGTGAAGGTTGCAATCTCCCACCCCTTTGATTTGAAGTTATAGCTCGCAAGTAAAGCAAGCCACTTGCACGTGAAGGGTTTTACTTGCCTCTATACAGGTGACAATGATAAACCTAAACTTAAACCTGTTCAATGCTTTCAACATCTGCTTATTTTATTGATGGCATTTGCATTGTTGTGTGAAGCCCTGTCCCTAGTCACCTCTCATAAAAACTCACACAACCTCTGAATTATTGATATCTGACTCATTGATCCATTATCTTTAAGTTTTTTTTTTAACAATTCTTGCAAATTCCCAATGCCAATATGCTTTCACAGTGGAGTCAAATATCAATCTAATGTCAGTCATGTGAGGTAACGGTTTAATGGGTCGTTAATTTTTAATTGCCATTATTAAATATAGAATAATATTAAATAATAACATGATGCCAAGCTAATTTCATCGTGTCACCTGCACATGGTCCATATGAAGCTATTCCTTCCATCTGCCTATCTAAAAGCCTCTTAAATGCCACCATCATTTTTGCCTCCACCATCACCCTGGCAATGCATTCCTAGCACTCACCACTACTCTCTCTGTAAAGAGTATTCCTGCTCCTATTTCCTTGTATACAGTGGCAGATTAGTTATAGATCTTAAATCTCACGGAGCTAATAATCTGATATTAGACAATAGACAAAAGACAATAGGTGCAGGAGTAGGCCATTCGAGCCAGCACCGCCATTCACTGTGATCATGGCTGATCATCCACAATCAGTACCCCGTTCCTGCCTTCTCACCATATCCCCTGACTCCACTATCTTTAACAGCTATATCTAAAGGGCCTGTCCCAGCAGCATGCAACTCCATGCGATGAGCGCGACCTAACGTGGTCGCTTGAGCCGTCCGGCGTCGCGGGGCCGGTCCCACTTCGATCGCCGGAGCCGTGCGGAATTGTGCAGAGTTCGTCCCGACATCGCGCGGGGCTCCGAAAAACTGACCATGTTCAAAAATTCCGCGCGGCAACGGCTTGTCGGCTCGCAGTCGCCTCGACGCATTACACACCGCCTCGACGTCGTGCCTCCGTGACCCTCTCTGTAGGTGCCTCCGTGACCCTCTCTGTGTGTGGCTCCGTGGCCCTCTCTGTGTGTGCCTCTGTGCCCCTCTCTGTGTGTCCCTCTCTGTCCTGGTGAACTTACCTTTCAGACTTCGCTCCAAGTTCGCCTCACTTCGCGCCGCGTTGCGCCACTCACCCCACCTCCGCGCGGCCCCCCACTGCCGGTCAGTGGGGTGAGGTCAGGTCGCGCTCGCCGCATGCAGGCGCATGCTGTTGGGAACGGCCCTGTACAGGGATCACCCCACCTCTGCGCGGCCCCCGCTGCCGGTTTGGTCGCGCTCACCGCATGGAGTCGGATGCTGGTAGGACAGGCCCTTAACTCTCTCTTGAAAGCATCCAGAGAATTGGCCTCCACTGCCTTCTGAGGCAGAGAATTCCACAGATTCACAACTCTCTGGGTGAAAAAGTTTTTCCTCATCTCCGTTCTAAATGGCCTGCCCATTATTCTTAAACTGTGACCCCTGTTTCTGGACTCCCCCAACATCGGGAACATGTTTTCTGCCTCAAGCGTGTCCAAAGCCTTAATAATCTTATATGTTTCAACAAGATATCCTCTCATCCTTCTATTAGGGGGTGGCACAGTGGCGGTAAAGATGGCAGAGTGGCACAGAGTTAAAGTTACTACCTTCACAGCCTGAAGAAGGGCCTCGACCCGAAACGTCACCTATCCATGCTCTCCCGAACTACGGCCTGACCTGCTGAGTTACCCCAACACTTTTGCGTACTCCAGCACCTGCAGTTCCATGTTTCTACAAAAGATGATGGAAGTGCCGTGTATTTTAGAGTTGGGAAGTAACATGAGGTGTAGGGCACGCATGGTCTGTTGAGTTTGTTGATGGTCAGCGATATTGAGCATTAAAAAAAATAATAACCTGCAGATGCTAGAAATCCGAAATAAGGCAGAAAATGTTGGAAACACCCAGTAGGTCAGGCAGCGTGTGGAACTAGAATAGTCAATGTTCCAGCACAATAGCACAGCAGTAGAGTTGCTGCCTCACAGAGCTAGAGACCAGGTTCGATCCTGACCACAGGTGCTGTCTGTACGGAGTTAGCACGTTCTCCCTGAGACCGCGTGGGTTTCCCCCGCCTGCTCAGATTTGCTCCCACATCCCAAAGACGTGCATGTTTGTAGGTTAATTGGCTATGGGATGAGGAAAAACTAGGATAGTGTTAATGTACGGGTGAGCATGCGTCAGTGCGGACTCGGTGGGCTGAATGGCCTGTTTCCGCGCTGTACCTCTAAACTAAACTAATCCACAAAAATAAAACTGGTCATATTGAGATAATAGACAATAGACAATAGGTGCAGGAGGCTGTCATTCGGCCCTTCGAGCCAGCACCGTCATTCAATGTGATCACGGCTCATCATCCCCAATCAGTACCCCGTTCCTGCCTTCTCCCCATATCCACTGACTGCTATTTTTAAGAGCCCTATCTAGCTCTCTCTTGAAAGCATCCAGAGAACCGGCCTCCACCGCCCTCTGAGGCAGAGAATTCCACAGACTCACCACTCTCTGTGAGAAAAAGTGTTTCCTCGTCTCCGTTCTAAATGGCTTACCCCTTATTCTTAAACTGTGGCCCCTGGTTCTGGACTCCCCCAACATCGGGAACATGTTTCCTGCCTCTAGTGTGCCCAAGCCCTTAACAATCTTATATGTTTCAATGAGAGTCCCTCTCATCCTTCTAAACTCCAGAGTGTACAAGCCCAGCTGCTCCATTCTCTCAGCATATGACAGACCCGCCATCCAGGGAAAGATTTAAAGATGAGTCGGAAATAATTGGATAGTTGTAAAACCCTTCTGGTTAACCAATATCCTTCATGGGAGGAAATTGCTGCCATTCCCTGGTCTGGCCAATATGTGACCGCAGACTCACCAATTGATTCTTAAACGCTGTCTGAAATTGTCCAAGCAAGACCCTCAGTTGAGGGGCAATTTAGGGATGTGTGATTAATACATTTTTAATTTCATGTTTCATGTATTTTGTGTTTGTGACTGTTGGCAGATCAGTTTCCCTCCTTGGATAAATAAAGTTCTATCGTTTCGCATGGTATCGTATACGGGTCTTACTGGATCGTGAAAAAAGCAACTACTTAAAAAGTAATAAAAGTGAACTACAGAGTATATACCAGATATAGACACAAAATGCTGGAAGAGGGGTCAGAAGAAGGGTTCCAACCCAAACGTCACCTATCCATATTCTCCAGAGATGCTGCCTGACCCACTGAGTTATTCCAAAATTTTGTGTCCAACTTAGAAAGAAAATAATTGAGTCCCCATTGAGTACTTTTGAAGTCATTTTGATGATTTACCCATTCCACCTCCGCCATTCCTTTTTGTCATCTCCGGGAATTCCAATTATTGCCACGATGGTTTTCATGGGGAAAACTGGATCAAACTTCCTTCTGGAACTCTGTAGCGCAATGAAATCTTCTGGAACCAGGAAACCCTCCAAATTATACACAGAAAAATGTATAGAAACATATAATCTTAAATTTTTAATATTAATAAGAATATAAGTATTACTAATATCATTAAGGTATTATTAGTATCATGTATTTTCAATTATATAAAATATATAGTCTTAAATTTTAAAATCAATGATAATATTATTAACAGTATGAATATCATTAATATCATGTATTTTCATCTATGCAAAATAATGTACTTCTTATAATTATGTTTCTATAATAAAAATACTTAACAGAACAAATTATACACATTTCATATTCCTTAAAAGCGGTGGCACAGGTAGGCAGGGTGGTCAAAAAGGAGCACCTTGCACCTTGTACCTTGTTCCTTCTGAAGAGGGTCTATATTGGAAGTTGGACAATTTCTTTTTACATTTATCGAGCCAATTAACCTACAAACCTGTACGTCTTTGGAATGTGGGAGGAAACCGAAGATCTCGGAGAAAACCCGCGCAGGTCACGGTATAGGTAAGTTGGGCCGAAGGGCCTGATTCCACGCTGTGTGACGCTATGACACTATTTGGAATGAAAAACTGTGCGCCATCCTTTGTCACGTTAGTGAATGGCTTGGTCTTTAGTTTAGTTTAGAAATACAGAACAGAAACAAGCCCCTCGGCCCACCGAGTCCGCACCGACCAGTGATCCCTGCACATTAACACTACCCCTCACATGCGAGGGACAATTTTTTACATTTATACCAATCCAATTAACAACAAAAATGCTCGTCTTTGGAGTGTGGGTAGAATCCGAAGAAGAACCACGCAGGTCAAGGGGAGAACGTACAAACTCCGTACAGACAAGCACTCGTAGTCAAGATCGAACCCGGGTCTCTGGCGCTGTAAGGCAGTAACTCTACCGCTACCCCACCCTGCCGCAGCGGGTCAGATAGCATCGCTGGAGAAAAGGAATATGTGACCTTTCCGGTCGTGACCATTCTTCCCGAATCCGACCCAACCCGAAACGTTCCTCGACCCGAAGCATCACCTATTCCTTTTCTCCAGAAATGCAGTCTGACCCGTCGCATTTCTCCAGCATTTTGTGCCTATCTTCGGTGCAAACCAGCAACCGCAGTTCCTTCTTACACACAACAAAATTAGAAATAATCTCCAGATACAAAGTGAAGATCAAAGATAATGCAAATACAAAGTGATGTTTAAGTCTAGTTACTCTAAGGCCCCCTTCGGTCATGACTGACCATGGGTGTCTCCAGGGTGCTATTCCCTATATGGAGGATGCCTGTGTGTGACTTTGTTTAACGTGGGGAGACTGGTGCACAGACAGCCACCCCACGGTCCTTGACAGATCTGGGTCAGGATCCAGTGGCATGGAGTCCAAGACGACCGGAGACCCTATTCTGCTGCAGCCGCCATCCCCCTTCCCAGCCGTTGTGACGCTCCACAAAGGTCAGCCATCGTCCTCCGCCTGTTCCACCGTTGAGGTCTTGGTTGGATTGCTCTTGGTCAGTGACCTTCCCCTCGACCTTACCGCCATGGGTGGCCCTACCAGGAACATAGCTCCAGACCGCGTTGCTCTCAGGATCTCAGGACCACACAAGCTTCTCCACCACGACAAGGTGACAATCCACGGAGAAGTAGTTACTATCAGTGCATTTTTATCAGGGATGAATAAGGAGGGGCAGGGTGAGATCTTGGTGGAATTTGATCTTGATTTTACTTTCTGGTTGTTTTTATCTTAATAAACTTAAAGAGGTATAACTGTATAACATAACACAGAGCATTACCAATGAAATAGTTATTGGTTCTCAAGCATCTATGAGAATAGCTGAATTAAAATATCATATTTTACTTAAACTCCAGTCCGCAAAAAGAGAATAGCGAATTTTATGACTAGGAAGGAACCGCAGATGCTGGTTTACATGGAAGATAGACGCAAAACGCTGGAGTAACTCAGCGGGAATGGGTGACGTTTCGCGTAGAGATCCTTCTTCAGTTTAGTTTAGTTCAGTTTACAGATACGGGAAGCAGGCCATTCAGCCCACCGAGACCGCACCGGCCAGCGATCATCCCATACACTACTAGCTCTATCCTACACACTAGAGACAGTTGGAGCGAAGCCATTTAACCTAAAAACCTGCACCTCTTTGAGTGTGGGAGGAAACCACCCGGAGAATGGGCGGAGAGGTGGCAGATGAAATTCAGTATAGTGAAGTCATGCATTTTGGTCATAAGAATCAAGGCGTAGAATATTTTCTAAATGGAGAGAGAATCCGGAAATCAGAAGTGCAAAGGGACTTGGGAATGCTGGTGCAGGACTCCCAAACTGTTGATTTGCAAGTCGAATCGGCAGTAAGGAAGGCAAATCCAATGCTAGATATCATTTATAAATTCCGATATAATTATATCAATAGGAATACAAAAACAGAGATGTAATGCTGAGGCTCTATAAGGCGCTGGTCAGGCCGCATTTGAGGTACTGCGAGCAAATTTGGGCGGCATATCTGAGGAAGGATGTGCTGGCTCTGGAGAGGGTCCAGGGGAGGTTTACAAGAATGATTCCAGGAATGAGTGGCTTAGCATGTGATGAGCGTTTGACAGCATTAGGCCTCTAGTTGCTGGACCTTCGAAGATTGAGGGGAGAACCTCATTGAAACTTACAGAATAATGAAAGGCATAGTTCGAGTGGATGGAAAAGGGATGTTTCCACTGATGGGAGAGTCTGGGACCAGATGTTATAGCCTCAGAATTAAAGGGTGCTCTTTTAGAAAGGAGGTGAGGAGGAACTTCTTTAGCCAGAGGGTAGTTAATCTGTGGAACTCATCGTCACAGAGGCCTCTCGAGACCAAGTCAATGGATATTTTTAAGGCAGAGATAGACTTATTGGTTAGAATTGGTTAGAATGGGTTATGGGGAGAAGGCAGGAAACTCTTGACACCCATTCTATTGGTTAGAATGGGTGTCAAGGGTTATGGGGAGAAGGCAGGAAAATTGGGATTTGGAAGCAGAGATCAGCCATGATTGAATGGCAGCGGACTCGATGGGCCGAATGGCCTAATTCTACTCCTATAACTTGTGAAAGCCCAGGTGGTCCCAGGGAGAACGTGGTACATGCTCCGTAAAGACAGCACCCATAGTCGGGATTGAACCCAGGTCTCTGGCACTGTCAGGCAGCAACTTTACCACTGTACCACTGTGCCCCTCTCTTTACAGTTATTATAGAACTATTTTTACAATACGTTATATCATTCCTACACTTAATATTAACCTGAGATTAGATGTTATTCATCCCCTAAACCGTGTCACTAAAACAGATCACCTGCTCATTATCCTGTTTGTGATTTGCCATGTACAAATCGATGGCTCATTTTACCATCTGGAATCTGGTTATATTGATTTCATTGACTAAAAGCACTTTGAATGGCAAATATCAGCTTTCTGTCTTTTAGTGCCTATGTTTGCCAGATATGAGCTGTGGTTAAACTGGGGTCTTAATCCTGGAAAGGCTGACCCTGTACCTTCATACGTTGTTCATAGGTTCATGTGTCATAGGCCATTCGGCCCATTGAGTCTACCCCGCCATTCAATCATGGCTGATCGATTTCTCCCTCTCAACCCCATTCTCCTGCTTTCTCCCCATGACCTTTGACACCCGTACGAATCGAGAACCTAGCAATCTCCACCTTAACAATGACTTTTCCTCCACAGCCTTCTGTGGCGAAGAATTCCACAGATTCACCACCCTCTGACTAAAGAAATTCCTCCACATTTCCTTCCTAAAGGCACATCTTTTTATTCGGAGGCTATAACCTCTGGTCGTAGTCTCTTCCACCAGTGGAAACATCTGCTCCGTATCCACTCTATCCAGGTCTTTCTCTACTCAGAAGGTTTCAATGAGTAATCTCCTCAACCTTTCCAAACTCCAGCGAGTACAGGCCCAGTGCCATGACACGCTCATCATATGTTAACCCACTCATTCCTGGGATCATTCTCGTAAACCTCCTCTGGACCCTCTCCAATGCCAGCACATCTCAGATATGGGGCCAAAAAACTGCTCACTATACTCCAAATGCAATCTGACTAGTGCCTCAGCATTATATCCATTTTTATGTTCCACTTCTCTTGAAATAAATGCTTCCATTGCATTTGCCTTCCTTACTACTGATTCAACTACTGATTAACCTTCTTGGAGCCCTGAACCGGCTCTCCCAAGTCCCTTTGCATCTTCGATTTCTGAATCTTCTACCCATTTAGAAAATATTCTATGCCTTCATTCCCACTCCCAAAATGCATAACTGCACACTTTGCTCTAGTGTGTTCCATCTGCCACTTCTTTGTCCCGTAACAATATAACTTGCAGGTCATTTAAAACTAATATCCCAATAACGCTTCTTAAGTGGATATCACATTGCACAACTGTATTGGACCTGAACCAAGACATAATGGCCATTACATCAACTCAGGACAAAATTTAATTAAAGTTTAATGTTGGATGCAAAGAGGATACATTAGAAATTTAAGTGGGACCTCGTGTTATTTTCAGGCTTCCAAAATTAGCATTGCGTAACATGGAATTGAAAACCAATCTCCTGAATATTGATGTGCACCAAACAAGAAAACAAAAGAGTATTTTAAAAAGATGCAACTTTTTATTATCTCCCATTATTAAAGATAGAACATATTCAAGATGGAGAAAAGAGCTGTTTGATTAAACAGAGTCTGACGAAGAGTCTCGACCCGAAACATCACCCATTCCTTTTCTCCAGAGATGACCCGCTGAGTTACTCCAGCTTTTTGTGTCTATCTCCGATTTAAACCAGCATCTGCAGTTCCTTCGTACACATGTTTGATTAAGTTACTGGATTGGTACATTGAGGGCTGGAGCTTGGATAGGTGACATTTCAAGATGGGACTCTTCTTCAGACTTCAGTGACCGAGCTGGTAGAGCTGCTGCCTCACAGCTCCAGAGTCCGGGGTTCGATCCTGACCTCAGGTGCTGCCTGTGTGGACTTTGCACGTTCTCCCTGTGACCACGTGGATTTCCTCCAGGTGCTCTGGTTTCCCCCCACATCCGAAAGACATGCGGGTTTGATGGGTAGTTGGCCTCTGTAAATTGCCCCTAGTGTGTAAGGGGTGGGATGCGAACGTGGGATAACAGAAGATCGGTGGGTTGGTGTGGACTCGGTGGGCCGAAGGACCCGTTTCCACACTGTATCTCTAAACTAAACTAAACTCAACTGATTGTAGGGGAGAGGAAACATGGGAGAGTGGAGAGGTCGTACAAAGCATGGCAGGTAATAAGTGGACACAGGCAAGGATAGATGGGCCCACAGCTGGGCGTGGACTTAACATTGGAGTCGATCCCTTGCCTGGGATCACTCCAACTGCAGCCTGCGGACTTTACATCGGGAGCTCGCAGTCGGGAGAGGTTAGTTGGGAGCTCCAACGAACGCAGAGGCTCAACCAGCCCCGACGCGGGGTTCGATCATCGGCGCGAGGGAGCTGAACATACCCCCGATGCAGGAGCTGATCGCCCCGATGCGGAGGGCCCAAAAGGCCGCCGGCTACAGGAGTCAAGACCTGTCAAGTCCCGTCACTACCCGTCAACAGAGGGCTCGAGGCCCCCGACTGCGGGAGAGCAAAGGGAAGAGATTGAACTTGTTTTCATCTTCCATCACAGTGAAGAATGTGGAGGAGTCACTGTGGTGGATGTTTATGTTAAAATGTATTTTGTGTGCTCCGTTGCTTTTTATTTGTATGACTGACTTGGCAAATGAAATTCCTCATATTTTGCAAAACATACTTGTCTAATAAAGTATTATGGTGATTGTGATTGATTGCGATTGCGGTTGGAATAAACTCCAGAGATTAAAACTGAAGGTGTGAGACAGAAGGATTGAAGAGTTGGAAATTGTGAAGCCAGAGGAAGGAATGTAAAAGGGGGAAGTGGAGGTGGAATGTAGAGGTTTCCTAAAATTGGTGAATCCAATGCTCATTCTGTTGGCTTGTAAGCTACCCAAGTGGAATATGGCGCGCTGTTCCTCCAGTTTGCTTGTAGCTTCACTCTGGCAATGGAGGAGGCCCAGGACAGAAAGGTCAGTGCGGGAATGGGAAGGGGAGTTGAAATTGTTGCCAGCCAGCAGATCCTATAGGCCTTGGCGGACCGAGTGCAAGTGCTCGGCGAAACGGTCACCGAGACTATGCTTGGCCTTACCGATGTGCAGGAGGCCACATCGGCAACACCGGACGGAGGAATAGTCTCAACTCAGTATGGTGACTGAAAGCAAATGAATTGTCACTATTAAAAAAATATCCTGCTTCACTAATGTGCTTCAGAGAAGGAACTTTTCTTTAGACTTTAGTTTAATTTTTGTTCACTGTCACGTGTACCAGGATTTCGTTGCGTGCTAACCAGACTTTTTTTTGTTGTTGAGTGCTAATCTTTAGAGATACAGCTTGGAAACAGGCCCTTCGGCCCACCAAGTCCATGCTGACCAACGATCACCCCGCACACAAGCACTACCTTACACACTAGGGGCAATTTACAATTTTTACAGAAGCCAATTAACCTACAAACCTGCACGTCTTTGGCGTGTGGGAAGAAACCGGAGCACATAAACATCTCTAGCTGTCTACCCCCCATCATCAGGGTGCTTCTCACTTGCACTTGATCTCCTATCCTAATATCTCGTGATGCTACTCAGGATCGAATTTTGTTTGATTACACTCTTCCACTGCGCGCTCTTTAGAAAGAGTTATTCACTGATGTTTCGCCAGGTTTCTCAAGGGAAGCTTGTGGGAAGTTTGCAAAATTGGAAGCAATAACCACGAGGGACTTTTTCTGCATGATTTTACTGACTATTCTGACTGTAGCAGATTCATCTTCTTCTAAACAGTTGATGATTTCTTGTATCTTTTCAACAGTTGCAGCTTAGTAGAGTACAGCAGAGAGCCATGTACCCCAGCTCGTCAAAACGGGCTGAGGAGGAAGCGGAATCTCGGGTGCCATTTCCTTGAACAACTGCACTCGTGACGGTACTTTGAGAAAGATTTTCTTGGCATTGCCTAGGCAATCGACATTTGGAAACAAGCTATGTTTGGGCTTGGCAATTTTATCAAGTCCTTGAGCTAAGCATGTCAAATGCAACATTTTGGGGAATAAAACCTTAAGTCACAAACAGAAGAACATTCTCGTGTTTTATACTTTCTGGCCAAAGTACAGCAAGTGAAGATGTAAACAACTGAGCAATAGTTGAGCTGTTTGACTTCTCCAATACTTCAAATGTCAACAAATACTCCTTTGATGGTTGACCTGCCTCCAGTGTACCGATGACCACATTGGCAACATAACTCCCCACAGCATCGGTTGTCTCGACTATTGAGATCCATATTTTGTTGCGTGCAACTTCATCTCTAATTTCCTGCACAACAATGTTGAAGTTGCTGTCAACATAATGTTTCCGTACTGATGACTCACTTGGTATACATTCCTCTGGGCATTCCTCTAAAAAACCTCTGAGAGATTTGTTTTCCAATTTCCACAGTGGAATTCCAGCATCAATGAATGCCTTGCACAAATCACTCGAAAACTCAGGTTTGCAACTGGAGCCAGCAGTAAATGTAGTGAGGAGACAAGCTTGGGTATTTTGCTTGGTTAGTCTACACCCCAGCGGTATCAACATTGACCTCGAATTTTAGATAGCCCTTGTCTTCTTCCTCCTCCCCATCCCCTTCCCAGCTCTCCCTCTAGTCCTACTGTCTCCGCTTCTTCCTTTCTTTTTCCTGCCCCCCCCCCCCCCCCACCACATCAGTCTGAAGAAGTCTCAACCCAAAACGTCGCCTATTCCTTCTCTCCATTGATGCTGCCTCACCCGTTGAGCTTCTCCAGCATTTTTTGTCTACCTTCGATTTTTCCAGCATCTGCAGTTCTTTCTTAAATAGATCTTGGGGAAAACAGAACCAGCAGGCAGCGGCATGAACAAATGAACGACCGATGGTGGCGCCCCTAGTTTTGCCCCGGTGGTGGAAGTTTTCTTGTAAGTTACACTATGTTAACACGTTAATAATAACATTAATATTAACGTGTTAACATAGAAAACTTCATTGTAATCACGGTATAATTAGAGAAAATAGCACAACCTTTTAGCAAAACGGCAAAAAAGGATGATCGATCGTGAAAAAGGCATTATCCAGGTGAAATTATCAAAAAAGGCATAAAAAGGTACATGGCATTTATGGCAAAATCATGGCTCTAGTTATGTGATAGGAGCAGAATTAGGCCATTCTGCACATTGAGTCCACTCCGCCATTCAATCATGGCTGATCGCTATCTCCTAATCCCATTTTCCTGTCTTCTCCCAATACCCATTGACACCCGTTCTTATCAAGAGCCTATCTCCCTCTGCCTTAAAAATAACCATTTGCATGACCTGCACACACCTCCGTGGCAATGAATACTTGCTGATAATTTGGCAAGTAAATCAAGATAACATTTGAGCTGCACTTAAAATTGGAACTTCCCTCTTTCACTCAAGGAAGACAAATTGAAGTATTGTCAAGGGAGTAACGGGTCTTAGATATCTCAGTCTTCATGAAACTAGAAATAGAAACAGAAACAGCTCTTTCTGCCCACCAAGACATCAGGTTAGACACCAAAGCTACGAATCAAGATGGCCAAATCCCTCTGCAATGGTATCACTGGCAAGGAGTTTAGTTCAGTTTAGTTTATTGTCACGTGTACCGAGGTACAGTGAAAAGCTTTGGCTGTGTACTGACCACTCAGCAGAAAAACAATACATGATTACAATCGATCCATTTACAGTGTACAGATACATGATAAGGGAATAACGTTTAGTGCAAGGTTAAGCCAGAAAAGTCCGATCAAGGATAGTCCAAGGGTCACCTATGAGGTAGATAGTAGTTCAGCACTGCTATGTAGTTGGTGGTAGGATGGTTCAGTTGCCTGATAACAGCCGGGAAGAAACTGTCCCTGAATCTGGAGGTGTGCGTTCTCGCATTTCTACACCTCTTGCCCGATGGGAGAGGGGAGAAGAGGGAGTGGCCCGGCTGCAACTCGTCCTTGATTATGCTGCTGGCCTTGCCGAGGCAGCGTGAGGTATAAATGGAGACAATAGAAGGGAGGTTGGTTTGTGCGATGGTCTGAGCTGCGTCCACAATTTTGTGCAATTCTTTGCGGTCTTGGATGGAGCTGTTCCCAAGCCAAGCTGTGATGAGAACCTACACAGGGGCCAAGGTAGATACAATGGCAAATTGGAGGAACATCACCTCATATTTCTTTCAATATAGACAGAATGGCCTACTCCTGCACCTATTGTCCATTGTCCATTGTCCATTGTCCACTAAACTCTTTACATTTTCCTCGCAACTTACAATCCCACCCACGGTAGAATCATCAGCAAATCTGGACATTTAGCCCCTTTAGCCAAATTGGTGAGATTGATCATGAATGGCTATTACCTTCATCCAAGTCATTTATATAAATCACCAAACACCAAAGGCTAGAGCAAATATCCCCGTGGTACATTAGTTGCTCACCATAAAACAACTAATTTATGCCTACTCTCTGTATCAATTGCAGCCACCAGGTACATTACCCCCCACACCATGAGCTCATATTTTCCACAATTATTTATTTTCCACAGCAGAGTCCCTGCCTCACAGCGCCAGAGACCCGGGTTCAATCCTGACCACGGGTGCTGTCTGTACGGACTTTGTACGCTAGTGGGTGTTGTGTACAGGCCACCTAACAGTAGTAGTGGAGTTGGGGATGGCATCAAACCGGAAATTAGAAATGCGTGCGACAAAGGTCAAACAATTATAATGGGTGACTTCAATCTACATATAGATTGGGTGAATCAAATTGGCAGGGGTGCTGAGGAAGAGGATTTATTGGAAGGCAGCATCTCTGGAGAGAAGAAATGGGTGAAGTTTTGGGTGAACACCCTTCTTCAGATGGAAGTCTGGGGAGCGGAAGACCCTTTGTCCCGTTTTCACACCTTACCCTTATGTATACCTATACCTATGTTTCTCCTTCTCCCCTGACTTCAGTCTGAAGAAGGGTCTCGACCCGAAAAGCCACCCATTTCTTCTCTCCAGAGATGCTGCCTGACCTGCTGAGTTACTCCAGCATTTTGTGTCTATCAAAAGCTTTCCACTGTATCTCGGTACATGTGACAATAAATTAAACTGAACCGTTACCTCCCTCAATAAATTCCATTAAAATGTCAAACATGATCTTGACCTTTGACAAAACCACATTGACTTTGCCCGATTACCAAAGAGTTTTCTAACAGACCTGATGTAGCAATGTTACAAAATTTTGAGATTTTAAAAATCAAGTCTGCAATTTATCCCATCAGATAAAGCATACAAAGAAGTTTAATTTGACACCTAATTCACCTTCATATCTTCAGTATTAAAAAGGTTATGGCCATTTTCATACTCGGAAATTAGCATCTTGTTCCCCATTGCCTTTCCATTGACTCAACACAAAAGTTGTGATCTAGGACAGTCAAACGCCCATAACGTTCTTAAAAATTAAGAGAACTGAAAGAAATTTTCAGTTATTATAGATCGAAGCATTCTGAAACTAATATGAAACAATCTTACTTGGATGACCTGAAATTAAAGCATATAATTAGTTAGTTACCCAATTGTAGCTAATTACAAAATTAAATTACTAGATCCATTTCTTAAGAAAATATTAACATTTTTTTTAAAGCCTAAGTGTCCAAATAACATTCACACACGAATTCACAATATAACATGATTTTTAAATCTCATTGTTATGAATTCATAAGCCTAATTGAAGGAATTTAGTGTTTAATGCCCGTAAATTAATGGGCATTTTAAACAGCTTGCGAGTGGGATTTTATGGAACGCGATGGATTGGAACGTTGCGGTTGCGGTGAATTTAAACCCTATATCGGCAGGGAAAATTCTGCCAGTTCGTATGGGGAATAAATCACCGTTTTGCAACATGAAATATTGATTAAAGGCACCTAAACAAGCAAGTGTATACGTAAAAATAAAACAGCTTTCACTTACCTGTCCCCTA
The DNA here is from genome assembly GCA_035221665.1 of Okamejei kenojei. Taxonomy (NCBI): domain Eukaryota; kingdom Metazoa; phylum Chordata; class Chondrichthyes; order Rajiformes; family Rajidae; genus Okamejei; species Okamejei kenojei. The sequence continues at coordinate 10,830,142 of CM069136.1, forward strand.
CGTAAAATCGGTCCCCGTTGTCAGCGTTCACGGTATTAGGAGCTAATTTTTATTTTACTGCAGCGCTGAAATAGTCGGGCGATTAAAAAAAAAATTAACTTACTGGCAGTCGGAACGAATCTCCAGAAATAGCTCGCACTCCGACAAAATATTATTCCGGTGGCAAGGGAAAAACCGCATTTTAACCCCGCCCCCCTCCCCCCTTAAAGGCGCCAAAGTCACGCACATGGCCAGTCTCTCCCTTCCTATTTATTGAATAAATAAGTTACATTTGCTGTTTTCCAACAGTCATAGGGAGATACAGTGTGGAAACAGGCCCTTCGGCCCAACATGCTCACACCGGCCAATATGTCCCCGCTACACCTGTCCCACCTGCTCGCGTTTGGTCCATATCCCTCCAAACCGTTTCTTAAATGTTGGGATAGTCCCAGCCTCAACTACCTCCTCTGGCAGCTTGTTCCATACACCCACCACCCTTTGTGTAAAAAAAGTTACCCCTCAGATTCCTATTAAGTCTTTTCCCCTTCACCTTAAGCCTGTGGGAATCAAATAGAACTTTCCCTGTATTAAAGAGTTTGGGAAATATGTAAACCAATGCAATAGACAATAGACAATAGACATTAGACAATAGGTGCAGGAGTAGGACATTCGGCCCTTCAAGTCAGCACCGCCATTCAATGTGATCATGGCTGATCATCCCCAATCAGTACCCCAAATGCATTTGGAATCTAATGTCCCGCTGAGTTACTCCAGCATTTTTTGTCTATCTTCGATTTAAACCAGCATCTGCAGTTCTTTCCTACACATTAGATATCTAAAGACGTACAGGCTTGTAGGTTAAATAACTTCAGTAAAAAAAAAATTGGCGATTGTTACTAATGTTTAGGATGGTGTTAGTGTATGGCGTGGTCGCCAGCCGGTGCGGACACGGTGGGTCGAAGGGCCTGTTTCCGTGTTGTATTTCTAAAGTCTAAAGTAAAGCCTAAAACATCACCTATCCGTGCAACACAAAATGCTGGAGTAACTCAGCGGGTCAGGCAGCTGGCATCTCTGGATAGAAGGAATGGGTGACGTTTCGGGTCGAGGCCCTTCTTTAAACTCGGATGACTTTTCGGGTCAAGACCCTAATTCAAACTGAACCCGAAACGTCACCTATTCCTTCCATCCAGAGATGCTGCCTGTCCTACTAAGTTACTCCAGCATTTTGGGTCAAACAGCATCTGGAAAGAAGGAACAGGTGATATTTCGGGTCGAGACCCTTTTTCATCGTCACCTATCCAGAGATGCTGCCTGATCCTTTGAGTTACTCCAGCACCTATTGTCTTTTTAATATTCAGGGCAATAACTTTGTGTCTCCAAAACTGAAAATACCAATCAGCTGTAAGTGTATTATTTGGCAAGATACCAGTCATACTGCATCTAGGAACTGTAATAATAACAAGTACATTAAAAAAAATTGTAACGGAGTGAAGAGAAATGCAGAACTTTCTGGGAAATATCAAGATATGATGTGTGTTTGACGGCACTGGGCCTGTACTCGCTGGAGTTTAGAAGAATGAGAGGGGACCTCATTGAAACCTACCGAATAGTGAAAGGCTTGGATAGAGTGGATGTGGAGAGGATGTTTCCACTAATGGGAGAGTCTGGGAACAGAGGTCATAGCCTCAGAATTAAAGGACATTCCTTTAGGAAGGAGATGAGGAGGACATTTTTCAGAAGGTGGTGAATCCGTGGAATTCTTTGTCACAGAAGGCTGTGGAGGCCAAGTGAATGGATATTTTTAAGGCAGAGATAGATAGATTCTTGGGTACACAAAAGGCTGGAGAAACTCAGCGGGTGCAGCAGCATCTAAGGAGCGAAGAAGATAGGCAACGTTTCGGGTCGAGACCCTTCTTCAGACTCTTGATTAGTACGGGTGTCAGGGGTTATGGGGAGAAGGCAGGAGAATGGAGGTTAGGAGGGAGAGATAGATCAGCCATGATTGAATGGTGGAGTAGACTTGATTTGGCTGAATGGCCTAATTCTGCTCCTATCACTTATGACATCATCTTCAAACGTTTCAAGTTTCTATATCTCATAAAATAAACATCACCACTAATCACTTCAACTTCAAAGGACAAAGAGACAATTCCACCACTGCCTGTTAAAAAGCTGCTAGATTTCTTGATGATTGATAAGAGAAACAGAGTTCCAAGCCATCATTCCTCTTTTGTAGAGTATGGGATGTCATTATTAATGCAACTGAGTGGCTGCAGAAAACACTTAGCACTAGTGCGAATAATATCTTATTTTCTATTCAGTCTGCACCTGTGCTGGCTCTGTGTCATTTGAAGGTTGAAAGACGCAGTAGGCCGTTCGGCCCACCGAGCTCACGCCGACCACCCATCACCCGTTCAGGCTAGTTCAACGTTTTCCCACCTTCGCATCCTTCACCTCCACACTGCAGCATGAAGGTGAGTGTTCAGTGATACGGCATGGAAACAGGCGTATCACTAAACACCAACTCCACGCCGACCACTGATCGCACGTTCACACTAGTCCCCCGTCATCCCATTTTCTCATCCACACCCCACACACTAGGCGCAGCTTACAGAGGGGACAATTAACGTACAAACCCGCACGTCTTTGGGATGTGGGAATAAGCCGGAGCGCCCGGAGGAAACCCACGCGGTCAGACGGGGAGAACGTGCAAACTCCACGCAGATGGCACCCAAGGTCAGGATCGAACCCTGGTCACAGTGAGGCAGACGTTCCACCCCGTGTGCCTCTGTTTCCCCCTCCTGCTTCTGTGTAGGGAGGAGCTGGGAACGTGGGATAACAGACTAGTGTGAACAGGTGATCGATGGTCGGAGTGGACTCAATGGACCAAAGGGGTAACGCACAAACACCACACAGACAGCAACCGAGGTCAGGATCGAACCTGGGTCTCTGGCATTGTGAGGCAGCAGCTCTACCAGCTGCGCCACTCCATTCCTCTATGTTTAAGTGCTGTCTCATTAGCTTTGCTTGTCACGTATGGACACAATGGGCCAAACTGTAAACTTGTTCTTGTAGTTTAGTTTCGAGATATAGCCCGGAAAAAGGCCCTTCTGCCCACCGGGTCCGCACTGACCAGCAATCCCCGCACAATTACGCCAGGGACAATTTACATTTACACCAAGCCAATTAGCCTACAAACCTATATGTCTTTGTTGCGTGGATGAAACCGAGAGACCTCAGGAAAAAACCCACGCAGATCACGGGGAGAACGTCCAAACAGATAACACCCATGGTCGGGAGCAAACCCGGGTCTCTGGCGCTGGAAGCAGTGTAAGGCAGCAACTCTACCGCTGTGCCACCGAGCCAACCCGTGTCATATTGTGTCCTGTGTGCTGTAAATTTCTACGATTCTCTAAGAAAGTCACACCTTTGCTCTTTCTCTGTGCACCTCAAGGTTTCCTTTGCAGACACAAAATGCTGGAGTTACTCAGCGGGGCAGGCAGCATCTGCGGAGAGAAGGAATGGGTGACTTTTCGGGTCGAGATCCTTCTTCAGACTGATATTTCCTTTGCCATGTCTTTATCTAATTCCTTTTTCAGCATCGTAATGAAATCTGCTTCCGTCTTGCCACTGTCCTTTCAGGCATCATAACAACATAACTGTATCCCCCCCCCCCCACCTTCGTACTTTCATTTATTTACCAATTATTTTAACACTCTGCGGCCACTGATTTCACAACAAAGAGTTCCGCTCCACTATAAAACTCATCGCAACACCTCATTAACACGAACATATCCAGTTCTCATCTTCAACTCTCTCGCAGGTAGGAAGAACAATCTCTGTTTCTCTAATTTGTGCGGCACAACGGTAGAGTTGCTGCCTTACAGCGCCAGAGACACGAGTTCGATCCCGACTACGGGTGCTGTCCGTATGGAGTTTGCACGTTCTCCCTGTGACCGCGTGGGTTTTCTCCGGGTGCCCCGGTTTCCTCCCACCCTCCAAAGGACGTGCAAGTTTGTGGGTGAATTGGTTTCTGTTCAAATTGCCCCTGGTGTGTCAGGAGTGGTTGCCAAAGTGGAGTAAAGCAGAACCAGCGTGAGCGGGTGATCGATGGTTGACCTGTTCCCATGCTGCCGTTCAGTTTGGTTTAGCGATACGGCGCGGAAACAGGACCTTCAGCCCAACGGGTCCGCACCGACCAGCGATCCCCGCACACTGACACTACCCTACACACACACACACACACACACACACACACACACTAGGGACACATTTGTTTCACATTGATACCAAGCCAATTCCGTCTTTGTGATGGAATATCGGAGAATGTAGCACCGGAAGAGGCCGGGCTCAGGATCGAAACAGGGGTCTCAGGCAGTGTCTCTACCAGCTGTGTCACTGCGTCACATAGTGGTGGAAGCAGATACAATAGTGTAGTTTAAGAGGCTTTTAGGTACTGAATGGAGGAATGGGGAGGTAACTGTGAGATGAGGGTTCTTAATCAATTAAATGGCATTTAAGGAGCTTTTAGATAGACTAAGCAGGAAATGGAAGGATATTGATCACGCGTAGGCAGAGGTGATTAGTTAAGCGGGCATTAGTTTCAGCACAGGCAGTCTACACCATGGGAAGTGTTGATCAACTTTGAACTGTTACCATCAGCCAAATGATCCTCGTAAGCTTTTAGCAAGAGCTAAACTTGCAGCTTAGTTTGTAATGGAAACTAATAAAACTGAGAGCTAGAAGTGTGAAACAGAAACTCAAAACACTAGAAATATACCGTCAGCAATATACGTGGTGAGGGGGGAAAAGAGGTAACCTGTTACCCTGACTAGGAAATCAAGGATAGTGTTTAGTCAAGTTTAGCTTAGTTTACAGATACAGCGCGGAAACAGGCCCTTCGGCCCACCGAGTCCGCACCGACCAGCGATCCCCGCACATTAACACTACCCTACACACACTAGGGACAATTGACATTTACACCAAGCCAATTAACCTACAAACCTGCACGTCATTGGAGTGTGGGAGGAAATGACGGACAACCCGGAGAAAACCCATGCAGGTCACGGGGAGAATGTACAAACTCCGTACGGACAAGCACCCGTGACCGGGATCGAACCCTGCCACTGCAAGTGCTGTAAGGCAGCAACTCCACCGCTGTGCCACCATACCGCCCTAGTTCTAGTTTTCCCAATTTCGCAACTACTCCCTACACACTGGGGTAATTTGCAGTGGCCAACTAACCTACAAAACCGCACATCTTTTGGGATGCGGGAGGAAACCGGAGCACCTTGAGGGAACCCACGCGGTCACAGAGACAACATGCAAACTCCACACGGACAGCACCCGAGGTTAGGATTGAAGCCTGGTCTTTGACACTGTGAAGCAGCAGCTCTATCCGCTTATGACCAAGTTTATGTTTCAGTTTTTGACCAAGCTATCCATTTCTTATGTAACATTCATACAGTTCTTCACTTTCTGCAGCTGTTTCCTGAACAACTGACTATTTCTACATCATCTTTCCTTTCAGTTCTCTAGCGGGACACTTTTCTGTTATCTCCACCCTCTGTTCTCAATCATCTCATGTTCATAAGAATTAGGCCTTTCAGCCCATCAAGTCTACTCCGCCATTCAATCATGGCTGATCTATCTCTCTCTCCCAACCCCATTCTCCTGCCTTCTCCCCATAACTCCTGACACCCGTACTAATCAAGAATCTGTCAATCTCTGCCTTAAAAATATCCATTGACTTGGCCTCCATAGCCTTCTGTGGCAATGAATTCCACAAATTCACCACCCTCTCACGAAATAAATTCCTCCTCATTTCCTTCCTAAAAGAATGTCCTTTAATTCTGAGACTATGGCCTCTAGTCATAGACACTCCCACTAGTGGAAACATCTTCTCCACATCCACTCTATCCAAGCCTTTCACTTTAGTTCAGAGATACAGCGTGGAAACAGGCCCTTCTGGCCACCATGTCCACCGGAGAGAGAGATAGATCAGCCATGACTGAATGGCGGAGTAGACTTGATGGGCTGAATGGCCTAATTCTGCACCTATCACTTATGGACATGAGATGAATGAGAACAGTGGGTGGAGATAACAGAATAGTGTCCATGCCGGTCACTCGGGCGAATTCGGCACAGAGACTCTCACGGCAGCGGCACAACGCTTCCAACGCCCCGGGACTCTTGCACTGAGGCTGCTCTATGGCCGGAGCTGCAGCGAGCGACTCGCCAGCGACTCCAGATTCAGGGACAGTTTCTTCCGAGCTGTTATCAGGCAGCTGAACCATCGTCTCACCAGCTATAGTGTGGACCTACCTCTTTGGAGACCTTTGAACGATCTTCAATCGGACTTTATCTTGCTATATATAATATTCCCTTCACCCTGTATATGTACACATTATAATTGTATATAGTCTTTTTATTGACTGGATGATACGCAACAAAAAGTTATTTTCACTGTACCTGGTATTATCGGCATTATAGGTCCAATAGTTATTATTGCAGCCTCCTTATTCACCAGAATTGTGAGTTTGTGTCACTGTTCTGGGAAATGGTGTTAGATTTTTATTTTCTTTCGTGACCTCTATAATGTGCTGAAATGAGCAATCGGAATCTTTTCCAGGAAATTAGTGTCAGATCTCACAGTCAGAACTGAACGAGGAGGAGGACACAAATGCAGGCTCAGACACAGGGCAGATCCGTATTCAGAGTTTAATCGGTCCAAGTCGGTACACAGGTAAGCAAACACTGAAGCAACAGTAATCTAGGAGCAGGCAAAAACAGTGGTCGAAAAACAGGCCGTGGTCCAGTACACAAAGTCACAATATTTCTAGAGCTGGAACGAGGTGATACCAGGTAGCATACACAACGAACTAGCAAAGAAACCTAAAACACAAAGGCTTAAATACAGACTTAACAGGGGACAACGAGACACAGGTGAAACACATCAGGGCGGGGTCAACAATCACTTGAGGGTAAAGGACCTGACAGGAAATGGCACCTGAAACAAGAGGAGATGTGAGGCACCAAAATAAAACAAGAATGCAAACTCAAATTACTCAAAACCAATAAGGAACAGAAACTAGATTAAACGCGAGACCTGACACTCACAGCTGCTTTTAAGGTGGGTGGCCATTTGTCACAGTCAAATCGAACCGAATTCTCTGCCTGGGCAGGTGGAGGCCGGTTCTCTGGATGCTTTCAAGAGAGAACTAGATAGGGCTCTTAAAAGATAGCGGAGTCAGGGGATATGGGGAGAAGGCAGGAACGGGGTACTGATTGGGGATGATCAGCCATGATCACATTGAATGGCGGTGCTGGCTCAAAAAGCCGAATGGCCTACTCCTGCACCTATTGTCTGTTGTCTATTGAAACTCTCGCTAAATTTATTACCTTGCCCGAATCGAGAAATCGCCTTTATAGCAGGGAGCAGCAGCAAAAATCCTTCAATGTAAGTGAATGGGTCATCTCCTACCACAACCAGAGAGCAGTGCTGAACTACTATCTACCTCTTTGATGACTCTCGGACTATCCTTGATTGGACTTTGCTGGCTTTACCTTGCACTGAAAGTTATTCCCTTGTCATGTATGTGTACACTGTAAATGGATCGATTGTCATCATGCATTGTCTTCCACTGACTGGTTGGCACCCAAGGATGGCTTTTCCCTGTACCTCGATACAAGTGCCAATAAACCATACTAAACGAAACTCTAGATAGACACAAAAAACTGGAGTTACTCAGCAGGACAGGCAGCATCTCTGGAGAGGAGGAAAGGGTGACGTTTTGGGTCGAGACCCTTCTTCTAGTTGGTGTGAGAATGGTTCGGTTGCCTGTGGACAGCTGGGAAGAAACTGTGAGGTAACTGCGTTCAGACTATATATTTTTCAGAGATACAGCAATGATTTATTTTAGAGTTTTTTTTTAGAGATGACCACCACCCACTGAATGAAAATGTTGCTCCTAGGGTTACAATTAAATCTTGCCCCTCTCACCATAAACATGTCCCCTGGTTCTTGATTCCCCTACTCTGGGTAAAATACTCTGTGCATTTCCCCTATACATTCCCCTCTGGACTTTGTGCCGCTGGGAAGGGAGAGGTAGTACTCTGGCTCAGCTTGAGGACAGATTTGCGAATGTATGTATTTTGAGGCAGGCAGCTCACTAAAGAGGACGGCCACAGTGGCGCAGCGGTAGAGTTGCTGCCTTACAGCGCTTGCTACACAGGACACCCAGGTTCGATCCCGACTACGGATGCTGTCTCTGTGGAGTTTGTACGTTCTCCCTGTGACCGCGTGGTTTTTCTCCGAGATCTCCGGTTCCCTCCCACACTCCGCAGACGTACAGGTATGCACGTCAATGGGCTTAGTGTATGTGTAAATTGTCCCTAGTGTGTGCAGGATAGTGTCGGTGTGCGGGGATCGCTGGCCTGGTGCGGACCCGGTGGGTCGAAGTGCCTCTTTCCGCGCTGTATCTCTAAACTAATCTAAAAAGAGCTATGCGAAAAAAAAGACCCAGCAGCTAAAATAGCTCATGTTTTATGCCGTACCTGGTGTCGCAGAAACTATCCAACAACCCAAGTGATAGACACAAAATGCTGGAGTAAACTCAGCAGGGTCAGGCAGCATCTCTGGCGAAAATGGAGATGGGCTGGGTTAGAGCCCCTTCTTCAGACTGATTGCAGGGGAGATGAACTGGAAGCAAGGAAAGACTGGGGAGAAACCGGGACTGGCAACAGATATGAGTTTAGTTTATTGTCACGTGTATCGAGGTGCAGTGAAAAGATGACCTCAGACTGGGACATTCCTTGATAGCAAGACTGGTGGCAAGGGACAGTGTGATCCCAAGAGGGATACATCATTGTGTGCTGTGGAAATGGTTAATTGACTTCACCATAATATCCCAAGTGATAAACCTACCATAGAACATAATAACGCAAGATTAGGCCCATCGGGCCACAATGTCTGCGCCGAATATACTGCCAAGACCAACTCTTACCTGCCTGCACATTATCCATGTCCGGACCTTACTGCACGGAGTTTGTACGTTCTCCCCTTGACCTGCGTGGGTTTTCTCCGGGTGCTCGGGTTTTGGCTTGGTAAATTGTGAATTGTCGCCGGTGTATGTAGGATAGTGTCAGCGTGCCGAATGGCCCGTTTCTGCGCTGGATCTCCAAACTAAAGTGAGCTGAAGGCTCCAGACCCAAAACGTTACCTAACCTTGTCCTCCATAAATGTTGCCTGACCCGCTGAGTCAGTGCAGCACTTTACATCGTATTCTGTAAACCAGCATCTGCAGTTCCTTGTTCCTAAACATTAAATTCACTCTCGCCAGCGCACTGTGATTGTGAAACTCTACCTGACTCACTCTGTGTAATACCGAGGGAGTTCTGTACATCTGCTGTGGTTGCTAATCCTGGGAAGTCTGCCGTTAATTATTTGGGCGGAACAGTGGAGCTGCTGTCTCACGGTTCCGGTGAGCTGGGTTCAAACCTGACCTCAGCGACTGTCTGACTAGAGATTCCACCTCATCCTGTGACCTCATGGGACTCCCCCAATTGCTTCAGTTTCTTCCCCAAAATGTATCTAGTTGAGTTTAGTTTACTTTTGTTTCGAGATACAGTGTGGAAACAGGCCCTTCGGCCCACCGAGTCCAGGCCGACCAGCGATCCCCGCACACTAGGGACAATTTTACATTTATACATTTATACCAAGCCAATTGACGTACAAACCTGTACGTCTTTGGAGTGTGGGAGGAAACTGCAGATCTCAGAGAAAACCCATGCAGGTCATGGGGAAGAGCGTGCAAACTCCGTACAGACAGCACCCGTAGTCGGGGTCGAAACCGAGCTCTACCGATGCGCCACTCTGCCATGCCACCGTGAGTTGTGGAATCACAGAGTACGGGGATGGGGCGATCACCCACACACTAGTTCTAACCTACACACTAGGGACAAGTTACAGAAGCCAATTGACCTACAAACCTGCACGTCTTTGGGAAGTGGGAGGAAACGAGAGCCCCCTGGTAAAACCCCCGCGGTCACAGGGAGAGCTATCATGACCACTCTAACTCTTGTGTTCATCTACACTAATCTCATGTGGGGTGGTACAGTAGTGCAGAGGTGGAGTTTCTGCCTTCCAGCACCAGAGACCTGAGTTCACAAGTTCACAAGTTATAGGAGTAGAATTAGGCCGTTCGGCCCACCAAATCAACCCCGCCATTCAATCATGGCTGATCTCTGCCTCCTAATCCCATTGTCCTGCCTTCTCCACATAGTCCTTGACAACGGTTCAAATCAAGAATTTATCCATCCCTGCCTTAATCCTGACTACGGGTACCGACTGTACGGTGTTTTAATGTTTTCCCTGTGACTGCATGGGTTTTCTCCGGGTGCCCTAGTTTCTTCCCACTTGTCAGGACAACTGTCTAGTTGGTGAGAGGACAGTTCAGTTGCCTGATAACAGCTGGGAAGAAACTGTCCCTGAATATGGAGGTGTGGCTCAAAACTAAACAATTGAGATGCAATTGGCCATGATCTGATTGAAAGACAAAGTAGGTTTGAGCAGGAGATAGATCCATTAGTTGTGATGTTTCAATCTTCCGTACCACTTGCCCAATGGGAGAGGGGTGAAGAGGGAGTGGCCATGGTGAAACTGTTCCTTGATTATGCTGCTGGCCTTGCCGAGACATTGTGGACTTTCCCTGGGTATTGATTTAGTTTAGGTTAGTTTGCAGATACAGCGCAGAAACAGGCCCTTCGGCCCACGGCGTCCGCGCTGACCAGCGGTCCCCACACATTAACACTATCCTACACCCACTAGGGACAATTTATACATTGATACCAAGCCAATTAACCTACAATCCTGTACGTCTTTGGAGTGTGGGAGGAAACCGGAGGTCTCGGAGAAAACCCACGCAGGTCACGTGGAGAACGTACAAACTCCGTACAGACAGCACCCGTAGTCGGGATCGAACCCGGGTCTCCGGCGCTGCATTCGCTGTAAGGCAGCAACCTCTACCGCTGCGCCACCATGGCCACTCAATGGCTCTTTATTCCCAAATCTCAAAGACCCAGGAAATAGTCGATAAATTGCCTGCCAAATATTGTTTCCAGTGTGTGTGAGTGAGTGGCAGAATCTGGAGGAATTGATGGGTATATGGGGAGATTAAAATGGAATTAGTGTAGATTGGAATGAATGGGTGATGCTGGCGCAGACTCAATGGGCTGAAGGGCCTGTTTCGGTGCTCTGATGTGACACTTATTATATTGGCTCAAAACTAAACAATTGAGATGCAATTGGCCATGATCTGATTGAAAGACAAAGTAGGTTTGAGCAGGAGATAGATCCACTAGTTGTGATGTTAATGGCCAAGTATCTAGAGGCTTACACTAATGGACCAGAGATTGGGAGTGCCCAGGACTAGAGGTCAGAGCCTCAGAATTAAAGGACGTTCCTTCAGGAAGGAGATGAGGAGGAATTTCTTTAGTCAGAGGATGGTGAATCTGTGGAATTCATTGCAACAGTAGGCTGTGGAGGCCATCAATGGATATTCTCAAGGCACAGATAGATAGATTCTTGATTAGTACCGGTGTCAGGGGTTATGGGACGAAGGCAGGAGAATGGGGTTACAAGGGAGAGATAGAATGCTGGAGGAGACTTGATGGGTCGAATTGTCTAATTCTGCACCTATCACATGACCTTATGACATATTTAACTCTTGCAATGACAACCAGGGGAATTAGTTAAATGCACATTAAGACATGATGCAGGAAGGAACTGCAGATGCTGGTTTACACCAAATATGGACACAAAACGAGGCCCTTCTTCAGACTCAATGTCACCTATTCCTTTTCTCCAGAGATGCCCCCGCCTGACCCGCTCAGTTACCCCAGCATTTTGTGTCCATCTTCTGAGTAAATCAGTATCTGCAGTTTCTTCCTACACATGTAAACCTTGTTGCTCTAACTTTCCGTGGTACCCCTAGATTAGGATGGAAATTAGTCCGAAAAAGCATTGAAAATGCAAAGTAGCTGTTGAAATAAAAGATCACACCTTACCATCAACAGGTATAGTGTATTTTCTCTTTTAGTTTAATTAATTTAGTTTAGTTTCCTTTATTTTAGTTTATTTTAGTTTAGTTTAGTTTATTTGAATTATACTGATCATATCTTGCCGTCTACACCTACTCTTTATCTTATCTGCCTTATCCATCACAATATAAAGCACACGGAGCTAAACATAGCTGGACTTAGGTGGTGCCTTGTTTATTGAAGATAGACACAAAATTCTGGAGTAACTCAGTGGGCCAGGCAGCATCTCTGGAGAGAAGGAATGGGTGACGTTTCGGGTGGAGACCCTCCTTCAGACTGAGAGACAGGGGAGAGGGAAACTAGGGATATGAAGAGGTACAAAGAGCAAGGTTGTACCTTAAACGTTGTACCCTTTATCCTGCATCTGTATAGAAAGGAACTGCAGATGCTGGTTTACACCAAAGATAGACACAACATGCTGGAGTTTAAAGGGCCTGTACCCACTGTACGAGCTAATTCAAGAGCTCTCCCGAGTTGAAAAAAAAAATCAAACTTGTGGTAAGCACGTTGAATGTACGTAGCGGGTATGTTGGAGCTCGGGAAGGTCTCTTAGCGGCTCGTAACGCTAACGCCAGGTACTCGGGAAACGGGGTAAGCTCGTGAAGACTCGTGAAGATTTTTCAACATGTTGAAAAATGTCCACGAGAGCCCCGAGTACCTACGAGCGGCTGTTACTGTAATTCTCCGAGTTCGAATCAGGGGAAACTCGGGAGAACTCTTGAATTAGCTCGTACAGTGGGACAGCCCCTTTAGAACAAGGGGTAAGCCATTTAGAACAGAGACGAGAAACCACTTTTTCACACAGAGAGTTATGAGTCTGTGGAATTCTCTGCCTCAGAGGGCGGTGGAGGCCAGTTCTCTGGGTACTTTCAAGAGAGAGCTATTCTTTTTTTTTAATTTAATAATTTATTTATTTTATTTATCGTCATTCGATAAAAACATGCTTCCACATGAATCATGAACAAACTTGTACTCAGGTCCGAGCAACGTAATAGTGCAGTAAGACATCAATAAAGTACAGTAAAGACATCAATAAATTCTAACGTATAAAAACCTTCCACAATAAAATATAAATAATAATGAGCCTATGAATAAATAATAAAAAGTAAAAAAGCAGCATGGTTAAACGACAGCAGCATAATAATGTCCATAGCAACAGCAGTAGTGGCAGACAGTTCACTGATGTCGTGAGGGTTCAGTGAGTGAGGTAGGGAGTTTAAAAGTCTCACGACCTTGGGAAAGAAGCTGGCTTTAAGCCTTGTTGTCCTGGCCTTTATGCTGTGCAGCCTGCTCCCCGAGGGAGAAGATAGGGCTCTTAAAGATAGCAGAGTCAGGGGATATGGGGAGAAGGCATATCTTCCCCGACAAAGCCCTCCCCGCCTCGCCTCGCCTCAACGACTCGCTTCTAAATACACATCAAGCTGGCAGCTCTGTCCCTGTGGGTTAAAAGTGGCGCTCTCACAACTCGTCCCCACGGGGTATCCTGATCAGGTAACCGTTTGAAACGGGCTCAATATTAACAGGGCGCTGGGAAATATACACAAACTATACACAACGTGGAAACAAAGAACCGCGGGTGCTGCGTTCTACCAAAGACAGACACAAAGTGCTGGAGTAACTCAACGGGTCAGGCAGCATCTGTGGAGGAAAAGGAAGAAGTGACCTTTCTGGTCAGGACCCTTCTTTAGAGATGCCCAACTTTCACCCCTTTCTCCTGAATCTCATTCTGAAGAAGGGTCTCGACTTCACCTGTTCATTTTCTCCAGAGCCGCTGAGTCACACCAGATTTTCATGTCCATCCGGTTTAAACCAGCATCGGCAGTTCCCCCCTGCACCTAATTAGACGTATATTTCACATGCATGCAAATATATTGATACGATATGTAGTTTATTCTGAAAATGTAATTGTACAGGCACATAAATATCTGTACAATACGAGTGTCAGGGGCTATGAGGAGAAGGCAGGAGAATGGGGTTACTATAAAAACATAGAAAATAGGTGCAGGAGGAGGCCATTCGGCCCTTCGAGCCAGCACTGCCATTCATTGTGATCATGGGTGATCGTCCCCAATCAATAACCCGTGCCTGCCTTCTCCCCATATCCCTTGACTCCACCAACTCCTTGAGCTCTATCTAACTCTTCATAGACTTCAGCTCTGCTTTTAACACAATCATTCCGCAGCAGCTGGTGGAGAAGTTGGAGTTATTGGGGGTTGATGCTGGCACATGTAACTGGGTCCTGAACTTTCTATCACAACGGCAGCAGACAGTCAGGGTGGGCAGTAGGACATCAAAAACCATAGCCGTGAGCACTGGCTCGCCCCAAGGCTGTGTCCTAAGCCCCCTGCTGTTTAGTCTGCTTACACACGACTGTACTGCTAGACTCAACAACAACTTCATCAACAAGTTCGCTGACGACACAACAGTGGTGGGTCTCATCAGTGACAATGATGAGTCGGTGTACAGGATGGCGGTGGAGCTGCTCACAGGATGGTGCAAATCCCACAACCTCATTCTCAACGTGGGAAAAATGAAGGAGATGGTGGTTGACTTCAGGAGGGCGGGAAAACAACGCCCTCTCCGAAGACTACAGAAAGCAGGTCTCCCCACTGCACACCTACGAACTTTTTATAGGGGGACAATCGAGAGCACATTAACCTACGGCATCACCTCCTGGTTCGGGAGCTGCAAGGCGTACAAACGGCACCAACTGGACAGGATTGTGAAGACCGCCAGCAGGATTATTGGTGCTCCACTCCCTTTATTGCTGGACATATACAGGAAGAGATGTATCAGCAGAGCCATCTCCATCATCAAAGACCCCTACCACCCATCGCATCACATATTCTCCATCCTGCCATCTGGGAAGAGGTACAGGAGCATCAGCTGCAAAACCAGCAGGATGCTCCTCAGCTTCTTCCCGCAGGCAATTAGACTGATAAACGGACTTTGCCCCCTGCCAAAGTATCGCGCACCAAACACCAACCTGGACACACTGAAGCAGAGCCATTGTCGTGCCACTGCCGATCGGAACTCGTGACATATGTACTTTTATTCTTTATTTCTATTTATTTTTTACCACACACTGAATGGACACTGGTTGAGAAACACTTTTTCGTTTTCCTCTGGGTATGTAAATACTCAGAAACATGATAATAAAGATATACAATACAACTCTCTCTTGAGAGGGAAAGATAGATCAGTCATGATTGAATGGCAGAATGGACTTGATGGGCCGAATGGCCTAATTCTGCTCCCAACACTGAATTTATAAATAGAGACACACACAAGCGTGCAAACATTTGTATATATATATATATATATATATATATATATATATATATATATATATATATATACTAGAGTATAACCCTAACCCTAACCCTAGTGTGTATATATATATATATATATATATATATATATATATATATATATATATATATATATATATATATATAAACACACACACACACAAATATGTATTATAAAATATATACAAATTACAAATTTGTATTTGTAATTTGTATTACATAATTACAAATATATATATAAAATATATATTAGGGTTAGGGTTAGGGTATATATCTGTATATATATATACACAAATATATACCCTAACCCTAATATATATATATATATATAAATACACGCACACACACAAATAAAAAATAAAACATATATCGGTCTGTAACTCTGCCTACTACAGCAGGATAATATAGAGATCGGACCTCAGTCGGATTAGCAGAGACAAAACACAAAGTGCTGGAGGAACTCAGCGGGTCAGGCAGCATCTGCGGCGGGAATGGACAGGCG
This sequence comes from Okamejei kenojei, assembly GCA_035221665.1. NCBI lineage: Eukaryota > Metazoa > Chordata > Chondrichthyes > Rajiformes > Rajidae > Okamejei > Okamejei kenojei. The sequence continues at coordinate 10,846,033 of CM069136.1, forward strand.
GTGTTTCGGATGAACACCCTTCTTCAGCCTGAAGATAGACACAATATGCTGGAGTAACTCGGCGGGACGGGCATCATCTCTGGAGAGAAGGAATGGGATCTGTCGTTTTCACTCCGTGCCCTTCCATATCTCTAGCCTCCCTGACTCTCGGTCTGAAGAAGGAAGGGTCTCGACCCGATACGTCGCCTTTCCCTTCTCTCCAGGGATGCTGCCTGTCCCGCTGTGTAACTCCAGCATTGCTGTGTCTATTATCTTCGGGCTGACCCGCTGAGTTCCTCCTGCAGCACTTGGTTTTGCTTAAGATTCAAGCACCTACAAACCTCAGGTGCCGCCGGCAACGCGTGTTAAATTGAATATAAGTGTAGGCAGGTTGCTGGTTTAAACCGAAGGTAGACTCAAAACGAGCTGGGAGGAACTGAGCGGGGCAGGCAGCATCTCCGGAGAGAAGGAATGGGTGGCGTTTCGGGTCGAGACCCTTCCTTCTTCGGAGTAACTAAGTCCTTTGCCGGCACAAGGTTTCAAAGGCAAGACATCGCCTTGTATTGCAAGGAAACAAAGAGGCTGGCTCACCGGGTCTGTCGGTGTCGGCTCCGCTGCTTTTCATGTGGGTAGCTGAGCCGGAGGGTCGGTTCGGCGGCTTGTTCTAGGAAAGAATCGGAAAACCAGAAGCGAAGATGGGGGGGTCAGGGTGAATACTTTGGCCCTCCCCATCGACCAGGGGCGGTCGTCAACTATCCCGAGTTTGTCGCCTCGGCTCGTTATCTGCAGCCTCTGACTTCTTGATACATTGATTAATATCCACGCGTGTTGCCTGAAGGGTTTGTGGGCGACGCGCTGTAAACAAATCGGAGTCAAACCTTTTCTCGATTGGGAGGAGTTTCTGAAACGCAACACCAGCCTGCCTTCAGAATTGGAAAGGAGTTCCCGAAAGCTTCCACTGAACTGAGATTTTTTTTTTTTTTTTTTTTTTGTGGAGGGAGGAACTGCGGATTTACACCAGGGATTTACAACAGACCCAAAATGCTGGAGAGACTCAGCGGGACGGGCAGCATCTCTCTCCCTCTCTCTCTGGAGGGAAGGACTGGTGGTGAGGTTTCGGGGGTCGAGACCCTTCTTCAGGTTGAGAGTCAGGGGGTTAACAATATGATGGGAGTTTATCGGCTCTCGCTGGAGTTTAGAAGAAGGATGAGGGGAGGACCTCATTGACACTTACCGGATAGTGAAAGGCTTGGATCGAGTGGATGTGGAGAGGATGTTTCCACGAGTTGGAGCCTCTAGTACCAGAGGTCACAGCCTCAGAAGAAAAGGACATTCCCGTATGAAGGAGATGAGGAGGAATTTCTTTAGTCAGAGGGTGGTGAATCTGTGGAATTCCTTGCCACAGAAGGCTGTGGAGGCCAAGTCAATTGATATTTTTAAGGCAGAGATAGATTCTTGATTAGTACATGTGTCAGGGGTTGTGGGGAGAGGGCAGGAGAATGTGGTTAAGAGGGAGAGATAGATCAGCCATGATTGCACGGCGGAACAGAATTGATGGGCCGAATGGCCTAATTCTTCTCCTATGACTTATGAATTAAAGCCCTGTCCCACTGTACGAGTTCATTCAAGAGTTCTCCCGAGTTTGCCCTGATTCGAACTCGGAGATTTACGGGTTATGGTCGCCCGTAGGTACTCGGGGCTCTCGTGGACATTTTTCAACATGTTGAAAAGTCTTCCCGAGCTTACCGCGTTTCCCGAGTACCTGCCGTTAGCGTTACGAGCCGCTAAGAGACGTCCTCAAGCTCCGACGTACCCGCTATGTACATTCTACGTGCTTCTACGAGTTTGATTTTTTTTTTAACTCGGGAGAGCTCTTGAATGAACTCGCACAATGGGACAGGGCTTTTAATTGAATTGCCTCAGAAGGCGATGGGGCTATCATTGGGTATTTTTAAGGCAGAGATTGATAGATCCTTAATTGATATTGGTGTCAAAGGTTACAGGGAGAGGGCAGGAGAATGAGGTTAGGAGGGAGAGATAGATCAGCCACGAATGAATGGCAGAGTGGACGATGGGCTGAATGGCTTAATTCTGCTCCTATCACTAATGAACGTGAAGAGGGAGCCTATAGATATGGAAGGGTAAGGTGTGAAAAAGACAGATCAAAGCAGACGATGATAAGGAAATGTAGAATGGTTTATTGATGGCTGAGGGGAAAGTGACAAGGAGGCATACGATCAGTAAAATTAATCAGGACAGTGAAACTAGTCGGGGAACTAAGGCGAGGGAGGGACAGAGAGAGAGGGAAAGCAAGGGTTACTTGAAGTTAGAGAAATCAAAATTCATACCGCTTGGGTGTAAGCTGCCCAAGCAAAATATGAGGTGCTGTTCCTCCAATTTGGGCTTGCATCTTGGTCAAGCGGTGTGAGATCCCTTGAGATAGGGGCTGTACCTTATCGCTCCCCTGATCAGATGTCGGAGTTCAGGCGGAGAAGGCAGGAGAATGGGGTTGAGAGGGGACGATAGATCAGCCACAGGGTGGCGGAATAGACTCGATGGGTCGAATTGCCAACTTCTGCTCCTATTGCTTACGAACTGACCCACCGAGTTCCTCCGTTTTACTCGCGATTTCCGTAATTTCCGAGCCAACCCCTGCATGTCAAACCCACGAGTCGGAATAGACAGGATTGATCAGCACGGTGGCGCAGAGTTGAGTCGCTGCCTTGCAGCACTTATAGCACCGGAGAGCCGGGTTCGCTCCTGACTACGGGTGCTGTCTGTACGGAGTTTGTACGTTCTCCCCGTGACCTGCGTAGGTTTTCTCCGAGAGTCCCCCCACACTCCAAAGACCTACAGGTTTGCTATTGAGGGAGTGCAGCGTAGGTTTACAAGGTTAATTCCCGAGATGGTGGGATGAATGTGAGGTAAATGTGAGGTTATCCACTTTGGTGGCAAAAGCAGGAAAGCAGACTATTATCTAAATGGTGGCCGATTAGGAAAAGGGGAGATGCAGCGAGACCTGGGTGTCATGGTACACCAGTCATTGAAAGTAGGCATGCAGGTGCAGCAGGCAGTGAAAAAAGCGAATGGTATGTTAGCTTTCATAGCAAAAGGATTTGAGTATAGGAGCAGGGAGGTTCTACTGCAGTTGTACAGGGTCTTGGTGAGACCACACCTGGAGTATTGCGTACAGTTTTGGTCTCCAAATCTGAGGAAGGACATTATTGCCATAGAGGGGGTGCAGAGAAGGTTCGCACAGACAGACTGGGATGTCAGGACTGTCTTATGAAGAAAGACTGGATAGACTCGGTTTATACTCTCTAGAATTTAGGAGATTGAGAGGGGATCTGATAGAAACTTACAAAATTCTTAAGGGGTTGGACAGGCTAGATGCAGGAAGATTGTTCCCGATGTTGGGGAAGTCCAGGACAAGGGGTCACAGCTTAAGGATAAGGGGGAAATCCTTTAAGACCGAGATGAGAAAGACTTTTTCCACACAGAGAGTGATGAGTCTCTGGAAGTCTCTGCCACAGAGGGTAGTTGAGGCCAGTTCATTGGCTATATTTAAGAGGGAGTTAGATGTGGCCCTTGTGGCTAAAGGGATCAGAGGGTATGGAGAGAAGGCAGGTACGGGATACTGAGTTGGATGATCAGCCATGATCATATTGAATGGCGGTGCAGGCTCGAAGGGCCGAATGGCCTACTCCTGCACCTATTTTCTATGTCTATGTTTCTATGTTTCTAAATGCTGAGAGAATGGAGCAGCTGGGCTTGTACACTCTGGAGTTTAGAAGGATGAGAGGGAATCTCATTGAAACATATAAGATTGTTAAGGGCTTGGACATGCTAGAGGCAGGAAACATATTCCCGATGTTGGGGGAGTCCAGAACCAGGGGCCACAGTTTACGAATAAGGAGTAAGCCATTTAGAACGGAGAGGAGGAAACACTTTTTCTCACAGAGAGTGGTGAGTCTGTGGAATTCTCTGCCTCAGAGGGCGGTGGAGGCAGGTTCTCTGGATGCTTTCAAGAGAGAGCTAGATAGGGCTCTTAAAAATAGCTGAGCCAGGGGTCTTAAAAATATGGGGAGAAGGCAGGAACGGGGTACTGATTGGGGATGTTCAGCCATGATCACGTTGAACGGCGGTGCTGGCTCAAAGGGCCGAATGGCCTACTCCTGCACCTATTTTTTGAAGCGGTAACTAGGGAAATTGATGAGGGTAAAGCAGTGGATGTTGTCTATATGGATTTCAGTAAGGCCTTTGACAAGGTTCCCCATGGAAGGTTGGTTAAGAAGGTTCAATCTTTGGGTGTTAATGGCGGAGTAGCAAGATGGATTCAACAGTGGCTGAATGGGAGATGTCAGAGAGTAATGGTGGATGGCTGTTTGTCAGGTTGGAAGCCGGTGACCAGTGGGGTGCCTCAGGGATCTGTGTTGGGTCCACTGTTGTTTGTCATGTACATCAATGATCTGGATGATGGGGTGGAAAATTGGATAAGTAAGTATGCAGATGATACTAAGATAGGTGGTGTTGTGGATAATGAAGTAGATTCTCAAAGTCTACAGAGAGATTTGGGCCATTTGGAAAAAGTGGGCTGAAAGATGGCAGATGGAGTTTAATGCTGATAAGTGTGAAATGCTACATCTTGGCAGGACAAATCAAAATAGGACGTACATGGTAAATGGTAGGGAATTGAGGAATGCTGTGGAACAGAGGGATCTAGGAATAACTGTGCATAGTTCCCTGAAGGTGGAATCGCATGTAGATAGGGTGGTAAAGAAAGCCTTTGGTGTGCTGGCCTTTATAAATCAGAGCATTGAATATAGGAGTAGGGAAGTAATGTTAAAATTGTACAAGGCATTGGTAAGACCAATTCTGGAGTATGGTGTACAATTTTGGTCGCCTAGTTATAGGAAGGATGTCAACAAAATAGAGAGAGTACAGAGGAGATTTACTAGAATGTTGCCAGGGTTCCAGCAACTATGTTACAGAGAAAGGTTGAACAAGTTAGGTCTTTATTCTTTGGAGCACAGAAGGTTAAGGGGGGACTTGATTGAGGTCTTTAAAATGATGAAAGGGATAGACAGAGTTGACGTGGATACGTTTTTCCCATTGAGGGTAGGGAAGTTTCAAACAAGAGGGCATGACATGAGAATTAAGGGACAGAGGTTTCGGGGTAACGTGAGGGGGAACTTCTTTACTCAGAGGGTGGTGGCTGTGTGGAATCAGCTTCCAGCAGAAGTGGTGGAGGCAGGATCAATTTTAACATTTAAGAGTAAAGTGGATAGGTATATGGACGTGAAGGGAATGGAGGGGTATGGTCTGAGTGCAGGTAGATGGGACTAGGGGAACACAAATGGTCGGCACGGACTGGAAGGGCCGAGAGGGCCTGTTTCCGTGCTGTAATTGTTATATGGTTATATGGTTATATGGTTATTGTCTATTGTCTGTTGCCTATTGTTAATTGGCTTCGTATAAACAAAAAATGTCCCCAACTGGGACAACTGCTCAGCTCTGCACTGCATCAGAGTAAGGACGAGGGCACTGAGGTATAATGAGAGTAACCGCAGTACACTCAAACCTGACTGACTTAGTTTCATGTGAAATTCTTTATGTCGGTTGACAGCGCAGTTCCTGAGGAAGGGCTGACGTCTTTACACGTACCAAATATACAAACCCCAGCCTATTGACCTACAAACCTGCACGTCTTTGGAGTGTGGGAGGAAATTAGAAATCTCGGAGAAAACCCACGCAGATCACGGGGAGAACGTACAAACTCCGTACAGACAGCACCCGTAGTCAGGATCGAACCCGGGTCTCCGGTTGTGCAGATGCTGTAAGGCAGCGACTCTACCGCTCTGCCACCGTGTTGCCCTAAGCTTACATTCCCACAGCTAGAAAGTGAAAACACTTTTGTTCTCTGCTTGTTTTGGGTTTGAACTGCTTGTATTCAGCCTGCCTGCTTCTCTTGACACCAAGGAACAAAACATCCCTTGTCAGTTCCAGAGTCTTCTGGTCTTTCATTCCTATAGACTCCAGAGTAAACACAATGTAAGGGGCAGGTTGTTCACACAGAGGGTGCTGCTTATCGGCAATGAATCCTAGAGGCAAATGCAATTATAACACTTAAATGGTATTTGTTCAGATATTTAGATAGGAACACACCTGATGCAGAGAGATATCAGAGTGCACAAGGTCACAAGGTATAGGGGTAGAATTAGGCCATTCAGCCCATCGAGTCAGAGTAGACTATTCAATCACACCTGATCCCATTTTCCTGCCTTATCCACATAACCCTTGACACCCGTTCTAATCAAGAATTTGTCTATCTCTGCCTTACAAATATCCACTGCCTTGGCCTTCACAGCCCTGTGGCAATGAGTTCCACAGATTAACTACCCTCTGACGAAAGAAGTTCCTCCTCACCTCCTTTCTAAAAGAGCACCCTTTAATTCTGAGGCTGTGACCTCTGGTCCTAGACTCCCCCACTAGTCGAAACATCCTTTCCACATCCACTCTATCTATGCCTTTCATTATCCTGCAAGTTTCAATGAGGCCCCCCCATCAATGTTTTAAACTCCAGCGAGTTGAGGCCCAGTGCTGTCAAATGCTCACCATATGCTAACCCGCTCATTCCTGGAATCATCCTAGGTGGAAGTGTGGTTCGTGCCGGCGGAGTTGCTGCCTTCCAGCGCCGGAGACCCAGGTTCGATCCTGACCTCAGGTGCTGTCTGTACGCAGTTTGTACATTTTCCCATTGACCGCGTGGGTCAATCTGCGACTTAAAAATATCCAATGACTTGACCTCCACAGCCATCTGTGGCAATGAATTCGACTGAATCTAGTGGGGTAATGTGGCAATGAATCCAATAAGGAATTGGATAGTCAGCAGGCAAAATAAATTGGGGAAAGCATATAATGTGGACACTTTAGACTTCTTGGAGTTCAATTTAGTTTAGAGATACAGCGTGCAAATACATAGGACCATTGGCACACCGAGTCCACACCGACCAGCAATCACCCTGTACACTAGCACTATCCTACACTATCCTACACTCTACAATTTTACAGAAGGCAATTAACCTGCAAGCCTGAACATCTTTGGAGTTTGGGAGGAAACCGGTGAACCCAGAGAAAACCCACGCAGTCGCAGGAGAATGTACAAACTCCAACTCCAAACTCCGTACAGACAGCACCCCTGGCTGGGGTCAAACACGGGTGTCTTGTGCTGTAAGGCAGCAACTCAACCGCTGAGCCACTGATACAAGGACCATTCTTGTTGCTAGTTGCTTGTTTCCAAAGCCAGATTCTGAAGAGGGGTCCCAACCCAAAACATGTTTTCCAGAGATACCACCATCATGACATATGATGAAAGAATGGGTCGACTGGGCTGGCATTCACTAGAATTTAGAAGGATCAGTGGGGATCGTATAGAATAATATAAAATTCTTAAAGGATTGGATAGGCTAGATGCAGGAAAATTGTTGCCGATGTTGGGGGAGTCCAGAACCAGGGGTCGCAGTTTAAGAATAAAGGGTAGGCCATTTATGACTGAGATGAGGAAAACATTTTCACCCAGAGAGTTGTGGAATTCTCTGCCACAGAAGGCAGTGGAGGCCAATTCACTGGTTGTTTTTCAAGAGGGAGTTAGATTTAGCTCTTCAGGCTAACGGAATCAAGGGATATGGGGAAAAAGCAGGAACGGGGTACTGATTTTAGATGATCAGCCATGATATTGAATGGTGGTGCTGGCTCGAAAGGCCGAATGGCCTACTCGTGCACCTATTTTTTTTATGTTTCTACGTTTTTCTATGTTAACTGACCCACTGAGTTACTCCAGCACTTTGTGCCTCTATTGGGGAAAGTGTATGGTTTGCTTGCCTTCAACAGTGTGGGGATTGAGTCGAAGAGTCAGGGAGTTATGGTGCAGCTTTATGAAGCATTGGTTAGGCCGCATTTGGAGTTCTGTTCGCCCCATTAAAGGAAGGAGTGGTGGCTTTGAAGGGGGTGCAGAGGTGTTTTAGCAGAATTCTTAGGGAGGTAACCGCAGATGCTGGTTTACACCGAAGATAGACATAAAACGCGAAATAAAATTCAGTGGGACAGGCAGCATCTCTGGAGAAAAGGAATGGGTGACGTTTCGGGTCGAGACCTTTCTTCAGACTTTCTTCTCCTGTTCGCCGGAATGCCACCTGGATTTAAGGGTATTAGGCATAAGGATTGTTGGATTGTTTTCTCTGGAGTATCAGAGGTTGAGGTGGGACCTACTAGAACTGTGTACATTTATGAGAGTTATAAGGTGGACAATCTGAAGGTAGACACAAAATGCTGGAGTAACTAAGCGGGTGAGGCAGCATCTCTGGAGAGAAGGAATGGGCGACGTTTCGGGTCGAGACCCTTCTTCAGGTTGTTCTATGTGCCAACTGCTCTACATCGGTGAGACCAAAGGCAGGCTTGGCGATCGCTTTGCTCAACACCTCCGCTCAGTTCGCATTGACCAACTGGATCTCCCGATGGCTCAGCACTTCAACTCCCCCTCCCATTCCGAATCTGACCTTTCTGTCCTGGGCCTCCTCCATGGCCAGAGTGAGTCCCACCACAAATTGGAGGAGCAGCACCTCATATTTTGCTTGGGTAGTTTACACCCCAGCGGTATGAAGATTGACTTCTCCAATTTCAGGTAGTCCTTGCTTTCTCCCCCCTTCCCCTCTCTTTCCCCTCCCCTTCCCAGCTCTCCCACACCCCACTGTCTCCACCTCTTCCTTTCTTCTTCCCGCCAGCCCCCCCCCCCCCCCCACCCCCACATCAGTCTGAAGAAGGGTCTCGACCCGAAACGTCACCTATTCTTTTGCTCCATAGATGCTGCCTCACCCGCTGAGTTTCACCAGCATTTTTGTCTACCTTCTTCAGGCTGATGACAGGGGAGGATGCGGGACAAAGATAGAATGTAGTCGGAGATAGTAAGACTAGTGGGAGAACTGGGAAGGGGAAAGGGATGGAGAGAGAAAGTAAGGGTTACTTGAAGTTAGAGAAGTCAATGTTCATACCGCTGGGGTGTAAACTACACAAAGCGAAATATGAGGTGCTGTTCCTCCAATTTCCGCTGGGCCTCACCATGACAATGGAGGAGGCCCAGGACAGAAAAGTCAGATTGGGAATGGGAGGGGGAGTCGAAGTGCTGAGCCACCGGGAGATCAGGCAGGTTAAGACGGACTGAGCGGAGGTGACAATCCGAACCTTGGCTCCCTTGGTGGAAATTTCAAAGACCAGAGGATATACCTTTAGGGTGAGAGGGGAAAGGTTTAAAGGAATGTGCAGGGAAGATGTTTAACACACAGTGGGTGGGTGTCTGGAATGCAGGTGTGTGGTGGAGGCAGATGCAACAGGGGCATTGGAGAGGTTTTTAATAGGCATATGGATATGCAAGGAACAAAGGGATATGGATCACATGTAGACAGAGGAGAATAGTTTAACCTATTTGGCACAGTCATTTTGTGAGGTGAAGAGCCTGTTGCTGTGTGGTATTATTCTATACTCTATATGAATGGTGGTTGAGTCCCACAAGCCTCAATGTTTTATTTGCATGTGGCATGGTTAACATTAGTACATGGTACATAGTACAGTACAGGTCATGCCCTTTGGCCCACAATGCGCCAAACATGATTCCAAGTTAAACTGATCTCATCTCCCTGGACATGATCCATATCCCTCTATTCCTTGCACTTCCCTGTGCCTATCTAAAAACCTTAGAAATGTCACTAGTTTTCATTTTAGTCTATTGTCATGTGTACCGAGGTACAGTGAATAGCTTTTGTTGCGTGCTATCCAGTCAGTGGAAAGACAATACATGATTACAGTCAAGCCATTTACCGATTATAGATGCATGATAAGGGAATAACGTTTAGTCTAAGGTAATGCCACCAAAGACCGATCAAGGATAGTCCAAGGGTCACCAACGAGGTAGGTAGTAGTTCAGGACTGCTCTCTGGTTGTGGTAGGATGGTTCAGTTGCCTAATAACAGCTGAGAAATAAATGTCCCACCCATATCTGCCTCCACTGCCACTCCGGGCAGTCCATTCCAATGCCTTAATAAACTAAGCATATGTTTTAAGGACCTTTTTCAGGGAAGGATTGAGTTACAACTATCCAGAGTCATCATCGTTGAACATTGTTAAATTTCCCAAAGATGATAGCCTGACCTTTCTGTCCTGGGCCTCCTCCATGACCAGAGTGAGTCCCACCGCAAATTGGAAGAGCAGCACCTCATATTGCGCTTGGGTAGTTTACACCCCAGAGGTATGAACATTGACTTCTCCAATTTCAGGTAGTCCTTGCTTTCTCCCTCCTTCCCCTCCGCTTCCCAGCTCTCCACACCCCACTGTCTCCGCCTCTTCCTTTCTTCTTCCCGCCCTCACCCCCCCACCCCAACATCAAGACTGACTTTAGAGATAGAGTGGAAACAGGCCATTAGGCCCACCGCGTACGATAACCTACGCACACTATGGACTGGTTTTTCAACTTACTGAAGCCAATTAACCTACAAAGCAGGACATCTTTAATGTGTGGGCAGAAACTGGAGCTCGATCATTTCTGTGTTGACAGGATGAGGTAAACCATCTGGCCTGAATTCAAGCAGCACCCCAGAATGAGCTGTTAAACAGACCCCGGACACAATCACAATTAACTATGAACTCTGTGGCAGGAAAGCCTAGAATAAACCCACCATGTTCGAGACAATGTGTAGGAAGGAACTGCAAGATGTTGGTTTAAACCGAAGACAGACCCTCACAAGCTGGAGTAAAGGACCTGTCCCACTTTCACGACTTATTCACGACCTCTGCCGAGTTTGCCCTTGACTCACACTCGCAGCATGGTCGTCTCGAGGTCGTAGGTAGGTCTCCCCCCACCCTCCCCTCCCCCCCCCCTTCCTCCCCCCCTCCCGTCCCATTTTTTTCCCACATCCCAAGAACCCCAAGGCCTGCGCCGTGATGCAGCTGGGTAGAGTTGCTGCCTTACAGCGCCAGGGACCCGGTATCGATCCCGACCACGGGTGCGGTCTGTACGCAGTTTGTACATCCTCCCCGTGGCCTGCGTGGGTTTTCTCCACGATCTAAGGTTTCCTCCCACACTCTAAAGACGTACAGGTATGTAGGTTAATTGGCTTGGTATAAATGTAAACAATTGTCCCCAATGTGTGTAGGGTAGCGTTAGTGCGCGGGGATCGCTGGTCGGTGCGGTCTTGGTGGGCCGAAGGGCCTGTTTCCGTGCTGCATCTCTAAACTAAACTTCCAAGTAGGCTGATTGAAAGGGTTTAAATTACCTTTTAACCTGGGGCAGTTGTAGAAGGATCAAAACGGGCGGGAGCGCATGAGAAGAAATACGTTGTAGGGAGGAGAAAAGAAAGGACTTCTCTGCTGGGAGCTGTCATGGACATGATGGGCCGAATGTCCCCAACCTGTTCAGTTTAGATGGCGCTTCATGTCTGTCAACCAATGGGCCTTATGGCTGTATGATAAGTTTGTACGTGATAGGAGCAGAATTAGGCCATTCAGCCCATCAAGTCTACGCCACCATTCAACCGTGGCTGACCTATCTCTTCCTCCTCACCCTTGCCTTCTCCCCATAACCCCTGACAACCCTTTTAGTTAATGTAGACATACAGTGCGGAAACAGGCCCTCCAGCATTTTGTGTCTATCTTCCATACGTAAGGGACTGGCTTTTGGAAGTCCACTTTGCCTGGTCTGGGGTGTACCTTCAACCTGCGGTGTCATCTTCAACCCAACCAGCAGTCCTGCCAAATGCCCCCACTCCAGGCTCCACTGAGACGAAACAGGGCTTTGCAAACTTGCACGAGCTTCCCAACTGACCTCCCCTCACCTGGAAACCTCACCCGATGAATCTGCAAAAAACTTACAGCAACCCTGCTCAAATGGAAAGCAGAAACCAGGCACAGGGCAAAGGGGAAGTGAAAGTTGTTTCAGTAAAATTCTTTCAATGTTTGCAATTGTGTGACGTTTGTAAGGCCACGTGTGTGTGTGTGCGTGTATGTGCGTGTATGAGTGTGCGTGAGTACGTCAGTGAGTGCCTGTGAGGCCATTTATGACTGAGGTGAGAAAAAACTTTCTCACCTCAGCTGAAGGGCCTGTGTGAGTGTGTGTGAGTGTGTGCGCGAGTGTGTGTGTGAGTGAGCATGTGAGTGTGAGTGTGTGTGTGTGTGTGTGTGTGTGTGTGTGTGTGTGTGTGTGTGTGTGTGTGTGAGTGTGTGCGCGAGTGTGTGTGTGAGTGAGCATGTGAGTGTGAGTGTGAGTGTGAGTGTGTGTGTGTGTGTGTGTGTGTGTGTGTGTGTGTGTGAGTGTGTGCGCGAGTGTGTGTGTGTGTGTGTGTGTGTGAGTGTGTGTGTGTGTGTGTGTGTGTGTGTGTGAGAGAGAGAGAGTGTGTTTGAGTGAGCATGTGAGTGTGAGTGTGAGTGTGTTTGAGCATGTGAGTGTGAGTGTGTGCGCGAGTGTGCCTCCTTTGCTGCAGCCTCTCCTTATAACTCAAGCCCTCTGGATGGCACGGGTACAATGGTAGAGCTCCTGCCTGACAGCACCAGAGAACTGGGTTCGATCCTGACGACGGGTGCTGTCTGTACAGAGTTTGTTCGTTCGCTCAGTGACCCGCGTGGGTTTTATCTGAGATCTTCGGTTTCCTCCCACTCTCTGAAGACGTGCAGGTTTGTAGGTCAATTGGATTGGTATCAATGTAAAATTGTCCCTAGTGCGTGTAGGGTCACGTTAGTGTGCGAGGATCGCTGGTCGGAGCGGATACTGTGGGCCTGTTCCTGCATGGTGTCTCTGAACTAAACAAAACTTTAACCAAAAGGGAATTTTTGTATTAAGGTGATGAGTGTATGTTTTGTAAATATTATTATTGTAAATAATTGGATTCATTTAGTTTTGTAAGAAAATATAAAAATTAATAAAACGTTTAAACAGGTGCACCTTGATCTTTTGACAATTCTGTTTAGTTTAATTTAGTTTAGTTTAGAGATGCTGCATGGAAACAGGCCCTTTGGCCCACCGGGTTCGCGCCGTCCTGCGATCCCTGCACATTAACACTATCCTACAGCCACTAGGGACAATTTTTGTTTACATTTGTACCGAGCCAATTAACCTACAAACCTGTACGTCTTTGCGGTGTGGGAGGAAACCGAAGATCTCGGAGAAAACTCACGCAGGTCACGGGGAGAAAGTAAAAGACTCCGTACAGGCAGCACCCGTAGTCAGCGATCGAACCCGGGTCTCTGGCGCTGCAAGACTGTAACTCTACTACCGCGCCTCCTCTAAGTTAGACTTTCGTTTGACTTGATTGTATTTATGTATAGTATTGTCTGATCTGTTTGGAAAACAAAGCTTTTTACTGGACCTCGGAGGGGGTGGTTTGGAGTGTTGAACTATCACAAGTGAGGCAGTAAAGTACCTGTCGCAATGTCTGCAGATGGAGTAGCTGACTGTAGCTACGCTGACAAAGCTGGAAGGTGGGCCAGCATTGTGCAATTTCCAGCAGTTGGTGGACAAATATGATTTCCATTTCTTGATATGCCTGAGAGAAATAAGCATCCAGATGTCGCAGTGAGAGCCAACAGGTGAGCCCACCTGCGGGGTTAATGCATTCACAGAACACCTGAACATAAGAAGATAGTTTAGTTTAATTTATTGTAGAGTTGCTGCCTTGCAGCGAGCGCAGCGCCAGAGAACCGGGTTCCATCCCGACTACGGGTGCTGTCTTTTCTCCCAGATCTTCAGTTTCCTCTCACACTCCAAGGACGTACAAGTCTGTAGGGTAATTGGCTTGGTAAATGTACAAATTGTCCCTAGTGGGTGTAGGATGGTGTTAACGTGCGGGGATCGCTGGTCGGCGCGGACCCCGTGGGCCTGTTTCCACGCTGTATCTCTAAACTAAATTAAACTAAACTAAAATGTACCGGAGTACAGTGAAAAGCTTTTGTCGCGTGCTAACCAGTCAACGGAAAAACAATACATGATTAAAATCAAGCTGTCCTCGGTGTCATGTTTCATGTATCTTGTGCTTGCTGACTGTTGGTAGATCAATTTCCCTCCTGGGAGAAATAAAGTTCTATTGTATCGTACATATACAGGATAATGGGGAATAACGTTGAGTGCAGGATAAAGTCCAGTAAAGTCCAATTAAAGATAGTTTAAGAAACAATTATACAGGCAGGTGGGACTGCCTCAGAGGGCGGTGGAGGCAGGTTCTCTGGATGCTTTCAAGAGAGAGCTAGATAGGGCTCTTAAAGATAGCGGAGTCAGGGGATATGGGGAGAAGGCAGGAACGGGGTACTGATTGGGGATGATCAGCCATGATCACATTAAATGGTGGTGCTGGCTCGAAGGGCCGAATGGCCTACTCCTGCACCTATTGTCCATTGTCTATTGACTAGTGTAGATGGGACATGTTGGTTGGTGTGGGCGAGTTGGGCCGAGGGCCTGCTTCCACACTGTATGGCTCAATGACTCTATAGTCCGAGGGACTTTAATGAGGTGGATGGTGGGCCAGAACCACTCTCTAATTGGCGATAGAATGGTTCAGGTACCTGGGAAGGAACTGTCCCTGAATCAGGAGGTGTGCGTTTTCATAGTGTTCTCTTGTGACAGTTTCTATTTCGATCAATGCTCCTGGACATGAAAATGGAGAAAGGAAGAACTGCAGATGCTGGTTTACAAGAAAAAAAAATCATTAATTGCTGGAGTAACTCAGCTGGTCAAGTTAAAGATGCTCCCAGACCCATTCAATTACTCCAGCGCTTTGTGTGTTTTCTTGGATACAAAATATGGAGATGACAGGGTTGTTGTACAGTACAGAAACAGGCCCTGAGGCACACCCTATTCATGACTGGCCGAGCTCATCCTAACTTGACTGAACTTGGCCTAAATTACTCCAATTCCTATCTGTGTACCTGTCCAAGTATATTATAAACGGCATGACTGTGCCCGCCACTCCCACTTCCTCCAGAGCTCGTTCCATAGACACACCCATTCTGTGTGAAAAGGTTTCCCCTCAAGTCCCTTTTCAATCTTTCTCATCTGGCCTTAACCATACACCTAGGTTTTGACTCCTGTACACCAGAGATACGACTGTGACTATTTACCTTATTTATGCCTCTCACAATTTTATAAATCTCCACACGGTCACGCCTCAGCCTCCTGTGCTTCAGCCTCTCCTTATAACTCAAACCCTCCAGATGGCACATGTGAAACAGTGGCACAGCAGTAGAGCTACTGCCTTACAGTGCCGGAGAACTGGGTTCGATCCTGACAACGGGTACTTGTCTGTACGTTCTCCTCAAGACCTGCGCGGGTTTTGTCCGGACTCTCTGGTTACCTTCCACACTCCAAAGACGTCCAGGTTTGTAGGCTAATTGGCTTGGTATAAATGTAAATTGTCCCTAGTATGTGCAGCATAGCGTTAGTGTGCGGGGATCGCTGGTCTGCGCGGACTCGCTGGGCCAAAGGACCTGTTTCCGCGCTGTATCTCTAATAACATTCTCCTAAATGAGAATTTGAATGAGAGTCTGAAGAAGGGTTTCGGCCCAAAACGTCGCCTATTTCCTTCGCTCCATAGATGCTGCTGCACCCGCTGAGTTTCTCCAGCACTTTTGTCTACCTTTGATTTTCCAGCATCTGCAGTTCCTTCTTAAACACCATTCTCCTAAATCTTTTTTGCATCCTTTTCAGTTTAATGGCATCCTTCTTTTTAGTTTAGTTTAGTTTGGAGATGCAGCGCGGAAACAGGCCCTTCAGCCCACCGGGTCCTCGCCGACCAGCGATCCTGTGGCTAGTGATGATACATATATCTTTTATGTGGCACCACAGTTTCTTACTTAACTCCCCACAGTGCCTTTGGACACACTTACACAGAAAATAGCTGCAGGAGTAGGGCATTCGGCCCTTCGAGCCAACACCACCATTCAATGTCATCATGGCTGATCATCCACAATCAGCACCCCGTTCCTGCTTTCTCCCCATATCGCTATTCCACGAGCCCTAAGACCTCTATCTACTGTAACTCTCTTTTGAATGCATCCAGTGGATTGGCCTCCACTGCCATCTGAGACAGAGAATTACACAAATTCACAAGTCTCTGAGTGAAATGTTTTTCCTCATTTCAGTTGTACATGGCCTACCCCTTATTCTTAAACTGTGGCCCCTGGTGCTGGACTCCCACAACATCTGGAACATGATTCCTGCATCTAGCATGTCCAATCCCTTAATAATGTTATATGTTTCTATAAGATATCCTCCCATCC
Organism: Okamejei kenojei; assembly: GCA_035221665.1. NCBI lineage: Eukaryota > Metazoa > Chordata > Chondrichthyes > Rajiformes > Rajidae > Okamejei > Okamejei kenojei. The sequence continues at coordinate 10,862,320 of CM069136.1, forward strand.
TTCTAAATTCCAGTGAATACAAGCCCAGTCGTTCCATTCTTTCATCATATGACAGTCCCACCATCCCGGGAATTAACCTTGTGAACCTACGCCACACTCCCTCAATAGCAAGAATGTCCTTCCTAAAATTAGAAGACCAAAACTGCACACAATACTCCAGATGTGGTTTCACCAGGGCCTTGTACAACTGCAGAAGGACCTCCTTGCTCCTATACTCAAATCCTCTCGCTATGAAGGCCAACATGCCATTTTCTTTCTTCACTGCCTGTTGTACTGGCATACTTACTTTCAGTGACTGATGTACAAGGACACCGGGGTCTCGCTGCACCTCCCCTTTAGCTAATCTGACATAATTCAAATAATAATTTGCCTTCTTGTCCTTGCCAACAAAGTGGATAACCTCACATTTATCCACATTATACTGCATCTGCCACGCATGTATCTGCCCACTCGCCCAACATATCCAAGTCACCCTGCATCCTCATAGCATCCTCTTCACAGTTCACACTGCCACCCAGCTTTGTGTCATCTACAAATTTGCTAATGTTACTTTTAATTCCTTCATCTAAATCACTAATATATAATGTAAATAGCTGCGGTCCCAGCACAGAGCCTTGCAGTGCCCCACAAGTCACTGCCTGCTATTCTGAAAGGGACCCTACTCTTTGTTTCCTGTCTGCCAACCAATTTTCCTGTCTGCTAACCATGTCCATACCCTACCCCCAATGCCATTTGTTCAAATTTTGCCCACTAATCTCCTATGTGGGACCTTATCAAATGCTTTCTGAAAGTACAGGTACACTACATCCACTGGCTCTCCCTTATCCATTTTACTTGATACATCCTCAAAAAAATCCAGAAGAATAGTCAAGTAAGATTTCTCCTTCATAAATCCAAGCTGACTTAGACCGATCCTGTTACTGCTATCCAAATGCGCCGCTATTAATTCTTTAGTAATTGACTCCAGCATCTTCTCCACCACCGATGTCAGGCTAACTGGTCTATAATTCCCTGCTTTCTCTCTCCCTCCTTTCTTAAAAAGTGGGATAGCATTAGCTACCCTCTAATCCACAGGAACTGATCCTGAGTCTATAGAACATTGAAAAATGATCAACAATGCATCCACGATTTCTAGAGCCACCTCAAGTACCCTGGAATGCAGACCATCAGGTCCTGGGGATTCATCAGCCTTCAGTCCCATCAGTCCATCCAACACCATTTCCTGACGAATGTGGATTTCCTTCATTTCCTCCGTCACCCTAGATCCTCTGCCTCCTAGTACATCTGGGAGATTGTTAGTGTCTTCCTTAGTGAAGACAGACCCAAAATATCCTGTGCACCTCGTCTGCCATTTACTTTTTCCCCATTATACCTGTTTCTGCCTTCAAGGGACCCACATTTGTTTTGATTAATCTTTTCCTTTTCAAGTCCTGGGGAATTATCTACGTTAATGCATTTTAAGACCTCCAGCATATCCTCCTCTGTAATGCGTGCTCTCTTGTACCGTAAGGGCAGCACAGTGGCGAGGTGGTAGAGTTTGTACCTTCTCCCTGTGACCGCCTGGCTTTCCTCCATTTGCCGCTGTTTCGTCAACCAGCATCTGCAGTTCTTTTCAAGCACCTGGATTTGGGGGGGGAGGGTGGTGAATCTGTGGAATTCTTTACCACAGAAGGCTGTGGAGGCCAAGTCAGTGGATCTTTAATCTCTTTTAAGAGGAATCTGAGAGGTAAAGGCCCTGTCCCACTTACGTGTCCTTGGCATGCAAATTACGCGACCTCGTCATTGTGTTGAGACGCACGGGCCGGTCCCACTGAGAAGCGCGGAGGTGTATGGAGTTGTGCGCGGTATCGCGCGGCTCTCCGGGATTTTGTACCGAACGAAATCTTCGCGCGCCAACGGCCTGTCGCGTAACATACGGCCAAAGTGGGACAGGCCCAAGACCCTGGCGCGACGCAACGTCTCACCTACAACAGCAGCAGAAGCAGGCATGCGATCGCAGAGCTCGGCCTGGGGCTCACGGCCGTTGCGGTCCGGATCCGCCCCCACTTCTACTCCCAGAGCGGGGCCAAGAAAATTGAAGATAGACACAAAATGCTGGAGTAACTCAGTGGGACCGGCAGCATCTCTGGAGAGAGGGAATGGATGAAGTTTCACTTCAAGACCCTTCTTTCAGACTGAAGAAGAGTCTCGACCTGAAACATCACCCATTCCTTCTATCCAGAGATGCTGCTGGTCCCGCTGAGTCACTCCTGCATTTTGTATCCATCTTCAAATGACGTCACGCGCTCCAGACGGCTGTGCGGGCGCATGAAGACGCGCGCGACTCTCGCAGGACCATCGCGCCTCAACGCGACCACAAGGTCGTGTAATTTGCATGCCAAGGAAACGCAAGTGGGACAGGGGCTTAACCTTTTCGCACACAAGGTGATGGGTGTATGGAACAAGCTGCCGGATGAGGTGGTTGAGGCAGGGACTATGACAACGTTTAAGAAGCAATTAGACAGACACGTGGATAGGATAGGTTTAGAGGGATATGGGTCAAATGCAAGCAAGTGGGACTAGTGTAGCTGGGACATGGTGGCATGTGTGGGCAAGTTGGGCCAAAGGGCGTGTTTCCACACTGCATCACTATGGCTTTTGTTTAAGAAAGAACTGCAGATGCTGGAAAAAATCGAAGGTGGAGAAAAAGCTGGAGAACCTCAGCGGGTGAGGCAGCATCGATGGAGCGCAGGAATAGTTGACGTTTCGGGTCGAGACCCTTATCCAGTCTGAAGAAGGGTCTCGACTCTATAGCTCTTAATCAGTTCTTCCCTTTCCAAATGCTTACAGATACATTGCACACCACTGACACTGGGCTTTCTGGTCTTAGTTCCCATGCTTTTCCTGGCAGCCTTTCTTAAATAGAGGCACAGTATTAGCCACCTTCCTGTCTTCCAGCACCTCACCTGTGGCTAGTGATGATACAAATATCTCTTCCGTAGCAGCACAGTTTCTTATTTAACTTCCCACGGAGACTTTGGATACACTTGATCAAGCCCTATTGCATTTTAAGACCTCCAGCATATCCCCTTTTGTAATGTGGGCTCTCTTCAAGGTATCTTCAAGGTATCACTGTTCAGGCGAGACTTTGCACGTTCTCCCTGTAACCGCCTGGGTTTCCTCCATTTGCCGCTGTTTTGTCAACCAGCATCTGCAGTTCTTTTGAAACAGCTGGATTTGGGGGGGGGTCTGGTGAATCTGTGGAATTCTTTGCCACGGAAGGCTGTGGAGGCCAAGTCAGTGGATATTTTTTTAAGGCAGAGATAGATAGATTCTTGATTAGTACGGGTTGTGGGGAGAAGGCAGGAGAATGAGGTTAGGAGGGAGCGATAGATCAGCCATGATTGAATGGTGGAGTTAGACTTGATGGGCTGAATGGCCTAATTCTACTCTTATCACTTATGACCATATGATTAAGTTTTTCTTTGTTCTGATGAACCTCTCCGGTAGCTTATCTTTGCCTGATAATAATTACTTTTGGTTCCATATTCCTTTTGCACCCTTAAGGGCCTGTCCCACTATGGCCTCATTTGCACGTCACGCAGGTGATGCGCGCAAAGACTTTGTGAATCCCAAAGTCCTGGGGTGCCGCGCGTGACCATGCGTTACTGCCTACGTCACCACGCGCCATGCGCACGTACTGCACGCCATGTGCGCATCCCGTGCGCGTCACGACGCATAAATGATGCGCAAATGGCGCCCAAGTGGTCCAGGCCCCTTTAATTGTCTACGATGATGACAGGCCTGAAATATTCTCTTCATGTCTCTGTCATTTCCTTAATCCCTGCTGTCTTAATGTCTGCTGTCTCTTGGGAGCCAATGTTTACTGTAGCTAAATTTACTCCATTTACATATTTGTAAATCCACTCCCATTCTATGGCATTCCTTCTTAAATTGCTCTCATATTCTGTTTCTATCCTCTTTATCAGATGTCTGGTCTTCTTACTTTGGATTTCAGGTGGTTTGAAAGACCTCGTTTTTGCTTCGACATTCTAACTTTTCCGGCCAGACTGCGACCGTTCTGCCTCAGTGAATCAGACGCTGAGAGATTTGTGGCACAGAATTGTTCTGCGAGCTGCCTTGGCAGCATGGTTTGGGAGCAGCTCCATCCAAGACCGCAAGAAATTGCACAGAGCTGTGGACGCAGCCCAGACCATCACACAAACCAACTCCATTTCACTTCCATTGACTCCAGTTACATCCCACGCTGCCTCGGCAAGGCCGGCAGCATAACCAAGGACGAGTCGCGCCCTGGCCACTCCCTCTTCTCCCCTCTCCTTCTTCTTCTTCTTTCGTGCGGCGTGCACAGCCGAAAGTTGTTGGACAACTTGTTCTATTTGATCTTCCGTTTGCGCACGTCGAGTTGATTGCATTAGTCGAAACGGGGCGGACCACGTGAAGGTTGCAACCTCCCACCCCTGCCCCCTCTCCCATCAGGCAAAAGGTGCAGAAGTGTGAAAACGCACACCTCCAGATTCAGGGACTGTTTGCTAAAAGAGTCTGGAGAAAAATGCAAGGGTCCCTGGTACGCTTTATCCCGTCACAGAGGACTCTGTGATTTACGGACTGTTCCCAGGGACACATTCAGAGGCTGACATCAACTTGTTCACCACCCAGCAGAGCGAGATGTCCGTCAGGGAATGTTGCCGACTGGCCCGCTGCAGACTGCAGGAGTACGTGCTGAGGGACGCACTGAAGCTCGGTGCAGCCAACGCCAAGGCTCGGTGGGGGAGGGCCACAGTCTAAGGCCCTTCCGCTGCTGGACATGGGGGGGGCACGGTATGGTGGAGACGCCCCTCAATATAAGGGAAGGTATCCCACGCCATTGTGGCACGAGTGGGGGACTGATTTGTGGAAATTTGGGGGAAAGAAATGTCTAAACTGTATTGATCTATTGTACAGCCTCCGAAAATGTCGGATGGATTTTCCGCAAGGTTAATGTATTGTATATATTTATCATTCGAATAAAGTATATTTTGAAATTTTAAAAAAAGGGACTGTTTCTTCCCAGCTGTTGTCAGGCAACTGAACCATCCCTACCAACAACTAGAGAGCGGTCCTGAGCTACTATCTACCTCATTGGAGACCCTCGGACTATCTTTGATCGGACTTAATTAGACTTTATCTTGCACTAAGTGTTATTCATGTTATTGCCTTCATCATGTATCTGTACACATGCTAAATGAATACATTAATCATATATTGTCTTTCCACTAACTGGTTAGCACGCAACAAAAACCTCGGTGCATGTGACAATAAACTAAACTAAACTATAAACTAAACTCTTGCACCAATGGTAGACTCTGCCCGACCATCCCAACCTTAAGTTACTTCACACATTCGACAAATTGATTTTTATATAATTGTCAGAATGATTTATTTTGCTTTCTTTAAAACATCAAATTAATTAGTAATGGCTAATTGTGTGACCATTTAAATACAGGCTCCTTGGAATCGAGGTTTGACCTTTATTGCCTGCACTAAGCACATGCTATAGGAGCAGCAATACATAGAAGATAGACACAAAATGATGGAGTAACTCAGCGGGACAGGCAACTTCTCTGGTGAAAAGGAATAGGTGACGTTTCGGGTCGAGACACTTCTTCAGACGGAGACTTTCATTCTGAAGAACGGTCTTGACCCGAAATGTCACCTGTTCCTTCTCTCCAGAGAGGACTCTTAGTCAGAAGTAGGGTCGCTACCCGAAACATCTCATATTCCTTTTCTCGAGAGATGCTGCCTGACCCGTTGAGTTGCTCCAGTATTTTAATAGACAATAAACAATAGGTGCAGGAGGAGGCCACTCGGCCCTTCGAGCCAGCACCGCCATTCAACGTGATCATGGCTGATCATCCCCAATCAGTACCCCGTTCCTGCCTTCTCCCCATATCCCCTGACTCCGCTATTTTTAAGAGCCCTATCTAGCTCTCTCTTGAAAGCATCCAGAGAACCAGCCTCCACCGCCCTGATTCCACAAACTCCTTTCTATTTTGTGTCTATCTCTGCAGTTCCTTCAAACAGCAGCAATACATTGATTGATTGATTGAAAAATACAGCATGGAAACAGGCCCTTCGGCCCACTGAGTCCATGCCGACCATCGATCACCCGTTTTACACTAGTTCTACGTTATCCCATATCAAATGAATGAATGATTAATACTTATTTGTCACATCCACTCTTTACGCACTAGGGGCGATTTACAGAGGGCAACTAACCTACCAGCGCCCATACCTTTGTGATGTGAGAGGAAACCGGAGACACATGGAGGAAACTCCCACGGTCGCTGGGAGAACATGAAAACCAAACAGACAGCACCCGAGGTCAGGATTAAACTGAGGTCTCTGGCGCTTTAGGCAGTAGCTCTACCGGCAGCGTCATTATGTTCGAAACTGATTTCAAACGATAAGTGTATCAGTTGACTGAGGATAAATGGTGGCTGCATCACAGATAAACCTGCCGCTGTTCTTTAGTTTCGGTTATTGTCACGTGTACCGAGGTACAGTGAAAAGTTTTTGTCGTGTGCTAACCAGTCAGCGGAAAGACAACACATGATTACAATCGATCCATTTACAGTGTACAGATACATGATACAGTGTACAGTGTAAAGATTCACGATAAGTGAACAACGTCCGGTGCAAGGTCTGGTGCAAGGTAAAGTCCGATCAAGGATAGTCCGAGGGTCATCAGAGAGGTTGATGGTAGTTCAGCACCGCTCTCTGGTTGAGGTGGGATGCTTCAGTTGCCTGATAACAGCTATCTTGTTCTGGTTCCTTCTTCGGGCATGAATTTCACCAAGAAAGCTCGCACTTATTACTGATCCGCATTTTTCTCCCTGACGGCCGAATCTGCACTCCTTGCCGTTCAGTACTTCGAGACTCAAGATGATGCAGTTCACTGCAAAGTGGGTTAGCTTCTTGCCCTCACTGTTCCAAATTCCCACACTCACTAAGATCCCTAATTTCAACCTTATTTATGAATTCCCAAGGCTTTTTCTCACTGTGTTTATGGTACAGGCGGTTCACGTTGCAAACTGTGTTGACAGGATGTTACAAAGTCTTGTGGCTTGTTTACAATGGGAGCATAAGTCCAAGAAAGCCGGGAAGCTCAACCCTGCGTAATTAAGTAAAGCTAGAATAATAATCTGAAGTTGATAACGAATACCATGAAATGACTGGATGGTCCGTAATAGTGGCCGGTCTGGTCAATTAATGTCTTTCAGAGATGAAAATAACCCACCAAAAGGAGACAAAGTGCTGGAGTAACTCAGCAGGTCAGGCAGAATCTCTGGAGAATGTGGATAGTTGACGTTTCCCAAACCATGTTGTGATTGAGAAAACCAAGCCTCCTCACCCCATTTGCACGGAGAATTCCAATCGCTCATGACCCTCAAGATGAAAGCTTCCATTCGACACCTCAGTCCTCTATTCCCCAACCTTTGGAAATGAAGTGTTCTTGGAGGAATCCAGCGTTGGACTACAGGCTATAGATTAGCGTGGCACGGTGGCGCAGCGGTAGAGTTGCTGCCTTACAGCGCTTACAGCACCAGAGACCCGGGTTTGATCCTGGCTACGGGTGCTTGTCTGTACGGGGTTTGTACGTTCTCCCCGTGACCTGCGTGGGCTTTCTCCGAGAACTTCAGTTTCCTGCCACACTCCAAAGACGTACAGGTTTGTAGGTCAATTGGCTTGGTGTAAACGTAAAATAAAATTGTCCCTAGTGTGTGTGGGACAGTGGTATTGTGCGGGGAACGCTGGTCGGCGTGGGCTCGGTGGGCCGAAGAGCCTGTTTCTGCGGTGTATCTCTAAACTAAACTAAATTACGATGCAAAGTAAAGATATCATGTGTGAGAAGCAAAGAACTTCATCAGTCAGAGCATTGAGTATAGAAGTTGGGAGGTCGTGTTGCAGTTGTATAACACATTGGTGAGGCTGCATTAAGAGTATTGTGTTCAGTTTTAGGCACCATGATACAGGAAATATGTTGTCAAGCTGGAACGGATGCAGAGAAGATTTACAAGGAAGTTGCCAGGACTTGAGGGTCTGAGCTATAGAGAGTGGTTGAGCAGGCTGGGACTCTCTTCCTTGGAGCCCAGGAGGATGAGGGGTGATCCTATAGAGGTGTACAATATCGTGAGAGGAATAGATCGGGTAGACACACAGAGTCTCTTACCCAGAGTAGGGGAATCGAGAACCAGAGGACATAGATTTAAGGTGAGGGGGGGAAACATTTAATAGGAACCTGAAAGGTAACATTTTCACACAATGGGTGGTGGGTGTATGGAACAAGCTGCCAGAGGAGGTAGTTGAGGCGTGTACTATCGCAACATTCAAGAAACATTTAAACAGGTACATGGATAGAGCAGGTTTAGAGGGATATGGGGCAAATGGAGGCTGGAGGGACTAGCATTGCTGGGACATGTTGGTCAGTATGGGCAAGTTGGGCCAAATGGCCTGTTTCCACACTATAAAGGGCCTGTCCCACTTGCTGATGTTTTCGCCCACTGGCAGAGTCATTGACTGACGTATCAGGGTCGCCGAAAGATTTTGAGCATTTCAAAATCCAGCGGCGATACAAAAATGTTGTGACACTTGAGACATCGCGCATCAATACTTCGTCACGCCGCGACGTTTCTGATGACCTGATACGTCAGTCACTGAAGCCGGCAGTCGCCGAAAAAATCCCCAAGTAGGACAGCCCTTAAGAATCTTTGACTCTATAACTGCAGATGCTGGTTAGTGCTCAAAGGGCACAATAATGCTGCCTGACCTGTTGAGTTACTCTGTGTCAATAGACAATAGACAATAGGTGCAGGAGTAGGCCATTCGGCCCTTTGAGCCATTCAATGTGATCATGGCTGATCATCCCCAATCAGTACCCCGTTCCTGCCTTCTCCCCATATCCCCCGACTCCGCTATCTTTAAGAGCACTACCTAGCTCTCTCTTGAAAGTATCCAGATAAACTGCCTCCACCGCCCTCCGAGGCAGAGAATTCCACAGACTCACAACTCTCTGCGTAAGAAAGTGTTTCCTCTTCTCAGTTCTAAATGGGTTACCCCTTATTGTTAAACTGTGGCCCCCTGGTTCTGGACTCCCCCAACATCGGGAACATGTTTCCTGCCTCTAGCGTGTCCAAACCCTTAATAATCTTATATGTTTCAATAAGATCCCCTCTCATCCTTCTAAACTCCAGAGTGTACAAGCTCAGCCGCTCCTTTCTCTCAAGAATAGCAGAATCCTTGCACGTCAAGTCTGTGATACAGTGCGAGACAGACACTGAATCATTGCCCTTTGATGAGTAATGGAATAAAGCTTAACAGGCATTGACCCAACACATCGGCTAGAGGAAGTCAAATGAGCTCACCAACCTCGCCGACTAGAACACAATTGCTGTGTAGACTTCAGAAAAACAGAGGCCTAGACTGAGGGGTAATGAAAGAGTCTGAAGAAGGGTCTCGACCCAAAACATCAATGTGCCATTACCTCTCTCCAACGAGAGTCCTGCAACATCTTCCCTCGCTGCTCCCTCTCTGTGATTCCACCTGTTCTCCAGCTATGTCTCGTTTTCACACCCGACCCTTCCTTATCTCCCTTTCTCCCTCTGCTCTGACTCAGTCTGAAGATGGGTTTCGACCCGAAACGTCACCCATTCCTTCTCTCCAGACACGCTGCCTGTCCCGCTGAGTTACTCCAGCACTTTGTGTGTCTCTTTAGTGTAAATCAGCATCTGCAGTTCCTTCAACAATGTAGGCATGTAATGTCGAGGCTCTATAAGGCGCTGGTCAGGACACATTTAGAATATTGTGAGCAATTTTGGGCACCATATCTGAGGAAGGATGCGTTGGCTCCGGAGAGTGTCCGGAGGAGGTTTACAAGAATGATCCCAGGAATTTATTTAGTCAGCGGGTGGTGAATCTGTGGAACTCTTTGCCACAGAAGGATGTGGAGGCCAAGTCAGTGGATATTTTTAAGGCAGAGATGGATAGATTCTTGATGTCAGAGGTTATGGGGAGAAGGCAGGAGAGTGGGGTTAGGTGGGATTAGGTGGGAAAGATAGATCAGCCATGATTGAATGGTGAAGTAGACTTGATGGGCTGAATGGCCTAATTCTACTCCTATCCCTGTGACCTTATGACCTACACAATGAATAACTTGTTATATAGATCATGAAAAATATTGTGGTGCTGTTATAAGTCATATTTAGTCATACTGTGCGGTTGCCACAACAAGGCAGGGTCAAATGCCGGAAGGGCTGCTAAAAGACTTGCTTTTGACCATGCATTTAAAAACTAACATGTTATCACTGCCCAGAACAGGAAATGATGAATTGGCTCAAGCCCTTTGATCTGCACTGGCTAGTTTTCCTCTGTGAGATTATGAAAATCATGCTGCCGGAACAACCCATTTAGACTCATAGAGTGATTCAGCGTAGAAACAGGACCTTCGGCCCAACTTGCCCACACCGGCCAACATGTCCCACCTACACTATTCCCACCTGTCTCCGTTTGGTCCATATCCCTCTAAACCTGTCCTATCCATGTAACTGTCTAACTGCTTCTTAAATATTGGGATAGTCCCAGCCTCAACTACCACCTCTGGCAGCTTGTTCCATACACCCACCACCCTTTGTGTGAAAAAGCTACCCCTCGGATTCCTATTAAATCTTTTCCCCTTCACCTTAAACCTGGGTCCCCTGGTCCTGGATTCACCTACTCTGGGCAAGAGACTCTGTTCATCTACCCAATCGATTCTTCTCACGGTTTGGTTCATTAATCTGAACCAGTGACTTTCCTACTTTAGCTACTGAATCCATTCCATTGCCATTCTCTTTTTCCCTTCCCAGTGCATTGCAATGTGTTAAGTGTTTTATTTTAATTCCACCCTCTTACACTCTGGCATGGTCGAAGTGCCCCTTGGCCGTTGATTCTATTCTGACCAACAAACGTCCATTTTACACTAATCCTACAAGAATCCAATTTTATTCTGCCCCACAGCCAACGAAAACACCTTTCCTTGATCATCATTGCTTCTTGCATATCTTTCATTCATTTGTAAGATAGGTCAGGGGGAGATCCCCCCGCCACCGGTACCATGTAATACCATGCTGCCTGCTCCATGGTCGGATAGACCGCGACTAAACCGTCTCCCCCAGCTGGACCCCCAGCGGGACCAAAAACATGACCCGTCAAAGGGCGGATGGACGAGCTCCTAGCGAGCCAACAGCCATCCACACTTCAGTAGAAGTTGCGATCACTGTCGTACACAGCATTGTAAGGAATGATGATAAAGCGCACACACACACACCAAGACCCTGTACTTCCAGCGGCGGAAGTCCGCAGGAACTGGAGGACAGAGATGTGTGGTGCGTCCGTCACCCGTTCCCGTTGGAAACCAGCACCCACTGCGTCGCTAATGTTAACAACAATTAATTCTATATGCCGTCTATATCTCTCGTTTCCCTTTCCCCCTGCCTCTCAGTCTGAAGGAGGGTCTCGACCCTAAACGTCACTTATTCCTTTTCTCCAGAGATGCTGCCTGACCCATTGAGTAACTCCACCTTTTTGTGTCTACCTTCAGTTTAAACTGGCATCTGCAGTTCCTTCCTACATATTTCAGCTCTCTGGGAAGGAAGGAACTGCAAATGCTGGTTTACACCGAAGATAGACACAAAATGCTGGAGTAGCTCAGCGATATGGCAGCATCTCTGGAGATATAGCTCTTAAGGCTAATGGAATCAAGGGATATGGGGTGAATGCAGGAGCGAGGTACTAATTTTGGTTGATCAGCCTTGATTATAATGAATGGCAGTGCTGGCTCGAAGGGCCGAATGTCCTACTCCTGCAGCTTATTTCTATGTTTCTATGAGAGAAGGAATGGGTGACGTTTCAGGGAGAGACCCTTCCTCAGACTGGGAGTCAGAGAGGGAGTCTAGAGATATGCACAAAATGCTGGACTCTGCTAGAGTGCTAGCTCTAGACTCCCTCTCCCCCGACTCTCAGTCTGAAGAAGGGTCTTACCCCAAAACGGCACCCATTTCCTCTCTCCAGAGAGATGCTGCCTGTTCCGCTGAGTTGCTCCAGCATTTTGTGCCTATCTTCACATCAGAGCTATGCATAGTACACACTGACATTCGATGTTATTATGTGCCTTTAGATTTGCAGACATCCACAGCAGTATGGAATCTTCAGTGAAATAAGTGAATTATTGTAAACACAAGTCCATTAGGCTGGAGGCAAACAATCGTTAATTATGTGTCCTAGAGGATTTCGATGCTTAGCTGTAAACCATAGCTTTTATATTCTGCTATTCTGCTATTGATATCCAGTGTTACTATTCCTGTTTTGTATCGTTGCTTATCCAGCTGTTTGGTTTAGTTTACTGATACAGCCCCCCAAGGCCGACCAGCGATTCCCGTAGGCTAACACTATCCTACACACACTACACAAGTGGCATTTTAACCAAAGCCGATTCACCTACAAACCTGTACGTCTCCGAAGTGCGGGATCAAACCGGAGCACCCGGAGAAAAGCCACGCGGTCACGGGGAGAAAGTACAGATAGCACCGGCAGTCAGGGTCGAACCCGGGTCTCCGGCGATGTAAGGCAGCAACTCTACCTCTGCGCCATTGTTTATCAGCATAATTGGTGAAAGTCTTCTGAAACCTGTTCTGAATCCAAAATCACCCGTTCCCATGTTGTTTACAAAGCTAGGCCTTAATTCTACAGTAAAAACATTCATTGAAACTTACCGAATAGTGAAAGACCTGGATAAAGTGGACGTACAGAGGATGTTTCCACTAGTGGGAGAGTCCAGCGTGGACTCAGTGGGCCAAAGGGCCTGTTTCCATGCTGTGTCCCTAAACTAAACTAAACTAATCTAAACTAAACTAAACTCTCCATCTCCTACAATCATTCTGAAGAGGGATTCAGAGGTGAAACGTCACCTACCTATGTTCTCCAGAGTTGCTGCCTGACCCGCTGAGTTACTCCAGCACTTTGGGTCCTTTCCCATGGTATTACGATTGTAATCATCAAACAAGTGCTCTATCTGAATTCAAAGGAATGTTGATTATCACTAGGTCACTGACAGCGACATTTTCTTATGCAATTCTCATACCATAACTGGCAGGACACAACATAGCTGCTGCTCAAAAACAAGACCACCATGAAAAAGGTTTCTGCTGCTGAAGGCAACACTTCCAGAGTTGGAGACAAGGAGAGATTTATGCTCCCAACCATCGGAGGGAGGTTATAGGAGATGCTGCCTCAAAATGGCAGCCAATGTCATTGGAGACCCTCACCACCCTGCCCACCCTCTCATTTCACTCCAACTATCGAGAAGAAGGTTCAGGAGTCTGAAAACCATGAACATCAGGTTCATGGATAGCTCCCACGTTCTCCAGAGGAATCCTCAGCGACAGGCACAGCGGTAGAGTTGCTGCCTTACAGCGCTTGCAGCGCCGGAGACCCAGCTTCAATTCCGTCGATGGGTGCTGTCTGTATGAGGTTTTTACGTTCTTCCCGTGACCGCGTGGGTTTTCTCCTAGACCTTCGGTTTCTCCCACACTCCAAAAACGAACAGGTTTGCAGGTTAATTGGCTTGGTGCATGTATAAATTGTCCCTAGTGTGTGTAGGATAGTGTTAATGTGCGGGGATCGCTGGTCGGCGCGGACTCCGTGGGCTGAAGGGCCTGTTTTGACACTGTGTCTCTAATCTAAAAGAAGGCAGTGGAGGCCAATTCATTGGATGTATTCAAGAGAGTTAGATTTGGCTCTCAGGGCTAACGGAATCAAGGGATATGGGGAGAAAGCAGGAACGGGCTACTGATTGTGGATGATCTTAGAATAATGGGGAGGTCATTTAAGACTGAGGTGAGAAGAAACTTTTCAACCCAGAGAGTTGTGAGTTTGTGGAATTCCCTCATACTCGCAGCATGGTCGACACAAGGTCATTGGAGGTCCTCGTAACTCTCCTTCATGCTCGAGAGTAGTCCCCGTGTACTCGAGGCCTCGGCTAGGTCGCGGCGTATTTTTCAACATGTTAAAAAATGCCCGCGAGTAAAAAAAGGTCGCCATGGAGAAAATCCATACTTTTTTACTTGTAGGTTTAGTCGTAGTAGGTCGTAGTAGGTCGGCATGTTAGTCGTAGGCAATCGAGGGTAGTCAAAGGTAGTCGTAGATAGTCTTCATCATAGTCGAAGGGAGGTCGAAGGAGATCGAAGGAGGTCATCTTCACTCTCCACTATTCAGTGTCCAATTTTCCCGAAGTTAGTCGTAGCTAGTCTTCAACATAGTCGAAGGAGGTGGAAGGAGGTCTTCTACATAGTCGAAGGAGGTCTTCAACATGTCATTTTTTCAAACTCTTCTAAACTCGCCAATTATGTCGCCCAAGTGGGACAGCCCCTTAAGGGTTGTTGTAGTGTTTAGCCTGATGGAGGTTGGAGGTTGTAGTGTTTAAGATGCTGTTCCTGAACCTGGACGTTACAGTTTTCAGGCACCTGTACCTTCTTCCCGAATGCAGGAGTGAATGAGAACGTGGCTAGGGTGGCGTGGGTCACTGATGATGCTGGCTGCCTCTAGAACTAAAATTACATTACATGTACTATTTTCCCGTTATCTACACCACATGTAGATGGTGCCCAACCCAGTTGACTATTTGCGTGCTGGCCACAGAAGCAGATCTACAATCACATATTACAATCACTCCACACTTTAAAATCTCTACTCCTACAGCAACATTTCCTGCTTTAACTGTGAACACTAAACATGTTATTTCCTTAACATGTATCTATACACAGTAAATGCCTCAGTTGTAATCATGTATTGCCTTTCTGCTGGTTAGCACGCAACAAAATCTTTTCACTGTGTGTAGGAAGGAACTGCAGATGCAGGTTTAAACTGAAGATAGACACAAAATGCTGGAGTAACTCAGCGGGTCAGGCTGCATCTCTGGAGAGAAGAAATGGGTGACATTTCGGGTGAACACCCTTCTTCAGATGGAAGTCTGGGGAGCGGGAGACCCTTTGTCCCGTTTTCACACCTTACCCTTATGTATACCTATACCTATGTTTCTCCTTCTCCCCTGACTTCAGTCTGAAGAAGGGTCTCGACCCGAAAAGTCACCCATTCCTTCTCTCCAGAGATGCTGCCTGACCCGCTGAGTTACTCCAGCATTTTGTGTCTATCAAAAGCTTTCCACTGCATCTCGGTACACGTGACAATAAATTAAAGTAAACTGAACCGTTACCTCCCTCAATAAATTCCATTAAAATGTCGAACGTGATCTTGACCTTTGACAAAACCACATTGACTTTGCCCGATTACCAAAGAATTTTCTAACAGACCTGTAATGCCTTAAATAACAGTTTCCAACAATCATCCTATGACAAATATTAACCTGACTGGCCTGTGGTTTTCCACTCTCTCCCTTCCTATTTTTTGAATAAAGAAGTTACATTTGCTGTTTTGCAATAGTCATAGAGAGATACAGTGTGGAAACAGGCCCTTCGGCCCAACTTGCCCACACCAGTCCCACCTGCCCGCGTTTGGTCCATATCCCTCCAAACTGTTTCTTAAACGATGGGATAGTCCCAGCCTCAACTACCTCCTCTGGCAGCTTGTTCCATACACCCACCACCCTTTGTGTGAAAAAGTTACCTCTCAGATTCCTATTAAGTCTTTTCCCCTTCACCTTAAACCTGTGGGAATTGAATAGAACTTTCCCTGTGTTAAAGAGTTTGGGAAATATGTAAACCAATGCAATAGACAATAGACAATAGGTGCAGGAGGAGGACATTTGGCCCTTCGAGCCAGCACCGCCATTCAATGTGATCATGGCTGATCATCCCCAATCAGTACCCCAAAATACATTTGGTATTAGAATAAAGGGGAGGTCATTTAAAACTGAGGTGAGAAAAAACTTTTTCACCCAGAGAGTTGTGAATTTATGGAATTCCCTGACACAGAGGGCAGTGGAGGCCATGTCACTGGATGGATTTAAGAGAGAGTTAGATGGAACTCTAGGGGCTAGTGGAGTCAAGGGATATGGGGAGAAGGCAGGCACGGATTATTGATAGGGGACGATCAGCCATGATCACAATGAATGGTGGTGCTGGCCAAATGGCCTCCTGCTGCACCTATTTTCTATGTTTCTATGATCATATTGAATGGCGGTGCTGGCTCGAAGGGCCGAATGGCCGACTCCTGCAGCTATTTTTTATGTTTCTTCCCAACAACATTTGGAGATCGCTGGTCGGCGTGTACACGTTGGGCCGAAGGGCCTGTTTCAGCACTGTATCTCTAAACTAAACTAAACCACACAACATTAAACTCAACCATGAACTTCTCATTTAGTTTCTTATTATTGTCACCTGATTTTTTTTGTTGCATGGTATCCAGTCAGTGGAAAAACTGGACATGATTCAATCAAGATGTACGCTGTGTACCAATATAGGATCAATAGAATAACATTTAGTGCAGGATAAAGTCCAGTGAAGTCCGATTAAAGGTGGTCCTAATGGTCTTGAATGAGGTCTATGGTAGGTCAGGACTACTCCCTGGTTGTTGATAGGACGGTTAGTTGCCTGATAACAGCTGGGAAACAACTGTCCCTCAATCTAGAGGCGTGAGTTTAACACCTCTGGACGTCTTGCCTGATGGGAGAGGGGAGAAGAGGGAGTGACCGGGCTGAGACTCATCCTTGATTATGCTGGTGGCCTTGCCGAGGCAGCATGAAGTGTAGATGGAGTCGATGGAATGGAGGTTGGTTTGTGTGATTACATCCACAGTGTACAGATACAGGATAAAGGGTATAACATTTAGTGCAAGATAAAGTAAAGTAAAGTCCGATTAAAGATAGTCTTGGGGTCTTCAATGAGGTAGATGGTAGGTCAGAGCCACTCTCTTGTTGGTGATAGAATGATTCAGTTGCCTGACAACAGCTGTGAAGAAACCGTCTCTGAATCTGTTTCTACGAACAATCATTAGTTGCACTGACATGTTTTGTTTTTGCACTGGTTTTGTGGTTCTTACTTTATTTTAATTTTATTGAATATGTATTATCTATGTGCATTGTGTTAACAGACATGTTATTCTGCTGCAAATAAGAATTTAATTGTAACTGCTTTGGAATGCTGCACTGCATATATATACGTATATATATTTGGTAGAGAGGTGGAATATTGCATTGGGGGACCAGCCCTCCCGTGTGAACATGGGACCCAACGGGTCCCACTTAGTCTAGTATATATATAAAAATACGTATATATATTTGCAATGCAGCATTTCAAAGCAGTTACCACCACCAACAA
Source organism: Okamejei kenojei (assembly GCA_035221665.1). Taxonomy (NCBI): domain Eukaryota; kingdom Metazoa; phylum Chordata; class Chondrichthyes; order Rajiformes; family Rajidae; genus Okamejei; species Okamejei kenojei. The sequence goes on from CM069136.1 coordinate 10,879,665, forward strand.
CCATTTACAGTGTAGCATTTCAAAGCAGTTGCCACCACCAACAACCATTTGCAGTGCTGCATTTCAAAGCAGTTACCACCACCAACAACCATTTGCAGTGCAGTGTTTAAAAAGCCTTGAGATCAGCTGATTGGTCCACTCGCCTGTCAATCACCGCGATGAAGCTAACTCCCCTTTTGGGGGGGCAGGACTATAAAACCCTGGATGCCTGGACGTGAGTCAGTCACCCTGCAAGATCGCGAGGGAGCGGCCACGACTGTCATTCTAAGCTGTGAATCAACCGAACTGTGAGTCTGCAATGTACTTGCAATAAATGATTTGTTAGCCCTTAATGACAATGCCATGAGTTGTTTGGCCTGAAGCCCTGCCTGTGCTTGAAAGTGCAATGCTTAATTGGAAATGAAATGACAATGCCATGAGTTGTACTGCCTGCTGCCCTGCCTGTGCTTGAAATCACAGTGCTTTATTAGGTCCGACTATGTTTGGAAGGAATAAATGCTTTATTAGATCCGACTGTTTGGAAGGAACCTGGATGTAACAGATTTCAGGCTCCTGCACGTTCTGCCCGATGGCAGCGGAGAGATGAGTGCATGGCCAGGATGGTGTGGGTCCTTGATGACGTTGGCTGCCTTTTTGCGGCAGCGACTGCGATAGATCCCTTCGATGGGGAGGTCAGAACCGATGATGGACTGGCCAGTGGTTACAACTTTCTGCAGCCTTTTCCGCTCCTGGACGCTCAGGTTGCCGAACCAAGCCACGATGCAACTAGTCAGCATGCTCTCTACTGTGCACCTGTAGAAGTTCGAGAGAGTCCTCTTTGATATACCGACTCTCCGTAGTCTTCTCAGGAAGTAGAGGTGCTGATGTGCTTTCCTTACAATTGCATCAGTGTGCTGGGACCAGGAAAGATCTTTGAAAATGTGCACACCCTGGAATTTGAAGTTCTTGACTCTTTTCACCATCGGGTCCCTATCCTACCCCTTCCAAAGTCCACAACCAGTTCCTTGGTTTTGCTGGTGTTGAGAGCCAGGTTATTGTGTTGGCACCATTTGATCAATCAGTCGATCTCACTTCAATACTCTGACTCATCCCCATCAGTGATTCGTCCCACAACAGTGATGTCGTCGGTGAACTTGATGATGGAGTTCACACTATGTCCGGCTACGCAGTCATGAGTATAGAGTGAGTACAGCAGGGGGCTGAGCACGCAGCCTTGAGATGCTCCCATGCTGATTGTTATCGAGTCTGACACATTTCCACTAATACGGACAGACTGTGGTCTGTGGATGATTAATTCGAGGATCCAATTGCAGAGGGATGCGCAGAGACCCAGACCTGCGAGCTTGGTAACCAGCTTGGAGGGGATGATTGTATTAAATGCCGAGCTGTAATCAATGTTTTATGTTTTATTCTTAATGGTTTACTGTATGTCGTGTTGTTACTTGCGAGCAGAGCACCAAGGCAAATTCCTTGTATGTGTACATAATTGGCCAATAAACGTATTAATTCATTATATATGTTCCACAGAAATGCTGCCTGACTCGCTGAATTACTCCAGCACTTTGTGTCTCCTCATAGTGGGAAGTGCGCTACCAACTGAGCCAATACTGACACCTACTGGACCTCTGAGGAAGCAACAGTGCTTATGCTCTCTGCTGAAAATAATCCTTTAGATTGAATTCAAGATACAAGGTACATTTATTTGTCACATGTGCCAGTTAGCACAGTGAAATGTGATCACCATACAGCCATACAATAAAATAAAGAACACAACATATGATAGAGATCAACGTAAAACATCCCCACACAGCAGATTAAAAGTTTCCCACTGTGAGGGAGGGCACCAAAGTCAGTCCTCATCCTCTGATGTTCTTGATGTTCACCCGTGGTCGGGGCCTCCCGAGCCCTCCGCAGTTGCCGCTACGGGCAGCCCGCCGTTCAGGCCCGCTCGCCGGAATGTTGGAACTCCGATGTCGGAACGGGAGGCCAACCTCAGCGGCTTGGACAACCGAATCGGCCGCTTCCCACCGGAGTCCGCAGCTCCCAACGTCCCCATGCCTCGCCGGGTGGAGATTCATGCTGCCGGCCCTCGGCAAAGGGCCCAGGACTCCGCGATGTTGGTCAGCGCCGCCCGCGATGAGAGCTCCGTATGTACCACAGCCCCGCGATGTTGGAGCAGCGGGCCCAACGCTCCGGAGCTCCAAATGGCGATCTAAGGAAGGTATCGCCCGCTCCGCTGTGAATCCAGCGTCGAGCCGACGCTACCGAAGCTCTGGTCCGGTCCCCGGTCTCCGGTAGGAAAGGCCGCTCCGATCCTGTGGTAGGCCGCGAGGGGGGGGGGGGGCGAGGACGTGACACGGAGAAATAGTCGCATCCTCGCTAGGAAGCGACTGAGAAACGGTTTCCCCCTCACCCCTTCCCCTTCCCTCACATAGAAAAACCAAAGAATCCCCAAAACAAAACTAAAAAAGATGGGAAAAAATGGACAGACTGTAGGCAGAGGTGCCTTCAATGCAGCGCCCCTAGTGGTGTAGTGTAATTCTGGTGTAGTGTCAGGAACCAGAGACCGATGTAACTCAGTGGGTCAGGCAGCATCTGTGGAGAGCATGGAGAGGTGATGTTTCATAGAAAAAGATTAATAGGTGCATGAGTAGGCCATTCGGCCCTTAGAGCTAGCACCGCCATTCAATATGGTCAAAGAAACATAGAAACATAGAAATTAGGTGCGGGAGCAGGCCATTCGGCCCTTCGAGCCTGCACCACCATTCAATATGATCATGGCTGATCATCCAACTCAGTATCCTGTACCTGCCTTCTTTCCATACCCCCTGATCCCTTCAGCCACAAGGGCCACATCCAACTCCCTCTTAAATATGGCCAACGAACTGGCCTCAACTACCTTCTGTGGCAGAGAATTCCACAGATTCACCATCTCTGTGTGAAAAACGATTTTCTCATCTCGGTCCTAAAAGACTTCCCCCTTATCCTTAAACTGTGACCCCTTGTCCTGGACATCCCCAACATCGGGAACAATCTTCCTGCATCTAGCCTCTAGCCTGTCCAACCCCTTAAGAATTTTGATAGTCTCTATGAGATCACCCCTCAATCTTCTAAATTCGAGCGAGTACAAGCCAAGTCTATCCAGTCTTTCTTCATATGGAAGTCGTGCCATCCCAGGAATCAGTCTGGTGAATCTTCTCTGTACTCCCTCTATGGCAAGAATGTCTTTCCTCAGATTTTGAGACCAAAACTATACGCAATACTCCAGGTGTGGCCTCACCAAGACCCTGTACAAATGCAGTAGAACCTCCCTGCTCTTGTACTCAAATCCTTTTGCTATGAATGCCAACATACCATTCGCTTTCTTCACAGCCTGTTGCACCTGCATGCCTACTTTCAATGACTGGTGTACCATGACACCCAGGTCTCACTGCATTTCCCCTTTTCCTAATCGGTCATCATTCAAATAATAGTCTACCTTCCAGTTTTTGCCACCAAAGTGGATAACCTCACATTTATCCACATTATACTGCATCTGCCATGCATTTGCCCACTCACCCAGTCTATCCAAGTCATCCTGCAGCCTCCTAGCATCCTCCTCACTGCCCCCCAGCTTCGTGTCATCCGCAAACTTCGAGATGTTGCATTTAATTCCCTCGTTCAAATCATTAATGTATATTGTAAATAGCTGGGGTCCCAGCACTGAGCCTTGCGGCACCCCACTAGTCACTGTCTGCCATCCTGAAAAGGACCCGTTCACTCCTACTCTTTGCTTCCTGTCTGCCAGCCAGTTCTCTATCCACATCAATACAGAACCACCAATACCGTGTGCTTTAAGTTTGTATACCAATCTCTTGTGTGGGACCTTGTCGAAAGCCTTCTGAAAGTCCAGATACAACACATCTACTGCTTCTCCCTTATCCACTCTACTAGTTACATCCTCAAAAAATTCAATAAGATTCGTCAGACATGATTTACCCTTCGTAAATCCATGCTGACTTTGTCCAATGATTTCCCCACTTTCCAAATGCGCTGCTATCCCATCTTTAATAATTGACTCTAGCAGTTTCCCCACTACCGATGATAGACTAACTGGTCTGTAATTCCCCGTTTTCTCACTCCCTCCCTTTTTATAAAGTGGGGTTACATTAGCTACTCTCCAATCCTCAGGAACTACTCCAGAATCTATTGAAAAAAAGATTTATCACTAAGGCATCTGCTATTTCTGGGGCTACTTCCTTAAGTACCCTGGGATGCAGCCTATCTGGCCCTGGGGATTTATCGGCCTTTAATCCATTCAATTTACCCAACACCACTTTCCGGCTAACCTGTATTTCACTCATTTCCTCCATCTCATTTGACCCGCGATCCCCTGCTATTCCGGCAAATTATTTATGTCTTCCTTAGTGAAGACAGAACCAAAGTAGTTATTCAATTGGTCTGCCATGTCCTTGTTCCCCATGATCAATTCACCCGTTTCTGACTGCAAGGGACCTACATTTGTCTTAACTAATCTTTTGCGCTTCACATATTGATAAAAACTTTTGCAGTCAGTTTTTACGTTTCCTGCCAGTTTTCTTTCATACTCCATTTTCCCTTTCCTAATTAAGCCCTTTGTCCTCCTCTGTTGGTCTCTGAATTTCTCCCAGTCCCCTGGTAGGCTGCTTTCTCTGGCTAAGTTGTACTCTTCATCTTTTTCTTTGATACTATCCCTGATTTCCCTCGTTATCCACGGATGTGCCACCTTCCCTGATTTATTCTTTTGCCATACTGGGATGAACAATTGTCGTAGTTCATCCATGCAGTCTTTAAATGCCTTCCATTGCATATCCACCGTCAACTCTTCAAGAATCAATTGCCAGTCCATCTTGGCCAATTCACGTCTCTTACCCTCAAAGTTACCTTTCTTTAAGTTCAGGACCCGTGTTTCTGAATTAACAATGTCACTCTCCATCCTAATGCAGAACTCAACCATATTATGGTCACTCTTGCCCAAGGGGCCACGACAAGGCTGCTAACTAACCCTTCCTCATTACTCAATATCCAGTCTAGAATAGCCTGCTCTCTCGTTGGTTCCTCCACATGTTGGTTTAGAAAACTATCCCGCATACATTCCAAGAAATCCTCTTCCTCAGCACCCCTGCCAATTTGATTCACCCAATCTATATGTAGATTGAAGTCACCCATTATAATGGTTTTATCTTCGTTTCAGACATTTCTAATTTCCTGTTTGATGCCATCGCCAACTCCACTACTACTGTTAGGTGGCCTGTACACAACACCCACTAGTGTTTTCTGCCCCTTAGTGTTTTGCAGCTCCACCCATATCGATTCCACATCCTCCAAGCTAATGTCATTCCTTTCTATTGCGTTAATCTCCTCGCTAACCAGCAACGCTACCCCACCTCCTTTTCCTCTTTGTCTATCCTTCCTGAATATTGAATATCCCTGGATGTTCAGCTCCCAGCCTTGGTCACCCTGGAGCCATGTCTCCGTGATCCCAACTATATCATAATTATTAATAGCTATCTGCACATTCAACTCATCCACCTTATTACGAATGCTCCTCGCATTGAGACACAAAGCCTTCAGGCTTGTTTTTACAACACTCTTGGCCCTTTTACAATTATGTTGAAAAGTGGCCCTTTTAGATTTTTGCCCTGGATTTGTTTTCCTGCCACTTTTCACCTCACTTCCTATTGCTCCTATCCTCATTTTACACCCCATTGTCTCTCTGCTCACACATCTCATTGTTTCAGGAAGCAATGTTTCAATTCCTTGAAAAATATTTAGTGGTATTACTAACTGTTTTTCCTTTCAATACCATATCTCTGATATATGGAACTAATCAAAACTAGTTTATTCATTACAGTAGTCAATTCATGTTCATAAGCGATAGGTGCAGAATTAGGCCATTCGGCCCATGGTCTAATCCGCCATTCAAACATGGCTGATCTATCTCTCCCTCCTAACCCCATTCTCCTGCCTTCTCATGTTCATAAGTGATAGGTGCAGAAGTGATAGGCTGTCCTCGCGGCACCAGCGGGCCTGGAATGGTGTTTCCTGAGGGGACTGGCCAGAACCACGGCTTCGGCGGCGGCGCAGCACTGGAGCGCTATCGCGGAGCGGGCGATGCCTTGCCCGGGTCGCCGCTCTGGAGCTCCGGTGAGCTGAGACCACTGAGAAAAACATCGCGGAGCTGCGGGACTGTGGAGCGGCCAGCTGCGGGCAGCGGCGCTGAATTTTACATCGGGAGCGTGTGATCCCTCGCCGAGATTGGCAGTGGTGGAGCTCCATCCAGCACGGCCTGTCGGTTTCGGAAGCCGTGGACTCCGGTAAGGAAGCGGCCGTTCCAGGTGTCCCAAGCCGCTGAGAGGGTTCTCCCGACGCCGGAGCGCCATCACCCGGCGAGAACGGCCTGGAACATCGGGCCTCCGTAAAGGCGACTGCCGATGCCTCAATAGGCCCGACTATGGGGGGACACGGGATGGGGACTGGACTTTGTGCCTTCCCACATAATGGGAACCATTGTGGGGGGATGTTTTTTATGTTTAAATCTCTTTATTATTGTTATGTCTGTATTCTTTTTTTTATGTGTTGCATTGGCAAGAAGCATTTCACTACACCAATTGGTGTATGTGACCAATAAATACCTTTGAACCTTTGAACCTTTCTCCGCATCACCCCTAACACCCGTAATAATCAAGAATCTGTTGATCTCTGCTTTGAAAAGATTCCATAATCGACGCAACAGGGAGTGAGTCTCCCGATTCCCCCCCGGGGCGCTGTACGATTGGCTGCCTCGCCCACAGTTAGTTTGTTTTTTCGTCTTTTTCATTTTTTTGTTGTGCGTTACAAGTTCGTATAAATGTTCTCTGGTTTGTTTTATGTGGGGGGAGGGGGAGGGATCAGGGGAAACCTTTTAAAAAGTTTCTTACCGTGCCAGAGATGCGATTAATTTTCAGATCGCATTCCCCGATCGCTCTGCGGCCTACCATCGATGGAGCTGGAAGCCTCCACCGCAGGGCATGGACTTACATCGAAGTCTATCCCTTGCCTGGGATCACTCCAACCGCGGCCTGCGAACTTTACATCGGGAGCTCTCAGTCTCGGTAGAGAGGCCGTGGATGTCGGGAGGTCCAACGTCGTGGAAGATTCGACCAGCCCCGATGCGGGGTTCGATCGAGGAGCTGACATCCCCCCGATGCAGGAGCAGATCACCTCGACGCAGAGGGCCCGTCCGCCGGCTACAGGACTCAAGATTATCCCATCAATGGTGGGCTCGAGCTCCCCAACCGCGGGAGAGCAAAGGGAAGAGATTGAACTTTTTTTCGCCTTCCATCACAGAGAGGAATGTGGAGGAGTCTCTGTGATGGATGTTTATGTTAAAATGTGTTTTGTGTCTTCCGTTGCCATCTTCGCCATCTTCACCCTTTCCACCTTCCGCAGAGACCGTTCCTTCGCAACTCCCTGGTTAACTAGTCCCTTCCCACCCAAACCACGGGTACCTTCTCCTGCAACCGCAAAAGATGCAACACGTGTCCCTCGACTCTGTCCAAGGACCCCAACAGTCCTTTCAGGTGAGGCAGAAGTTCACTGCACCTTCTCCAACCTCATCTACTGTATCCGCTATTCCAGGTGTGGAACAGCTTCTTCCCATCAGGTTATTAAACACAATAACGAATAAGCTTTGAGCTCTGAACTGCAAAAGACTATATTATTATTGTACTATATTTGTTATTTATTGAACTTTTTCTTTATTTTCTCCTTCCCCCGTTATGTACTATATTTACATATTAACATATTCTGTTGTGCTGCAGCAAGTAAGAATTTAATTGTCCCATCCCATCTGGGACATCTATCTGTATAATTAAGAGTCTAAACTTGACCACTTCCTGTTTGCGCTGTATATTGATTTTGGAAAATACACCACCACTTACGGCTGTGATTTTTGGCCATCTTACTCAGAGTCCCCCTCCGCTCATCAGATGCAGAGGATTTTTCCCATCATCGAAAAATAAAAGAGTTATTAGTGTTAAAAAAATTATGAGATGCTGTCTCCTGCCAATCACCGCAATGAAAGCCACGCCCTTTCCGGGGGGTGGAGGGAGGAGCTATAAAACTCGGAAGTTTGGATGTGGCAACATTGCGAGCGAGAGGTCACAACTCAGTCTGAGTTGTGAATCAACTGTTTGAAAATGTGTTTGGTTTGAAAATGTGATTGGTTTAAAAATGTGGGTGGTTTGAAAGTGTGGTTGGTTTGAAAATGAAGATTTGGTTTGAAAATGAAGTTTGACAATGAAGTTTGAAAATGAAAATGTGGTTTGAAAATGAAGTTTGAAAATGAAAATGTGGTTTGAAAATGAAGTTTAAAATGTAAATGTGGTTTGAAAATGAAGTTTGAAAATAAAAATGTGGTTTGAGAAAAGTTAGAAAATAAAAATGTGGTTACAAAATGAAGTTTGAAAATGTAAATGTGGTTTAAAAATGATGTTTAAAAATGAAAATGTGGTTTGGTTTGAAGATGAGGTTGGTTTGAAAATGTGCGTGGTTTGAAAATGTGGTTGCTTCGAACATGTGGTTGGTTTGAAAATAAGGTTGGTTTGAAAATGAAAATGGGGTTTGAAAATGTCGTTGGTTTTAAAATGAAATGGGTGGTTTGAATATGTGGGTGGTTTGAAAATAAAAATGTGGTTTGAAAATGAAGCTTGAAAATGAAAATGTGGTTTGAAAATGAAAATGTGGTTTGAAAATGAAGCTTGAAAATGAAAATATGGTTTAAAAATTTAGTTTGAAAATGAAAATATGGTTTGAAAATGAAGTTTGAAAATTAAAATATTGTTTGAAAATCAAAATGTGGTTTGAAAAAAATTAGAAAATGAAAATGTACATTTGAAAATGAGGTTTGAAAATGAAAACGTGGTTTGAAAACGAAGTTTGAAATGAAAATGTGGTTTGAAAATTAAGTTTGAAAATGAAAATGTGGTTTGAAAATGAAGTTTAAAATGTAAATGTGGCTTGAAAATGAAGTTTGAAAATAAAAATGTGGTTTGAGAAAAGTTAGAAAATGAAAATGTGATTTCAAAATGAAGTTTGAAAATGTAAATGTGGTTTAAAAATTAAGTTTAAAGTGAAAATGCGGTTTGGTTTGAAGATGTGGTTGGTTTGAAAATGTGCGTGGTTTGAAAATGTGGTTGCTTCGAAAATGTGGTTGGTTTGAAAATAAGGTTGGTTTGAAAATGAAAAGGGGGTTTGAAAATGTCGTTGGTTTTAAAATGAAATGGGTGGTTTGAATATATGGGAGGTTTGAAAATGAGATTTGAAAATGAAAATGTGGTTTGAAAATGAAGTTTGAAAATGTAAATGTGGTTTGAAAATGAAGTTTGAAAATAAAAATGTGGTTTGAGAAAAATTAGAAAATAAAAATGTGGTTTGAAAATGAGGTTTGAAAATGAAAATGTGGTTTGAAAATGAAGTTTCAAATTGTGGTTTAAAAATGACGTTTAAAAATGAAAATGTGGTTTGGTTTGAAGATGTGGTTGGTTTGAAAATGTGGGTGGTTTAAAAATGTGCGTATTTTAAAATGTGGTTGGTTTGAAAATGAGGTTGGTTTGAAAATTTGGTCGGTTTGAAAATGAAAATGGGGTTTGAAAATGTGGTTGGTTTCAAAATGAAAATGTGGTTCAAAATGAGATTTGTTTGAAAATGAAAATGTGGGTTGAAAATGTGGTTGGTTTGAAAATGAAAATGTGGTTTGAAAATGAAAATGTGGTTTGAAAATGAAAATATGGTTTGAAAATAAAAATATGGTTTGAAAATGAAGTTTGAAAATGAAAATGTGGTTTGAAAATGAAGTTTGAAATGAAAATGTGGTTTGAAAATTAAGTTTGAAATGAAAATGTGGTTTGAAAATTAAGTTTGAAAATGAAAATGTGGTTTTGTTTGAAGTTGTGGTTGGTTTGAATATGCGGGTGGTTTGAAAATGTGGGTGGTTTGAAAATGTGGGTTGTATGAAAATGTGGTTGGTTTGAAAATTAGGTTGGTTTGAAAATTAGGTCGGTTTAAATTAGGTGCCCAAGAAGAGCAAGGTGACGTGCCTCAATGACTATCGACCTGCGGCACTAACGCCTGTGGTGATGAAATGCTTCGAGAGGTTGATCATGGCGCAAATCAACTCCTACCTTGACAAAAGCCTGGACCCACTGCAGTTCGCTTACCGCCACAACAGATCAACGGTGGATGCGATCTCGCTGGCCCTCCACTCCGCTCTGGACCACTTGGACAACAAAAACTCATATGTCAGGCTGTTCTTCATTGACTATAGCTCGGCATTTAACACAATCATCCCCTCCAAGCTGGTTACCAATCTCGCAGAACTGGGTCTCTGCGCATCCCTCTGCAATTGGATCCTCGACTTCCTCATTCACAGACCACAGACTGTTCGTATTGGTGGAAATGTGTCAGACTCGATAACAATCAGCATGGGAGCACCTCAAGGCTGCGTGCTCAGCCCCTGCTGTACTCACTCTATACTCATGACTACGTAGCCGGTCACAGTGCAAACTCCATCATCAAGTTCGCTGACGACACCACTGTTGTGGGACGTATCACTGATGGGGATGAGTCGAAGTAGAGAAGAGAGATCGAGCGACTGTCCATATGGTGCCAGCACAATAACCTGGCCCTCAACACCAGCAAAACCAAGGAACTGATTGTGGACTTGGAAGGAGTAGGATGGGAACCCACAGTCCTGTTTATATCAACGGGTCAATGGTTGAAAGGGTCAAGAGCTTCAAATTCCTGGGCGTGCACATCTCTGAAGATCTTTCCTGTTCCGAGAACACAGATGCAATTATTAAGAAAGCTCATCAGCGCCTCTACTTCCTGAGAAGATTACGGAGAGTCGGTCTGTCAAGGAGGACTCTCTCTAACTTCTACAGGTACACAGTAGAGAGCTTGCTGACTGGTTGTATCGTGGCTTGGTTCGGCAATTTGAGTGCCCTGGAGAGGAAAATACTACAAAAAGTAGTAAACACTGCCCAGTCCATCATCAGCTCTAACCTTCCTTCCATCGAGGGGATCTACCACAGCCGTTGCCTCAAAAAGGTTGGCAGCATCATCAAGGACCCACACCACCCTGGCCACACACTCATCTCCCTGCTACCTTCGGGTAGAAGGTAGAGGAGCCTGAGAACTGCAACGACCCGGTTCAGGAATAGCTACTTCCCCACCGCCATCAGGCTATTAAACCTGGCTCGGACAAAACTCTGAATATTAATACCCTTCCATCTGTTATTTGCACTTTATTAATTTATTAATTAATGTGTGTATTTAAGTATATAACTGTAGTCAATGCCTACTATGTTCTGCTGTGCTAAGCAAAGAAAGAATTTCATTGTCCTGTCAGGGACACATGACAATAAACTCTTTTGACTTTGACTTTTGACTTTGAAAATTAAAATGGGGTTTGAAAATGTGGTTGGTTTGAAAATGTGTTTGGTTTGAAAATGAAAATGTGGTTTGAAAATGTGGTTGGTTTTCAAATGAAAATGTGGTTTGAAAATGTGGGTGGTTTGAAGATGAAAATGTGGTTTGAAAATGACAATGTGGTTTGAAAATGTGGTTTGTTTGAAAATGAAAATGTGGTTTGAAAATGTGGTTGGTTTGAAAATAAAAATGTGGTTTGAAAATGTGCTTGGTTTGAAAATGAAAATGTGGTTTGAAAATGAGATTAGAAAATGAAAATTTGGTTTGAAAATGAAAATGTGGTTTAAGAATGAAGTTTGAAATTGAAAATATGGTTTGAAAATGAAAATGTTGTTTGAAAATTAAATTTGAAAATGTGGCTTAAAAATGAAGTTTGAAAATGAAAATGTGGTTTTGTTTGAAGATGTGGTTGGTTTAAATATGTGGGTAGTTTCAATATGTGGGTGGTTTGAAAATGTGGGTGGTTTGAAAATGTGCGCGGTTTAAAAATGTGGTTGCTTTGAAAATGTGGTTGGTTTGAAAATTAGGATGGTTTGAAAATGAAGTTTGAAATGAAAATGTGCTTGTGAAAATTAAGTTTGAAAATGAGGTTTGAAAAGGAAGTTTGAAAATGAAAATGTGGTTTGGTTTGAAGATGTGATTGGTTTGAAAATGTGGGTGGTTTGAAAATGTGGTTGGTTTGAAAATGAAGATGTGATTTGAAAATGAAGTTTTAAAAAGAAAATGTGGTTTGAAAATGAAGTTTGAAAATGAAAATGTGGTTTGAAAATGAAAATGTTGTTTGAAAATGAAGTTTGAAAATGTAAAAATGTAAATGTAGTTTGAAAATGAAAATGTGGTTTGGTTTGAAGATGTGGTTGGTTTAAATATGTGGGTGGTTTCAAAATGTGGTTGGACAATGAAAATATGGTTTAAAAATGAAGTTTTAAAATTAAATTAAATGGTTTGAAAATGTAAATGTGGTTTGAAAATGAGGTTTGACAATGAAAATGCGGTTTGAAAATGAAACTGTGGTTTGAACATGAGTGGTTTGACAATGAAAATGCGGTTTGAAAATGAAACTGTGGTTTGAACATGAGTTTTGAAAATGAAAATGTGTTTTGTTTGAAAATGTGGTTTGTTGTAAAATGTGGTTTGAAATGTGGTTGGTTTGAAATTGTGGTTTGAAAATGTGGTTGGTTTAAAATGAAAATGTGCATTGAAAATGTGATTGGTTTGAAAATGAAAATGTGGGTTGAAAATGTGGTTGGTTTGAAAATGAAAACGTGGATTGAAAATGTGGTTACCTTGAAAATTAAAATGTGGTTTAAAAATTTGGTTGTTTTGCAAATGAAAATATGGTTTGGCAATTAAGTTTGAAAATGAAAATGTGGTTTGAAAATGAAGTTTGAAAATGAAAATGTGGTTTGAAAATGCAGTTTGAAAAGAAAATGTGGTTTGAAAATGAAGTTTGAAAATTAAAATGTGGTTTGAAAGATCAGTCTGTGTTTGCTGCAAAATTCCCGCTCATTCTCTGACGTAGTGGACAGGTCGCGCTGAACAATGCATAATTTCCGGTGAGTGCAGAGGTTGTGCTGAATGCGGAAGTGTTGCTGACTGCAGAAGGCCCAAAGCGGAGAAACCGCGCTGAGCCATTTGAGTATTCAAAAAAGTTTACTGCCATATATATGGTGTGTGTGTATGCGCATCTGTGTGTGTGTGTGTCTGTGTGTGTGTGTGAGTGTTCGATAAATAAAAAATAGTACAAATAATATAGCCTTTTGTAGTTCAGAACTTATTCGCTATGTTTAATAGCCTGATGGCTGTCAGGAAGAAGCTGTTCCTGAATGAGAGTGAGTGCATGTGAGTGTAAGTGCATGTGTATGTGAGTGCGTGTGTGTGCACTCTGCTTTAAATGCTGTGTAATTGGATTTGCTGGCCTGCACTCTGCTTGGAGTGCTGTGAGGTTGGACTTGCTGCCTGCACCCTGCTTGGAGGGCTGTGAGATTGGACTTGCTGCCTGCACCCTGCTTGTAGTGCTGTGAGCTTGGATGTGTTTCCTGCACTCTGCTTGCTGTGAGGTTGGAATTGCTGCCTACTCTCTGCTTGGAGTGCTGTGAGATTGGACTTGCTGCCTGCTCTCTGCTTGGAGTGCTGTGAGGTTGGACTTGCTGCCTGCACCCTGCTTGGAGTGCTGTGAGGTTGGAATTGCTGCCTGCTCTCTGCTGGGAGTGCTGTGAGATTGGACTTGCTGCCTGCCCTCTGCTTGGAATGCTATGAGGTTGGACTTGCTGCCTGCTCTCTGCTTGGAGTGCTATGAGATTGGATTTGTGGCCTGCACTACGCTTCGAGTGCTGTGATCTGCCACAACACCAGTTGTGAATGACTGCACTGCCAGCCCACCAGCCATGACTTAGTGAACTGCCAGCCCACCAGCTATGACTCACTGAACTGCAAGTCCAAGAATCCATTCAGTCCACAATGTCCATACTAGCCCTCTGGAAACCAGTCCCATCATCGCACAACACCTATACTAGTGCTCCAGAGATCCACGCAAGGATAGACTTTCCTCCTTCATTGCTGTGATCTGTAAAAAAGATGAAAATGTCTAAAATTGATTGTCCACCCTCTCCTACCTCCCTCACAGTCTGTCATCTGTTTTCAGCAGAATTTCTGGCAGTTTCTCAGCTGCCAGCCCGCCAGGCCTGAGTTACTGAGCTGCCAGGCCTGAGTTACTGAGCTGTTTGGCCTGAGTGACTGAGCTGTCAGGCCTGAGTGACTGAGCTGCCAGGCCTGAGTGATTGAGCTGCCAGGCCTGAGTGATTGAGCTGCCAGGCCTGAGTGACTGAGCTGCCAGGCCTGAGTGACTGAGCTGCCTGGCCTCAGTGACTGAGCTGCCAGCCCAATAATCCATTTGGCCCACAATGTCCATACTAGCGCTCTGGAAACCAGTCCCTTCAGCCCACAATACCCATGCTAGCGCTCCAGAAAGCCCCCCCCCCCCCCCCCCCCCCCACTGGCCAGCAATATTGGAATTGGTGGAGAGGTGGAATATTGCATTGGGGGACCAACCCTCCCGTGTGAAGCTGGGACCCAACGGATCCCTTAGTCTAGTATATTACTAAAACTCTCATCTTGACCATTTCCTGTCTGCATTGTAATTACATTTTTGCAAAAACGTTCCCCATAGCACTACGATTTTTCGCCACCTTACTCACCATTCTCATCTGCTGCAAGTCAAATAAGTTTTGTTCCAATCGGTGAAATAATACAAAAGTTATTAAGGTTTTCAAGGTTCCCCCTCCCCCACAGCAGGTTCTACGTTCTCCCCGTGACCTGCATGGGTTTTCGCTGAGATCTTCGGTTTGTTCCCACGCTCCAAAGACCTACAGGTTTGTAGGTCAATTGGCTTGGTAAAAAGGAAAAAAATATCCAACTTCCAGTGTAGTCCCTGGTGGACTCTTCGGAAGGTATAAGGTACAAGGAGACGGGGAGATTCAGAATTTCTTTAGTCAGAGATGAATCTGTAGGTATGTTACAAAACGTACCTTTAGCGGTGCTGCAGTTCTGCCACTGCCCGTGTGCGCGCCTTTGGCGCCTTTGAGAGGGGAGTGGGTTTAAAATGCTATTTTTCTTCAGACTATTCAAATCAATTTTGAACAGGCTTTTTAGTTGCTGAAGAAAAATCACTTCGACTGCCGTTTTATTAAGTTTATTAAAATTAGCGCTGGAAAAAATAAAAGCAGGAGTAAATTAAAAATCATCTTCTAATGCCGTCAACGCCGACAACGGGACGGAACTTACGTAGGGCACAAAAGAAGGTACACAGTTTATTTTTACATAAAAACATGCTACATAGGAAGCCTTTAATCAAAATTTCATGTTGCAAAAAGGTGACTAAAAAAATATACGAACCGGCAGTATTTTTCCCGCCGACTTGGGTTTAAATTCACCGCAAACCGCAACGTTCTAATCCATCGCGTTCCACAAAAACCCACTCGAAAGTTGATTTAAATGGCCATTAATTTACAGAATTAAACACTAAATTCCTTTAATTTGACCTATAAATTCTTGACAATGAGATTTAAAAATCATGTTATAATGTGAATTATTGTGTGACTGTTATTTGGACACTTAGGTTTTTTTTAAATGTTAACCTTTTCTTAAGAAATGGATAGATGTTTAGATCTAGTAATTGAATTTTGTAATTAGCTACAATTAGGTAACTAACTAATTAGAGGCTTTAATTTCAGGTCATCCAATTAAGATTGTTTTATATTTGTTTCAGAATGCTTCAATCTATAATAACTGAAAATTTCATTCAGTTCTCCTAACTTTTAAGAAACTTGTGGGCTTTTGACTGTCCTTGATCACAGCTTTTGTGTTAAGTCAATGGAAAAGCAATAGGGAACAAGATGCTAATTTCTGAGTATGAAAATGGCCATAACTATTTTTATACTGAAGATATTGTGAGGGATAAAATTATTAAACCCCACTATTGTAAGGGTTCAGGAGAGGATTCTAACCGATAGAGGCCAGGGAGAGGATTCTGACACAGCTGTGGATGAAGTTACCAGAACTGTCCTTGAATAAGGATTGATGACATTGTATAGCGGTAGAAGGGAGTGATGGATGCAACCCTTATCTGTAGAGTAGTGATGGATGCGACCCTTGTCAGTAGAGTCTAACTTTTAATTCAGATACAAGAGAACTGAGAGAGGTCAGTTGGAGGTGAGCAAACTGGGGCAGGTCATTTACAACTGAGCATGCTTAATGAAATAAATGAATATTACTAACACATCCCTGGTCAAAAAACTGCTCATTACCATGCACATGTATGGACATGCGATGTATGATGTGGGCCTCCTATCCTATACTGTGCACCTCAGGGCTCTGATTGGAGAGGGCCAGAAGGGGAGGTTAAATGTAGAATTGTGTGTATAAAGGGGCTTTACTTTCCTGACTTCGGTGTGTCTCAACTTGGAGAGGCACCCGACTGCAGACTCGCAAATAAAGCATTTCTTGTTTCCATGATTTAGTCTCTGAGTAGTGATTGTGAGCACAACCTATATCTCACAAAGTGGGGGCTCGTCCGCGATCGCCACTCCGGCCGCTTCCTTCCGCGGAGGCACGGAAGGAAGGGAAGGTGCACCCTGCTGATTTCAGCAGTCTCTGATCTCCTTGCTTGCCATCAGTGGTTTGAGCGAGTGATATCCGGACAAGAGACTCGGGAAACAAGAGGGAGTGTCAGAAAAATAAACAAGGGACGGTCGAGGGATTCTTGTGCACAAGACCCGGGTAAGAAAACTGACTATTAAGTATTGCCCGGGCGACCGAGGGTCTGTCGGACGGGAATAGTACGATAAGACAATGGGTAACCAGAACGGGAAAAGTGCGGGTCCGGGGAAACAGGACAAGGCTCAATGGTGAAGAGCCGCACATTCCACCTGATAGTCCATTGGGGCGAATGTGGCAATCATGGGGAGAAGGAAGCCCCGGGGGTAAAAATAAGGAGACTATGATTAAGTTCTGTTATTTTGATTAACCAAAGGAACCAATAAGAGGGAGTTCAGTCTGGTGGCCACGACTGGGCTCCGATGAGGATTGGGCACTTTGGATGCTGTACAGAATATTCAGAGTATCACTCAAACATTGCAAAAATCTAAGGAAAATCACAGTGCCAAATGTTTTGAGTGTGAAAAGTTTAAAAAAAAAGGAAGGAGCAGCACATGAATGAAATATTGAGTTGGTTCACACAATCTATAGAAGAAACTCATATACAGATTGGTCAGGTACATGAGGAGTTAGTGAATGGCAGAAAGTAGAGTAGCAATAAGAATTATATAAATGTTAATTTTGAAACTTTAATCTGTGTAGGAAATTGCATAATTTCATTGAAGTAAGAATGGAACTAATGTGATTTGTGTGTAAAAACCGGTTTTGAATGAATGAGGAAGTTCATATATGTGATAGGTTTGTTTGCTGTAGGCCACATGCTGTAAGGGTAGGTGTGTGTGTTCCTTTGAGAAATTGTAAGCAATGGGGGAAGTTATGAACAGCTGTAAGGTAACGAACAACGCTTTGTATCATCGCAACTTAAAAGGGGAAAGTTGGAAAATGTAGGTTGCTTGGCTTTGTTGATGTTTCTATAGATTTCTTTTCAGTAAAGTTAATTTGGAAAATTGTTACTAGTACTAAATAGTGGTGAGAATGGATTGAAATAATTGGAAATAAGTTAATTGCTGAAACGTGACCAGCTTTTGTGGTTTGTTTAGATGTACATTCTGGTTGGAGAAGGGTAATGATTGTTTGCTGAGATTTTCAGAAACAGTTGTGAGGAAGTGGCCCAAAGAAGGCACTTTCAAGATAAATGTGTGACAAGATGGAAGTGTTAATTATGAATTATATGCCACAGATAAGTTGGAAAGGTGGGAAAAGAGGAGAAGAAAGGAATTAGATGTACTTAAGCAGTTTAGAGAGAAAAGGAGAGAGAGGCAGTGAGGAGGTAACAGAAGTAGGAAACGACAAGTGTGAAAGTAATAAATCAGGAGGAGTCAGTGGAAGATTTTAAAAGGAAGGTGAATACATTTGCAAAGGAGGATAAACTATCTGAGAAGTGAGAAATTGAGTTTAGAATGAGAAAGAAGGCATATCAGAAAGGATTAAAGTGGGAAGCAGAGGGATAAATTAATGAGACTGCTTTAAACAGATAAGAGCAGGACAGACACAGATTATCCTTTGGGGCACCCATAAACTGAGAGGGCTAAAAAAAATACCTTACCCAATATTCCTGATGGGGCAGGAAATGGATTATGGCTTTGGAGGAGGAGAACGTGGGACGATTATTGGCTATGGGTGATTTGAAGGCACTGTTGGTGAAAGTGATAGGAACCACTAAACTGACAGAACTCCTGAAGATGGCTGGTATAAAAATGCTGCGAACAATGCAATAAACAATGGCACACTGTTTGACACAGTCAGGCAGAGGGTATGGCAGGCCCTCAGACAATAATCCAGCAGCCTATCTGGAGAACAAGCTGAAAAGGTGGAGACTGGAAACTGAACAAGAAATAGAAGTCAACCAGTTAATAAACACAATATTCTGAACCACTGTGGTGGATGTCATTCCTCCCAAAGTCAAGTCTAGATTGGAAGAGGTGGTGGGATTGTCATCTATTTCCCACCCCTGATTCAGTGATCATTTGGTCAATGAGGTTGAAAAATATCGCAAAGATAGGAAAAAGACTTGCAGACCAGCAGGAAGAGGTGCAGAGAAAAATGATGCAAATGTAATTTGAAGAGCTCAAAAAAAAAGAGCGTGAAAAAGGAAAGACAATGTTGTCAGTAACAACAGACCTGGTTGAAAAGTCTGAAATAAGTGATGCACCGACACACAGTGAGTCCAAATGACAGAGCCAAACAGGGGCCAGAGAATTCCATGTCAATAATAAATGTATTTGGGAGAGTATTTCCTCAAATGCCCTATCAGGAGTGAAATCAATCTGAAATTCCATCCTCGGAGGAACATGGTGGAGAACAGCGGGACTCGTGTTTCTATGTGCATTGGCTGGGCTGATCTTTATCCCCTGTTGTATCCCTTGTTTTAGGGAACTTGTTACAAGGAGTATGTCAGATGCAGGCTGTAGTAGTGCCTATGGGAGAGAAAGGGGCAATACAGAAAATAATGATAATGCGACCAGGGAAGGTCCAGGATCCACAGGAAGAGGAGATTAGGACAATGTTACTTCAATTCGAACTGAAGGAGCTTGAAATTGAGGTTTAATCAATAGATGCGTAGCAAAAGAAAAAGGGAGGATTGTGAGGGATAAATTGATTAAACCCCACTATTGTAAGGGTTCAGGAGAGGATTCTAACCGATAGAGGCCAGGGAGAGGATTCTGACACAGCTGTGGATGAAGTTACCAGAACTGTCCTTGAGTAAGGATTGATGGCATTGTATAGCGGTAGAAGGGAGTGATGGATGCGACCCTTATCAGTAGAGTAGTGATGGATGCGACCCTTGTCAGTAGAGTCTAACTTTTAATTCAGATACAAGAGAACTGAGAGAGGTCAGTTGGAGGTGAGCAAACTGGGGCAGGTCATTTACAACTGAGCATGCTTAATGAAATAAATGAATATTACAACACACCCCTGGTCAAGAAACTGCTCATTACCATGCACATGTATGGATATGTGATGTATGATGTGGGAGGTACTGGGGGGACGTACCTATAGACAGTGCACCTCAGAGCTCTGATTGGAGAGGGCCAGAAGGGGAGGTTAAATGTAGAATTGCGTGTATAAAGGGGCTTTACTTTCCTGACTTCGGTGTGTCTCAACTTGGAGAGGCACCCGACTCTGCAGACTCGCAAATAAAAGCATTTCTTGTTTCCATGATTTAGTTCCTGAGTAGTGATTGTGAGCACAACCTATATCTCACAATATGAAAGTGAATTAGGCGTGAAATTAAACTTCTTTTTGTGTTTTATCTGATGGGATAAATTGCCGACTTGATTTTTTTTTTTTAATCTCAAAACTTTGTAGCATTGCTACAGAGATGAATCTGTGGAATTCTTTGCCGCAGAAGACTGCGGAGGCCAAGTCAAATGACGTATTTAAGGCAGAGATAGATAGATTTGTGTTTATTGCGGGTGTCTGAGGTTACGAGGAGGAGGGCAGGAGAATGGGGTTAGACTTGATGGGCCGAATGGCCTAATTCTACTTCGTATTCCCTGTGCCCGACCTTCTGAGTGGATGATGCAGCAAGACACCCCCACTCAGTCACCGCTCGGCTGTCTTCGGCTATTTCCGCCTCCGCCCGGCTGTCTTCGGCTGTTTCCGCCTCCGCTCGGCTCCCCCGTCACCCTCACAAAGATGGCCGCCGCACGCCTTCGCGGGCCGACTGGGCATGCGCATCGGTCCGTCCTCTTTAGTCGCCCTGCCACATCCCCTGAAATGTAGTGAGGGCGCATCTCTCTCTCCGTCCGGCTGAGTGCAACGGTGAAAGGGGGGGAGAAAAAAAAAAGGTATCCATTCACCTGCCCCCAAATTAATCGCGTGTCCCCTCCTCCCCCTCTCAGCGCCAGCGAGGTTTGTGCGAGAAGGCGGCAGTTGGGTGGCCGGGGTGAGGATGGAGGGGTCCTGGGTGAGTGGAGGGTCGCGCTGGCGGCGGGTGGCGACGGCGACGGCGACGGTGAGGGTGAGGTGTCCGTGCGTGTGAGGCGGACCAGGCGGCGGCGGCGGCGGTGAGTGAGGGAGGGAGGGAGGCTGCGGGCCCCCGCGATCCGTCTGCTCACCGGTCACTAGAGCTGCTGGAGGGGGGGGGGGGGGGGGGGGGGGGGGGGGGGGGGGGGGGGGGGGGGAGTGAGAGCGAGAATGACGTCCTCTTCTTTTGGCCTCCGCTCCTCCCACTTCACCCTCCCTCAATTCCCCTCTACTCATTCACCTCACCACACGACACTTTCCATCTCTCCCCTTCCCCAATTCCCCCTCCCCTCATCCCCATTTCCCTTCCCTTTCCCTCTACCCTCATCCCCATTTCCCTTCGCTTTCCCTCTCCCCTCCCCTTCCCCCATTTACCTTCTCATTTCCCTCCCCTCATCCCCATTTCCCTTCCCTTTCCCTCCCCTCATCCCCATTTCCCTTTCCCTCCCCTCATCCCCATTTCCCTTCCCTTTCCCTCCCCTCATCCCCATTTTTCCCTCCCCTCATCCCCATTCCCTTTTCCCTTCCCTTTTCCCTCCCCTCATCCCCATTTCCCTTCCCTTTCCCTCCCCTCATCCCCATTTCCCTTCCCTTTCCCTCATCCCCATTTCCATTCCCTTTCCCTCCCCTCACCCCCATTTCCCTTCCCTTTCCCTCTCCTCACCCCATTTCCCTTCCCTTTCCCTCTCCTCATCCCCATTTCCCTTCCCTTTCCCTCTCCTCGTCCCCATTTCCCTTCCCTTTCCCTCTCCCCATCCCCATTTTCCCTTTCCCTTCTCCCCTTCACTATCTACCCATCTCCTCATTTCCCCTGCACCGCACTCAACTCCCCTCCAGTCCCTGCCCCCTCCCCCTCCTCATCCCCCTCTACGCCATTTCCCTCACTTGCACTAAACTACATGCTCCTCCATTCCACTCCACTCACTCCTGTCCCCTCCCCTCACTCATTTCCCCTCATTCCACTCCCATCTTTCATTCCACACTCATTATCCCCCTCCACTACACTCCATGCCCCTGCATTCGTCCTTTACATCTTTCACGCGCACACAACCACACAAGAGACAGAAAATCTATCCCAATTTTGTTCCCTTGCAAGCGTTTAGAGTTAGTAGCCTGTACATGAAAAAAATGAAAGTTTTCGGTACAAGAGACTGCTGATGCAGGAATCTGGAGTAAAACAAAGTACAATGTAATTGAGGAACTCAGTGGGTCGAGCAGCAGCTAAAATAATACACAAGGAACTGCAGATTAATTTATCAAATGTGGAGCGCAAAGTGCTGGAGGAGCTCGGTGGGTCAGGCAACATCCTGTGAAGGGAAAAGTATAGGAGTCATGCATTTTGGTTGTAGGAATAAAGGCGTAGACTATTTTCTAAATGGGGAGCTAATGCAGAAATCGGAGATGTAAAGGGACTTGAGAGTGCTGGTGCTGGTGCAGGATTCCCAAAAAGTTAATCAGCAAGTTGAATCGGTAGTAAAGAAAGCAAACGTAATGCTAGCATTTATTTTGAGAGGGCTCGAAACAAAAACAGGGTGTAATGCTGAGGCTCTGTAGGCACTGGTCAGGCTGCATTTGGAGTATTGTGAGCAATTTTGCGCACCGTATCTGAGGAAGGATGTGCTGACTCTGGTGAGGGTCCAAAGGAGGTTTACAAGAGTGATCCCAGCAATTAGTGGGTTTACATATGATGAGTGTTTGTTGGCTCGGGGCCTGTACTTGCTGGAGTTTGTGGGAGGGAGAGGGGGGAGGGGTTAGGGGAAAAAGCAACAAATAGTGAAAGACTTGGATCGAGCATATTTGGAAAGGATATTTCCATTAGTGGGAGAGTTTAGGACTAGAGTTCATCGCATCAGAATTGAAGGAGGAGGAGGAGGAATTTCTTTAGTCAGAGGGTAGTGAATCTGTGCAATTCGTTGCTACATATGTGTGTGGAGGCCATGTAAATGGATATTTTTAAGGCAGAGATAGATATATTCTTGACTAATACGGGTGTGAGGTTTTGGGGAGAAGGCAGGAGAATGGGGTTCGGAGGGAGAGATAGATCAGCCGTGATTGAATGGTGGAGTAGACGATGGGCCGAATGGCCTAATTCTGCTCCTATCACATGACATTCCAGGTCGGGATCCTTCAGATCTATGAGAGGAAAGGAACTCCCCTCGGTAGGAGGGTCCCGACCCAAAATATCGACCGTCTATTCCCTCCACAAATGCTGCCAGAGCTCCTCCAGCAATTTGTTTTTGCCCAAGATTCCAGCATCTGTAGTTTCTTGTGTTTCCAGGATACAATAAATAGTTGACTTTTGGCTTGAAACCCTGCTTTGTGGACTAAAGTTCAACAGTTGGTGTGAGATGGCATTTGCAGGTCGTGTATGTGTTGGACAGCACAGTGGCGCAGGAGTAGAATTGTTGCCCTTACAGTGCCAGCGACCCGGGTTCGATCCTGACCTCAGGGCTGTCTGTGTGGTGTTTGCACACTCTCTTTGTGATCGCATGGGTTACCTTCAGGTACTCTGGTTTCCTCCCACATCCCAAAGACACCCGAGTTTGGAGGTTGACACAAAATACTGGAGTAACGCAGCGGGGCAGGCAGCATCACTGGAGAGAAAGAATGGGTGACGTTTCGGGTGTAGACCCTTCTCGAGACCCGACCCGAAACGTCACCCGTTCCTTCTCTCCAGAGATGCTGCCTGTCCCACTGAGTTAGTTCAACATTTTGTGTCTACCTTCGATTTAAACCAGCATCTGCAGTTCTGTCCTACACATGAGTTTGTAGGTTAATTGGCCTCTGTATAATGTAGGAAGCTAACATAACTAATTTTAACTGGTGATTGATGGTCGGTGTGGGCTCGATGGGCCGAAGGGCCTGTTTCCATGCTGCATCTCAAAACTCTAAATCCAGCGTTGTCTGAAAGAGGACCATATAGGCATGAGAGAAAATAATTTGCAGGCCGATGGAAAAAGGATGGGTGAATGGGACTCTTGAGATTGATGTAAAGGAGGCTGGCATAGATGGGGTGAATGGCCATCTGATGGAATGATTCCATAATATAACCAATACAAAATTCTGTAGTTTTGAAAGTCTGATATGATATCAAGACTTTCTCTTTACGTATCTCTCATTATCATGCCATTCTTATGCCATTGGAAACTTTTATAATTAGTGCTTAATAATTTTGAACATTGCCTTGTATTCCCTTAATCGTTGTTCTGCGTTCAACTGTGTAGGGGAGGAGAGGGCGACACCATGGTGTAGCGGTAGAGTTTGCTGCCTTACAGTATCGGAGACCTGGGTACGATCACGACTATGGGTGCTGTCTGTACGGAGTTTGCACATTCTCCCCCGTGACCTGCATGGGTTTTCTCTGAGATTTTCGGTTTCTTCCCACACTATGCTGAGTGGTGTAAAAATTTTTGTAAAAATGTTATTGGCAAAAAAATATTTTTAATCAGCTTTATCATGTTTGTTTGGGTTCACTTTTCCTTTTGATTATTTAAAAATTCCAACAGTTTTTAAATTGGCAGTGAAGATCAGAATTCAAACTGCTTAATTTGGATTCAATGATTAGTTTATTTAGCCTACCGCCCAAGAATTCTTATTAAAGCAAGAGGCATTAATAATAATTTTATTTCCTAAGGTTTCAGAACGTCTATTCCAATGTTGTCTACTTGCAAGTGTTTAGAGTTAGCAGCCTATAATCCAGGTTCACTGCTAATTCATCATCTCCGTCTGAACCTTCTGAATTTTGTAGTCGGCAGGGCAGTACTCTGCATATCGCCAACTTGGACAATTTTACATTTTTATCAAGCCAGTTAACCTACAAACTGGTACGTCATTGGAGTGTGGGAGGAAACTGAAGATCTCGGAGAAAACCCACGCAGATCACAGGGAGAACGTACAAGCTCCATACAGACGGCACCCGTAGTCGGGATCGAACCCGGGTCTCTGGCTCTGCCTGGTTCCACAGAAGAATCCTATAGATTCTTATCCCTGCTGCTGAGGTCAATTAATTCCTTGATTGTTTGAAAGTGTAGATAAAGTTGGTGAACAAAATATGTGCAGCTGGTTGCAGATTAGCTCTCTTGTTTATTTCAGTGCCAGTTTGGACGATCAGCTGTCCGAGTTGTTTCTGCATTTCATGGGAAGTGCAGGGGTTGAGAGTTTTTTGTAATTCAATCACAGGATATAGGTATTGACTGGAATTCCTAATTCCCTTGAGTTGAGTACCACATAGTCAGGAATCAGCCACAGTGCTGTTACCAGAGTCCGAAACTGTGATTTCCAGGTTCAGGAACAGCTTCTTCTCAACGACTGAACACTGTGAACACTTGGTAACATAGAAATATAGAAAATAGGTGCAGGAGAATGCCATTCATTGATCATGGCTAATCTTCCACAATCAGTGATCCGTGAGATTCCGAGTCCATAGAGTTCCTATCTAACCATATATGGTAGAGTTCACAACACTCTGGGTAAAAAAGAATTTTCTCATCTCAGTTTTAAATGGCCTTCCCTTTATTCTTAGACTGTGGCCCCAGGTTCTGGACTCCCCCACATTGGGAATTTTTTTTTTTTGTTCGGCATCTAGCTTGTCCAGTCCATTTATACTTTTATACGTTTCTACAAGATCCCCTCTCATCCTTCTAAATTCCAGTGAATACAAGCCTAGTCTTTCCAATCTTTCCTCATATGACAGTCCCGCCATTCCGGGGATTAACCTCGTGAACCTACGCTGCACCGCCTCAATAGCAAGGATGTCCGTTCTCAAATTAGGAGACACAATACTCCAGATGTGGTCTCACCAGGGCCCTGTACAACTACAGAAGGACCTCTTTACTCCTATACTCAAATCTTCTCGTTATGTAGGCCAACATGCCATTAGTTTTCTTCACTGCCTGCTGTACCTGCATGTTTACTTTCAGTGACTGATGTAACCTCCGAGCATTCTCTTCGCAGTTCACACTGCCACCCAGCTTTGGGTCATCTGCAAATTTGCTAGTGTTACTTTTAATTCCATCATCTAAATCATTAATATATATTGTAAATAGTTGCGGCTCCAGCACCGAGACTTACGATTGTTAAGGGTTTGGACACGCTGGAGGCAGGAAACATGTTCCCGATTTTGGGGGGAGTCTAGAACCAGGGGCCACAGTTTAAGAATAAGGGGTAAGCTATTTAGAACGGAGACGAGGAAACACTTTTTCTCACAGAGAGTTATGAGTGTGTGGAATTCTCTGCCTCAGAGGGCGGTGGAAGTAGGTTCTCTGAATGTTTTCAAGAGAGAGCTGGATAGGGCTCTTAAAGATAACGGTCAGGGGATATGGGGAAAAGGCAGGAACGGGGTACTGATTGGGATGATCTGCTATGATTACATTGAATGGTGCTGCTGGCTCGAAGGGCCGAATGGCCTACTCCTGCACCTATTGTCTATTGTATATTGTCACATTTGTCTTTACTAATCTTTTTCTCTTAACATATCTAAAGAAGCTTTTACTATCCTTCTTCATATTCTTGGCCAGCTTACCCTTGTACTTCATCTTTTCATCCCATATTGCCCTTTATGTTACCTTCTGTTGTTCCTTTGAAAGTTTCCCAATCCTCACTACCTCCCACTACTCTTTGCTATGTTATACACCTTTTCTTTTAGATTTATTCCATCCCTAACTTTGCCTGTTGCACGAGAGGCTTTGGGGTTTGTTTGTTTTTTGCACTGCACTGTGTTTTTTAAATTTATTGAACTCTTTTTAAGTTTGTGTATTATATCTATTCAGTATGGTAGGTTTACGAACCTGCCACTAGTAAGAATTTCATTGTTCCATTTCAGTACTTATGCATATGGGCCAGACTGCATAAAGTTTGCATGGTCTGAAGTAGGATCCCAACAGGAAACGTACTGCAGAGATGCCCCATATCTGAGGAAGAATAGGTTGGCGTTGGAGGGGGTCCAGGGGATAATCGAAGGAATGAGTGGGTTAACATATGATGAATGTTTGATGGCACTGGGTCTCTACTCGCTGGAGTTTAGAAAGATATGGCGTTGGACCTCATTGAAACTTGCGGAATAGGGAAAGCCTAGAGAGTGTAGATGTGGAGAGGATGTTTCCACTAGTGGGAGAGTCTAGGACCAGAGGCCACAGCCTCAGAATACAAGGACGTACCTTTAGAAAGGAGATGAGGAGGAATTTCTTTTGTTATAGTGTGGTGAAACCGTGGAATTCATTGCCACAGTAAGCTGTGGAGGTCATCAAGAATCTGTCTATCTCTGCCGTCAAACATATCCTTTGACTTGGCCTCCACAGCCTTCTGTGGCGATGAATTCCACATTCACCACCCTCTGACTAAAGAAATTCCTCCTCGCCTTCCTCAACAAACATCCTTTAACTCTGAGGCTATGACCTCTGGTCCTAGACTCTCCCACTAGTAGAAGCTACTAGTTGCATCATACCAGCCTGAGAAGACCCATTTACATTTTAGCTTTGTGTGACAACTCTAGTTAACAGAAGATGTTTAGTTTGGGGAGAGCAGATGGGGAAGTTGGAGACGGTGCAATAAAACCTTGATTAACCTGGCATCCGATCAGTCAGAAATCTTGATAGTACAGCATGTGACTCATTCGCTCAATAGTCCCAATGTGTGCCAGGCATCCAGAGTGAAAGCAGGATGTGCGGTCAAAGGAGCAGACAAGATCAGAGCCTGAGAAAGTGTACCGACCTGCAACGTCACCTTTCCATGTTCTCCAGAGATGCTACCTGACCCGCTGAGACTCCAATAATTGTTTATATCTTTGTGCGGCTAAAGCCTGGGTTTGAAAGGTGTTGCAGCTTGTGCAATTCCAGTTCCCTTTAAACTTAACGGCTTTTTTTGGAAAATGTATTATACAGCTGGGTAATATGTAGAAAAGTATAATAAAAGAATACAAGGTGCTGGAGTAATTCAGCAGAATGTCTGGAATCCCTTCCAGTTTTCTCAACCCCCCCCTCCACAATTATTCTGATGTTTCGGGTCTGGTCCCCTCTTCAGACTGATTGTGGTGGATGGGAAAAGGGCCCCAACCCAAAACCATCATCTATTCTCCTGAGATGCTGCCTGACCCGCTAAATTATCCAATAATTTGTGTCCTTTTGAGTAAACCAGCATCTGCAGTTCCTTGTTTCTCATAGTCAATACAGCATGGAAACAGACCCTTCAAACCCAACTTACCCACGCTGACCAATATGCCCCATCTACATTCATCCCACTGGCCTGCATTTGGCCCATATCCCTCTAAACCTTATGCTTCTGCATAATACAAGTTTATTTGGATATTTGAAGGCTAACATTCAGTAGTCATGAAGATCTACTTGTTTGTGTCCGAGAGTGTCGGATTATGAGAATTGTATACAATACAATTTTATTGTCATTTGAACCTCAAATGAAGTTCAAACAAAATTTGGTTTCTGCAGTCATACAACTAGAAAAGGACCAAGACGCACAAACCAGCAAAATTTACAAAAACATCCATCACAGTGAATCTCCTTCTCACTGTGATGGAAGGCAAAATCTTGTCTCTCCCCTGTGTTCCATTCTTCTCCCGCTGTTAAAGCCCCCGGCGGGCAATGGCAAGTCCCGCGCCGGGTGATGCAAGGCCCCGCTCCGGGTCTCAACGCCGGAGCCCCCGGCGGGCGATGGCAAGTCCCATGGCTGTTAAAGGCGTGCCAGGCAATGTAAGGCCCCGCTCCGGGTCAATTTCAACGCCACAACTCAGGCGGGAGAAGTTGCCGTTGCGGGAGCTCCGAAAAGCGGTCTCCCACCAGGGACCCGCGAGCTCCCGATGTCACCGTCCACCAGACCTGCGGCTGGAGCCTCCGAGTCTCTGCATAGTCTCCGCATATAATGGAGAGACTATGGTCAGGGTTCAGAACTAATGTAACAAACTGTTATAGATATTCCATGACATTGTGCAAATAAATGAACGTCTTGTTGATACAGTTTGTTCCTGTACCCTGTTTTTGCAAGGTTACTGTTTTTGTTTAATGCAGTGGGTATCAACTCTTGAGTTGCTGCCTGAGACACCATAAAACAGGTTTTCTTTAAACAGCGAGTTAGTTGTTGTGATCTGCATGGAAGACCTGAAAAACTGGGGAGACTAGAATCGGCAGCAAAATTCATGAAGATTTTGAGAGATACAAGATGGAAACAGGAAACCCCGGCCCACCGAGTCCACGCTGATCACACTAGTTTAATCCTAGACATTGGGAACAATTTACAGAGGAAATTTTAGAATGTTGGGAGAAAACCCACATGGTGACAGGGAGAACGTACAAACTCCATACAGTCAGCACCCGTGGTCAGGATCGAACCCAGGTCTCTGGTGCTGTACCTCAGCAAATCTACCGCTGCGTCACTGTGCCGCCCGAGGGGAAAGAAACTGCAAAGCTCTGCACGAGGAGAAAAGTTCGGATTGAATTAATCAGACGAGGCATTTGAGTCGTGAACACAATGGTGTTTGCCGTGGTGTATCTCTCTGATTCTAGACTAGGAGGGTTGCTAATGGAAAAATAATTGCTAATTATTTGGTAACATAACAACATGGCAGCCAAGGCATGCCTTACTTTGCTAACTGTTGTGATGCTTGAAGCGTTGCGAGTGGACACGCTGCATTTCTGTGGCCATATAATCTTTTGGGTCTTTTTTTTTAAAAGAGTGATCATGGAAACAGAGCTGCCAAGTAGTACGGATTTTCCGTATTTTGAACGGAAATGCCATCAGAATACGGATGTACGGATTTGCTTTGTAAAATACGGATTTTTAAAAAATCAGCCCGACTTCCTGTTTCGTCTTGCTGCTTCAAAAATGCAAGGATATAAAAGGTCATACCGTACCTCTAAAAAATATAGCAGATTAAATCTCTTAGTATTTTAAATTTCAAGATCTGGAAGCTTTGATCTGCCTGTCCCGCTCCAGGTTTATTTAAACAGCGCTGTCAGTTTAACGCGCGGCAGTTTGAATGAAAGCGCTATTGCCTTTACACATAGCTCTATGGCCACAGCACTGGAGGGAGAGGGGGGGGGGGGGGGGGGGGTGGGGGGAGAGAGAGGGGAGAGAGAGGGGGAGAGAGAGGGAAAAGAGAGGGGGAGAGAGGGAGAGGGAGGGAGGGAGAGAGGGAGAGAGGGAGAGAGGGAGAGAGCGCAATTAATGCACTGTCAAGTAAGGTGCGTAGAAGACATGTTGAAGAAGTCTGAAGAAGGGTCTCGGCACAAAACGTTGCCTATTTCCTTCGCTCCATAGATGCTGCTTCACCCGCTGAGTATCTCCAGCATTTTTGTCTGCCGTGGAAGACGTGCCAATTGGTAGCAAAGTTATGGATTCTTGCACTCTTACATGGGTATGACTGCACATTAAAAAAATAACACTTTTTTTCAGCAAAATGGCATCGCATAAAAATACTGATTTCCTCAGCAAAATACTTATTTCTAGGTATGAGAATACTGAAATGCTCTGACAAAACTTGCCAGCTGTGTGGAAAGGAAATCAGAAAGTAATTGCTTTATCAAACCAATCAGTAGGTATCAACTGGATAAACCAGGAAATGCAAATGCTGCTGGTTTACAAAAAAAAGGCATGGCCTGTTTCTACGCTGTATGACTGTGAAACAAATGTTGTTGAGCTCCAATTAACTTGCGTTATTTTCTTTTCCAGTTAGGTTCCTGACCAGCGTCAACGATGGCTGCTGCTACAATCGTACATGATACTTCGGAGGCTGTCGAGCTGTTTGCCCCTCAGGGTTTGTTCCTGAAGCCGATCGCCAAGCTGACCATCAGCGTGTCACTCCCTCAGCTGAAGCAGCCCGGGAAATCCATATCGAACTGGGAGGTGATGGAGCGACTCAAATGCATGGTTCATCCCGAGCAGTTTGCCACACTTCGCGTGTCCAAGAGCACAATGGACTTTGTTCGCTTCGAGGGGGAGGTTGAAAACAAGAACATGGTGAAAACCTTCCTGTCCAAGCTGGACGCCAAGACTATTAAACTCAGTGGCTTCACGGACACTTTAAAAGTACGTGCAGCGGAGGTCAAAATAGACTTTCCGACTCGTCATGACT
The DNA here is from genome assembly GCA_035221665.1 of Okamejei kenojei. Classification (NCBI taxonomy): domain Eukaryota; kingdom Metazoa; phylum Chordata; class Chondrichthyes; order Rajiformes; family Rajidae; genus Okamejei; species Okamejei kenojei. The sequence goes on from CM069136.1 coordinate 10,910,413, forward strand.
GGGACTCTTTCTTCCGGGATGCCAAAGACGTAAACGAGACTTTACCGGGAGAGAGGCCGGACACTATCCATTTGGAAGGACTGCCGTGCAAGTGGTTTGCACTGAAGAACTCCAGCTCGGAAAAGCCCAGCGACTCTATCCTTCGCAGTGTGTTTGAATCCTTTGGCAAGATTCGGAACGTGGACATCCCAATGTTGGACCCTTACAGAGAGGAGATGACTGGGAAGAACTTTCACACCTTCAGCTTTGGTGGTCATTTGAACTTTGAAGCCTATATCCAGTACCAGGAATATATAGGGTTTGTAAAGGCAATGGATGCATTGAGAGGAATGAAACTGCTGTACAAAGGTGATGATGCAAAAGCAGTGGCCTGCAGCATAAAGGTGAGTGCTTATTTTAGTTCAGTGATACAGCATGGGAACAGGGCCCTTTGGCCCTCCAAGACCATGCCGACTTGTTCTGTGTTATTCCCATTTTCACATCCACTCCCTACACACTAGGGGCAATTTACAGGGGTCAATTAACCTACAAACTTGCATGTCTTTGGGATGTGGGAGAAAACCAGAGCGCCCGGAAGAAACTCAAACCACCACAAGTAGAACATGCAGACTCTACGCAAGCAGCGGCCAAGGTCAGGATCGAATTTGGGTCTCTTTGGGAGGCAGCGCTCTACCAAATGAGTCACTATGTCGCACTTTAATCTGCTTCATGTATTCTGTGCAGTTTTGGACCTCGCATCTTCGCCAAGCAGAGTAATGACAGAGGTGTGAGGCCATGTGGTACAGGTCCGCCACCCTTGGTTCCACAACCTTGCCATATTATCCATTTTGCCGAATCAACAGGGGGGTCACGGCCTTGGATGGGTTGGGAGGGTTGGGAAGGGGGTGCGAGATACCGGCCTGCAAAGTCGTCCTCGAAAATAGCCTATGGCCGGGCTAGAGTTCCAGAGCTCCAGTCACGTGGAAAATTCAATCCACCAATCGGCCACGGACGTCGGCTGTGGGCGGAAGATTGGTGGGGACCTGTATGACGCGTGGAATTTAATTAATGATGGGATTTTTATTTAAAATAAACGTTAAGGCTATTTAGTCACATTTATGAAACATTCGCACTTCGAGCTCTTGGGCATACTACTTCTACATTGCTAACCCAACTAAATGAGATGGCCTCAGCCCAGGGGTCTGCTGCAGTATGTACAATGAGGGTACATTTACCACAGAGCTAAAGAGACAAGTAGAAAACCCATTGTAGAAACTAATCTCAGATTAGTTGGCTATTTCGCAGAGAACCTGCATTCAGCTCACGGGGAAGACCACCTGCGACTAAGCTGTCACCACTTGGTCGCTGGGGTGTCATCTGGCTAGTCGTGAGTCGTCTCCTCAGTCGCCCAAAGACTCGTAGCGTCTTTCTGGTCGTCGCTGGGTTTTCAACATGCTGAAAATTTTTCGGAGACAGTCGGTGACAGTGGGTTAACGCCAATGAGCGTAGCTTGACTTCTCCTATGTAATGATTCTATTTCAAATTTTATGTCGAAGGGGAGGTCCAGTCGCCGGTTTTTAACCTACAACCATGCAGATCATTGCAATGTGGGAGGAAAGTGGAGCACCTGGCGAATCCACACACGGGTGACAGGGAGTACGTACAAACTCCGCACGGACAGCACTGGAAGTCTCGCCCAGAACCCAGGTCTCTGGCGCAGTAAGGCTGCAACTTTTCCTCTGCAGCACTGTGAAATTCCACTTGCGTGATATTTTAATTTTGCACGGTATTGAGTGAATCAATATGCTTGAGTAAGACAATGGTGGACAGCCGCAGAAAGTGGCAATTTCCCTTCAGAGGTCATACACCATGGAGGCAGACCCTTCGACCAAGCTTGTCCACACTGACCAATATGTCCCATCTACCCTAGCCCCACCTGCCTGCGTTTGACCCATATTCCTCTGAACCTACCCGTCCTTTATCTCAACATTTTGAGAAGGAAATGAGGGCTGAATTTTTCTTTTTTTAAGAGAAACATTCTCATATCCTAGGTGACATTTGACACAACAAAGCACCTGAGCGACTCGTCGATCAGGAGGAGGCAGCTGGAGCGGCAGAAGCTGCAGGAGCTGGAACTGCAGCGGGAAGAGCAGAAACGCCGTGAGAAAGAGGAAGAAGAGCGAAAAAAGGACGAGGAAAGGTACACCGGGTTTGTCTCAGATAACATTGGCGCTTGAACAGTATTTTACAGCAGACAATACAAACATTGTTGCTGAGACAAGGAGGGAATATTATGCTACTCCCAATAGTAGGAGAGAGGTTTTGTTTTTAAAAGGGATGCCTGCAGTATAGGTGATGCATTATTTAAATTGCTGTAGCTGCTACATCTCTAATAGTCGAGGGGGGGGGACATTGAATTTGCCACAGGGTAATACACCTGCTGAGATTGCTTTTGACAAGTGACTGATCTAAGCTGTCAGCCGCCGAACTATCCTTTGTTCAACCATCTGTCCTTTGTAACACGGACCGCAAGTAATTGATACCCCAAGTTCACCGTCACATCTGTCACTTGATCTGGCTTGGCATCGGGTGGATGGACGCAAAAAGCTGGAGTAACACAGCGGGTCAGGCAGTATCTCTGGAGGAAAAGGAACAGGTGACGTTTTGGTTCGAGACCCTTCTCCAGGCTGGGAGTCGGGGGAGAGGGAAATTAGAGGTATGAAAAGGTACGAGGAGCAAATGAATGAAAGGTATGAATAGAGCAAATCAAAGACAGCAACGGTGATCACGAAAAGGTGAAGCCCGCAATGGTCCATTGTAGGCTGTGGAAAAGATGATAACGATTGGATACAACAGTGAAACTACGCTGGACGGCAGTGAAAGTAGTGGAATCAGCTTGGATTAGTTAGATAAGGGAATCGTTTTGTTTTTGTTCCTTTGAAATTAATTTCAAAAGCACATGCTCATTTTATTATGGGGATTGGGGCATATTACACTTGCAAAGTGAGGAAGCAAAGTTTTCAGGCTCTTGTGTAGAAACGTATTTTAAAGTGACTCTGAAGTACGACATCTTTGTCGTGTGGGATTGCAGCCCTACGATGCCCGCTGCAGAGAAGAAGGGAAGCAATGTCATGGAAAGGTCACATAAAGAATTGATATAGCACCGTTCACATCCTCAAGATGCCTCAAATGATTAGTGCGGGTGTCCGGAGTCATAGGGAGAAGGCAGCGGAATGGGGTTGAGAGGGCAAGATAAATGGACCAGCCATAATTGAATGGTGGAGCAAACTTGATGGCCGAATGGCCTAATTCTACGCCTGCCACTAATGAACAAAGCGCATCACATCATTTTCCTGTTGTAAGATGGGAAAAGCAGCAGGCAATTTGTGCACACGCATGTCCCAGGAGTAGGATGATGGCTAAATCTTAATGTCTTGTGCTGCCTTGATTGAGTGGATAATTATTGGCTCAGTTGGCATCAATCATTTTCTTCTCATTCAAAACCATGTTGTGGGATTACCATCAGGTGAGGGCTGCAGGGCCTCCGTTGGCTGTTTTGATGCATTAGTATACTTCCTGACAATATTCATGATAGCATCACTCATCCATACATAAACAAGTCAGAGTATACTGCGGCTTGGAATTCTCTGCCATGCTAATGTGGTAACTTTGCTGTTTGTGTTGGCCTGAACTGAATTTGCTTAAAGTAGGCCTAATAGTTGTTTTACGCTCGTTCAGATACTTTGGTAAGCTTCATCTTCTTTGATGTTATCTAACTTGCAGGAATTCTTCAATGCAATTAAAACATATAAGGCCACTGTATAGAATTGACTTCAGTGTGTACTGTTTATTACAAGTAGTGGCTCTAATTATGGCTGTAATCCGACTTAACAATAAAAGTAATTAATTTGAATTTGCAATTGATCAAGAGATTTTTAGTAAGTAGACAGAAGGAACTGCGGATGCTGGTTTACAAAAAATACTGATACAGTGCTGGAGCAACTGCGAGACAAATAGCATTTCTGGAGAACATGGATAGGCAGCAACGTTTGGGAGTTTGTTCTTCTCACCCCTTACTTTATGTTGGCCCTCCCCCAGCCAGTGCACTGTCGCTCCTCAAATTACCAATCCAGCAGCCTGGGTTTGCCAACGGCCTTATTTCTCGTTCTTTCCGTTTGCTCCAGAAGGCAGCGAGAGTTTGAAGAGCAGGAGAGAGAGAGGAAGAGAGAAGAGAAGGTCAGGAAGCGGGAACAGAAGCAGAAGGAGCGGGAGGAGCGGCGGAACGTGCGCAAGCTGCAACGCGAGGAGCAGAAAAGGCTGCAGGAGAAAATAGCTCTGGAGGAAAGAAAGCTGCTGTTGGCACAGAGGAACCTGCAGTCTATCCGGCTGATCGCAGAGCTGCTCAGCAGAGCCAAGGTGAGTGCATAGGAATTATATCTGGTCAGCAGATGGTGAGCATGGATGACTGGTAGCACTTTGTCTGCTTTAGATTTATTGTCTTAAGCTGCTGCTGCTAAGCCCTAGTAATCTTTGGTAAAACATAACGGCTTCAAAATTGTCCTGCCAAACCTGAAAACTCTTCCATCTACAAAACCTCAAATAGATGTAACCATCCCTTATACTCAACACTGACTACAGTTCAACAGGATTTGGCTGGAAAGACATAATATGTTCTAATATGTATGCAAGTTTTTTTTCTTAAAAGAGCATGTCTGATCTGTATCTAAATTCCATCTACCCACCTTGGTTATGTATCCCGTAATACCCTAGTCTTAACAAAAATAGGATTGGATTTACTGAAGAAAGCTTTATAAATAGGGAGTGTCCATTATTGCCAGTGGACCAGGTGATCAGCTAAAGTGCAGATTTGATCTGGAAGCATTTGTTTAAAGTTGTGTTGTCAAGGCAGTAAGCTTCCCACACACACAGGAAGTGTGAGTACTTACAGGATTTTTTTATTGGAATGGGAGCCATATTGTGTGATTTTTCAAAAGCATTTATATTGATTTTGGAGTCTTAGTTTAGTATAGAGAAACAGCGTGGAAACTGGCCCAGCGAGTTGGGATCGACCAACGATCAGCCTGAAAAGGGGTCACATCCCGAAGGGTTGCTTATTCATTCCCTCCACAAGGGAATACTCCAGCACTGAAGGGCCTGTCCCACCAGCATGCGATTGCATGCGTCTAGCGCGACCAAACATGGTCGCTTGAGGCGTATGGCTGCGCGGGGCCGGTCCCACTTCGAACCGGGGAGGCATATGGAGTTGTGCGGGGCTGGTTCCGACAACGCGCGGGGCTCCAAAAATCCTGCACTGTTTGAAAATTCCGTGCGCCAATGGCCTGTCGGCCCGCAGGCGCATTGAGGGCGTACGCAGCATCTTGATGGCGTACGCCTAGCGCGTTGCACGGTGATGTCACAGCCCCGCGTGCCGTTGCGTGATGACGTCAACGCCCATCGCCGTGCAACGTCCAAATTCAGTCGGCCCGCCTCCTCCCCAGCTGATTGGTGAGTATGATGTCGGGACTCCATACGCCTTCGCGGTTCAAAGTGCAACAGGCCCCGCGCGGCCGTACGTCTCAAGCTACCACGTATGGTTGCGCCAGATGCATGTAATCGCATGCTAGTGGAACAGGCCCTTTAGTATTTTGTTGAAGGTTCCAACATCTGCAGTTTTGTCGCGTCTCCATTTTACTGCTTCATTTCAAAATCTCCTCAGACTTTGCAGAAGTTCTCCACCTATCCCCATGTCGTACTGCTGCCCCTCTGTGAATCCTGCTGCTCTTCTGCTATTCAACCATATTCTCCCCCCCGCCCCCAACCACATTCAGTTTGAAGAAAGGTCCCAACCCAAAATGCCCATGGATAGGCAATGTCTTGCAGGGTAACTCATTGGACAATCGGTGCAGGAGTAGGCCAATCGGCCCTTCGAGCATGGCTGATCATCCACAATCAGTACCCCGTTCCTGCTTTCACCCCATATCCCCTGACTCTGCTATCTTTAAGAGCCCTCTCTAGCTCTCTCTTGCAAGTATCCAGAGAACCGGCCTCCACCGCCCTCCAAAGCAGAGTATTCCACAGACTCACAACTCTCTCATCTCGGTTCTAAATGGCTTATCCCTTATTCTTAAACTGTGGCCCCTACTTCTGGACTCCCCCAACATCGGGAACATGTTTCCTGCCACTAGTGTGTCCAAACCCTTAATAATCATGTTTCAATAAGATATCCCCTCTCATCCTTCTAAATTCCAGTGTATACAAGCTCAGCAGTCTATTCTCTCAGCATATGACAGTCCCGCCAACCCAGGGATTAACCTTGTGAACCTATGCTGCACTCCCTCAATAGCAAGAATGTCCTTCCTCAAATTTGGAGACCAAAACTGCACACAATACTCCAGGTGTGGTCTCACTAGGGCCCTGTACAACTGCAAGAGGACCTCTTTGCTCCTATACTCAACTCCTCTTGTTCTGAAGGTCAACTTGCCTTTCTTCACTGCCTGCTGTACCTGCATTCTTTCTTTCACTGACTGATGAACAGGGACCCCCAGATCCCATTGTACTTCCCTTTTTACCAACTTGAAACCGTTTAGATAATAATCTGCCTTCCTGTTTTTGCTACCAAAGTGGATAAACTCACATTTATCCACATTAAACTGCATCTGCCCACTCCCCCAACCTGTCCAAGTCACCCTGCATTCTCATAGCATCCTCCTCACAGTTCACACTGCCACCCAGCTTTGTGTCATCTGCAAATTTGCTAATGTTACCTGTAATCCCTTCATCTAAATCGTTGATATATTGTAAATAGCCGCGGTCCCAGCACTGAGCCTTGCGGTACCCCATTAGTCACTGCTGTCATTCTGAAAGGGACCCGTTAATCCCTACTCTTTGTTCCCTGTCTGCCAACCAATTATCTATCCATGTTAGCACTCTACTCCCAATACCATTCTAATGGGCCCTAATTTTGCACATTAATCTCCTATGTGGGACCTTATCGAATGCTCTCTGAAAGTCAAGGTACACTACATCCACCGGCTCTCCCTTGTCCATTTTCATAGTAACATTCTCAAAAAATTCCAGAAGATTAGTCAAGCATGATTTCCCCTTCGTAAATCCATGCTGACTCGGACCGATACTGTTATAGCTATCCAAATGTGCTGCAACACATTTGAAAACTCCAACACTTTGTGTCTTTTTTTAATAGCTCGCATCCTTTTCTTTCTCATTTTTAAATGGACTGTTAAATTCCCATGATCTTGACCTCTCCCTGCAGGTTGGTAAACAGCAGGAGCTGGAGGCACGTGAAGTGGAAGCAACCCGGCTACAGAAAATGGAGGAGAAGAGGCGGCAGCAAGAGGCAGAGCTCCGGAAAGTCGAAGAGGAGAAAGATCGAGTCGTGGAGCTCCAGCAGAAGGAGAAGGAGCTGAGGGAGAAACTGCTGGAGAACCTCAAGCGGAAGGAAAGTCAGAGCCGGGAAGAGTCGAAGCCCTGCCACGCGCACCAAGTGGCGATGAAGCCCCTTGCGAGTGCGTCCCCAGCGCTGGAAACGGCCCCTGCCACGACCGCCCAGGCAAGCGTTGATCTCACCGCAAGTCAGGCCACCGTCATCCACAAGAATGCGCCGCTCAACAAGGACCTAAATGGGCACCCCGACACGGCTGGAAGGTATGTCAATAATTCGGACCAAGTCCCGGCGCAAATAAATACAAGTCCGGCTGATTGTCAGAGTGGCACCAAGCCTGCTCAGAACGAGCAGTGTACGACGGGAGCGGCTAATAGCCAAGGGCGTTCTTCACAGGAACACTGCGGTAAAAAGGGTAAATGCCAGAACGGGCCCAGCCACAAAGAGAAGGAGCCGCAGAGCAACCCCGCCAACGTTGAAGGCCACCAGTTGCAAAAGGATTTGAACAAGGGACGGGGCTCGCGCAAGAGCAGCGGCAGCAGCGAGCGGAGTAGGAACTGGAGGGAGTCCAGCAGCGACAGCAGCTGCCACCAGAGGGAATGGAGCCGGCACCAGACCCGCACCAGAAAGGACAGTGGCCGGCACGCCCGGGACCCGAGCAGGGAGCGGGGCCGCTCCTGGCGAGACCCAGGCAGCGAACAGGGCCGGGGCCGGCGGGAGACGAGCCGCGAGCGGAGGCGATGCAAGAGCAGGGAGCGCCCCCGTGGCCGGTGGGGATCCAGCCGCGAGCGGAATCTGAGCACCGAGCGGCGGCGGCCTGGCCTGAGTGGGGAACGACCCCGTCGGCCGAGGAGCGCCAGCAGGGACCGCGTCCGGCGCCGCGGGGACTCTGGCGAGGAGCGCGGCTCCAGCAAAGGATGCAGCCGCCATCGGAGGTAGTTAAAGCCGGCCGCAGGGCTGGCTGTCGCCACGGGCAAAACCTGGAGAGGAACGGACTCAACAGCAGTAGATTCACCTGAGCCTGGAGCGGTTTGGTGAACAAATACAGCTCGGAATAATCGCCTGGTGTGGCAATTCCAATTAAAACCATTGAGGCAAATGTCACTTGAAGTAGTAAGTTTGCATTGAAGAAGTCTCCCTTGTTCCGGTGGAAGGGGTAGAAACAGGAAAGCATACAATCACAGATTCTGACAACACGGGATAGCACTGTACTTCACAGAACCTGGAAACAGTTACACGATTGTTAAACATTGCAATTGTTTGGTCCTTGCAAATTTCCCTGATAAAGTTCCAACGTTTTGATGTAAATTCAGTAACTACTTGTGTTTTGGTTGCGAATTATTATTATTGCAAGGCAGTATTTAGAAAGTGTGCACAGTGGTTGTGTTGTGGCAAACCGTTTTATACGGCATTTATCCCATGACGAATTTTAGTCAATGCTGTACATGTTTTATTATCTCCTGTAAACTGCTGCTCGTGTCACGTTCGTTTCAATTAACACTTCACCACGTTTATTTATTATATGCCCTAATGCCCTTGAGAATCTAAATACACTCGAAAGTTTAGTGGCAAACTTGGTTTATGCGGCTGATATTTCCATGAAGTACTTGGCAGTGCCTCTCATGGGTATGGTCGGTGTTAGGAGTTTCACCAATTGATAAAGCCATTTCCTGACTTCCTTCAGCAGACATTAACTGCTCATTGTCAACTTAAGGCCACGATCCGGACATACAGCTGGAGCCCTGACTGTTGGTGTAGAAGATGGCCACCTGAAAGTGGCATTAGAAGAAGCTGCTAGATTAAGTTATAGGTATCAACTGCTCAAGATCCCTGTTTGGGAGCAAAGTATATTTTAATGGCCCATCACAAAGTCAGAGGGATGGGTAAGTAGCATCAGGTCTCTGACGCGAGATCTGACTTGCAGTTCAGTGGTTGTTGAGAAGAGAAAGCGGACATTATGAAGAACAAAACTACCTGGTTAGCATTGAGAAATCCACAGTTCTGTAACTGAATGGTGTGGAGACTGCAAAGCATCGAGTAATTTGCATCTTGTCTGTTCAACATAGAGAAGCTTGAAGCTCCCCAGTGTATTGGAACCTTTTCCGTTCTACCAAGCAAGCACGAATGCAGGAGTCTCTAGCTCAGCTATTGACTGGCTGCTGTCTTAAGTTCACCTTGCATGCGATATCCAGTTCAGCCTCCCATCCATTAGAAGATTGGACTGTCTTTACCTTGTACAGAGCAAAGGTATTTCCAGGGTTAAGTGGATTGCTCCTGCAAGACTCACCACAGAGCCAGGTTTGTTGTATTTGTGTTCCCCCATTTGAAGTTGAATGGAAAGTATTTCTGATTTCCAAATGTGCCTCCCATTGGGTTTTTTTTTAAATCTTGTCGATGTCCTTCTGAGAGAGATTGTAATTTCACTGAAGCTTTCCAATTTTAAAGTAATGGGACCAAACCGTCAAGCAATCCTTTTTAAAACAAACTTTCTATGCCATGTTTTGATTGATGATTTTCCTTTTGGTAGCTATTTCAAATGCTGTGTAATCCCACAGTATAGCTCTAGTCACAGTTAGTTTCATCAAAGAGCGAAACTATTTTCTATACCTCAACTGAGAAAGTGAAGCATTCTGCTCCATAATGTTTTGAATTGGATAGACGATCAAGATGAAAACTACTGAGTAACTGCTGGTGTTTGTGCAAGTAACAGGGTTGTTAACATATTGGCATCCTCCAGTCAGAAACTACCGCTGATGGACACGAGATGCTGGAGTAACTCAGCGGGTCAGGCCGCATCTGTGGAGAAAAGGAGTAGGTGAGGTTTAGAGTCGGAACCCAATACGCTGCCTGGCCCGCTGAGTTACTCCAGCACCTCGTGCCTGTCTTCAGTATAAACCAGCATCTGCAGTTCCTTCATGCACACCACAGCTCATGGTGTCGGTGAACAATCTGAGTTGCAAGTAGAATAGTTACTAAACGGGTACTGAATTCTCATCTGTTTTCTCCCTTTTGTCTTCCGATTGATGAAGATGATACTTTATTGTCACTTGTACGTAGCTTGGTACAGTGAAATTCTTTGTTTTTGTATATAAAGGGCACAAAAGTGTCGCCACAAAGGTGCAAACAAAGTTACGAGAAATATTCATCCCTTCTCTGTCCTCCATCTTCCCCCTCCTCCCTCCCTCTGGGTCCCCCTTGGTTCTATCCGGCCCGCCCACGCTAGGTCCCTCGTAGATCTCAGCAGCCCCCTCCAGCTCCTCAGGTACACGGCCAGTCCACCGCGGCCCGACCTCGAGACTCGACCTCTTCCTCGACCGCGAGGTTCGGTTCAAGGTTCCGATCCCTCCCATTCGTCCAGAGACTCCAACCTCACGCCATGGGGTCCTCCCTTTGCATCTACGTCCACGATAGCAAGGACCAGCCCCAGGGGTGACTTTCTGCAGCACCCTCTCCTCTTTCCCCTTCGCCTCGTCAGCCGAGATCCCAGTGGGGTGGGTAGGAGGGAGGACCTGGATGGAACGGTGCATCTCATTTCCCCAACTCCAAAAACATTGCCTTAATTGGAATATTTCCCGAAATGATACAAATGTGATCGCTTTGATTACTCTACTCTCTTGTCTTTTGTTCTGATGTGGTATTTGAAAGGCAACCCCAATTAAAGGTTGGGAGCTGCAGTGCACTTGGGTCAAAAGCAGTTTTGAATCACTCTTGCCATTGATGTACCCTCAAACAGCATTAAAAAAAACCCTGAAAACCCAATTTTTATTCTTATCAAATGACATTAGATCCAGAAAGATTAATATTAACATTTTCAGAAGGCTTAAATAATCTACAGATAGCTCACTCGTAGAATACTGAAGGTATTTGGATGGCCCAAAAGAGGTTTTGTCCAGTTAGTCGACAACAGCCTCACAATGAAACCTTTGATCTCCGTGAGTGTATCTAAAATTTCACTTTAAAACTGAAAGTTCTCTCAGTAATTTGACAGCTGAGTAGTAGAGCATATATAAGCATTGGGAATATAATTTTACAAACAAAAGCCCGGAACTTGTTTTTAGCTTCAATGGTGACCTTGATGCGTCGCCTTGTTTTCAGTGTTGTGTATTTCCTGTTCTGTACAAAACTCTTCATTCAAAATTGCATAATAAATGCCATTTTGTTTCCATTAGTCTCTTACCTATCATTTGCTGAATCTTGAATCTATTTGGTCTTCACCAAATCTATTACAATTGTCCTGTATTTATTTTGTTTTCTCCACACAACTGTCAATGGTTTGCATCCTCCAGTAAAAAAAAAGTTTATTTTGAAATGCCTTTCTCATTTGTCTTTTTAAAAAAAAAAAAAAAATTAAAATAAATTTAAGGAACTTCATGAAAAGTCATCAATAGGCATGCCTCTCAATCTTTCAAATGTTCAAAGCATGAATCGGTTAAAATGTGTCTATCGCTGAAATGTAAACTTTATTTTCTGTCAATAATCTTATCAAATGTTTTGTGTATGTGCTGTCCAATTTTCTCTTCCAAATTGGTAGAGTGAAAACTGATTTAAATCTCTGGGCAAATAAGAGGATGAAACTCTGCTGAAGGGAACCAAGGTAGCGGGTTATGGAAATATGGGCTTACTATGAGTTATGTTGTTCTTGGAAGGAAGTTGTTGAACCATTTGTAGCTTTAACAAATTTTAATAATACTTCCATCTTTTAATTTTAATTTTAATCTAACAAACTCATCATTTGCCAAATTAGTTTAAAGTTTGGGTCGTCATGGTGGCACAGTGGCAGAGACCCGGGTCCGATCCCGACAACGGGTGCTGTCTGTACGGAGTTTGTACGTTCTTCCCCTGACCTGCGTGGGTTTTCTCCGAGATCTTTGGTTTCCTCCCACGCTCCAAAGACACACAGGTTTGTAGGTTAATTGGCTTGGTAAATATAAAAATTGGCCCTAGTGGGTGTAGGATAGTGTTAATGTGCGGGGATCGCTGGTCGGCGTGGAACCAGTGGGCCGAAGGGCCTGTTTCTGCGCTGTATCTCTCAGCTAAAGAATCAAAAATGTCAAATCTGAATGACAACATAGGTTTATATTTTCTGATATTTTAAATTTAACCGAGGCTTGGCGATCGTTTCACCGAACACCTCCGCTCGGTCCGCAAAAACCAACCCGACCTCCCGGTGGCTCAGCACTTCAACTCCCCCTCCCATTCCGTATCCGACCTCTCGGTCCTGGGCCTCCTCCATGGCCAGAGTGAGCAACACCGCAAGTTGGAGGAACAGCACCTCATATTCCGCTTGGGGAGTCTGCATCCTTTGGGCTTGAACATTGAATTTTCTCAATTCTGTTAACCCTTGCTGTCTCTCTCCCCTTCCCACCTCTCCCTCAGCCCTCGGGCCCTGGCATTCCCTCTATCTCTATCTCCCTCCCCCACCCTAGTTGCACTAGCTTCTCATTTTCACACCACAAACAGCTTACAATGGCTTGTTCCCTTTATCATCGATACTTTTTTGCATATCTTTCATTCATTGTTCTTTATCTCTCTACATCACCGTCTATATCTCTCGTTTCCCTGATCCCTGACCAGTCTGAAGAAGGGTCTCGACCCGAAACGTCGCCTATCTCCTTCGCTCCTTAGATGCTGCTGCACCCGCTGAGTTTCTCCAGCTTTTTGTGTAACCCTCATTCTTGTAAACCTCTGGACCCTCTCCAGGAGCCAGCACGTCCTTCCTCGGATATGGTTGCCACTGCTTCATCCATCACAGGTACTGATCTCCCCATCATCAAAGGGATATATATAGATGTGATATAGGTGCAAAGTCATTTGAGACCCACACCACACTGGCCACGTTCTCATTTTGCTCCTACCATCAGGAAGAAGGTGTAAAAGTCTGAAAAAGATGACCACCTGGTTCAAGAATAGTTTCCCAACAACTATCAGGCTCTTTAACACAACACAACACTAACCTCAGCCATGGACTTCTATGGATTGTCTTTGGTTGCTCTAAGGACTTTGGGTTTTTTCTTTGCATTAAAATTGTGGTTATTTATTGAATTTGTGTTTATTATTTATTATCTACAGAGTCGTACAGCATGGAAACGGGACCCTGAAGAAGGGTTCGACCCGAAACGTGGCCTATCTCCTTCGCTCCTTAGATGCTGCTGCACCCGCTGAGTTTCTCCAGCTTTATGTGTACCCCCTTATGTCCCATCTACACCTGGCCTGTAAACTTCTAAACCTATCCTATCCATGTACATGTCCAAATGTCTCTTAAATTTTATGATGGCACCTGCCTCAACCATCTCCTCCAGCAGCTAATTCCTATATACCCACCACCCTTTGTGTACAAAAAGGTTAAAGGACAAAGGACATTTATTGTCACATACACCAATTAGTGTAGTGAAATTTGTCTTGCCATGCAGCACATAGATAAAGATAAGACATAACATTAAAGAATTTAACATAAAACATAATAAACATCCCCCCCACAATGGTTCCCATTATGAGGGAAGGCACAAAGTCCAGTCCCCGTCCCCAGTTCACCCATTGTCGGGCCTATTGAGACCTGCACAGTCGCCGCTATGGGGGCCGATGTTCCAGGCCCTTCTTCACCGGGTGATGGTGCTCCGGCGACGGGAGAACCCTCTCAGCGGGTGCCTGTAACGGCCGCTTCCTTGCTGGAGACCGCGGCTTCCAACGTCAACAGGCCGTGCTGGATGGAGCTCCACAACTGGCGATCTCGGCGAGAGATCCCCCGGCTCCCGATGTTAACGTTCAGCGCCGCAGCCCGCGGCTGGCCGATCCACAGTCCCGCAGCTCCGCGATGTTCCCACCAGGTTTCCCATTAAATCTTTGTTTTCCGCCCCCTCCCTGCCGCAATCTCACTGTAAACCTAGGTCCTCAATTACTCTACTCTGGGCAAAAGACTCTACATTTACCCAATCTATTCCTCCATATTTTTGTACACCTCTAAAAGATCACACCTCATTCTCCTGCACTCCAAGGAATAAAGTCCTAGCCTGCTCAACCTCTCTCAATAGCTCAGGCCTTCGAGTCCTGGCAGCATCCTCGTAAATCTCAGCACCCTTTTCAGCTTGACAGCATCTTTCCTGCAACGTGACAAAAACTGAACACAATATTCTAAATGTGGCCTCACAACGTCTTACACAACTGTATTATGACCTCCAAACTTCTATACTCAATACTCTGTCTGATGAAGGCCAATCTTCCCAATGCCTTTTCCACTAGTCATACCACTTTCAAAGAGCAATGTACCTGCACTCCCAGATTCCTCTCCTCCACAATGATTTGCATAGTCCTACCATTTAAGCTCACTAGTCTATAGTTCCCAGACATTTCCTTGCAAGACTTCTTAAATAGAGACACAACATTAGCCACCCTCCAATCTTCTGGCACCCTACCCATATCTAATGTTTATACATATCTTTCACCCAATGCACCTGCAATTTCTTCACCGAAGGAAGTCTTTTCTGAGTGACCTATGAACAGTTCGGTTGGGACATTGTTGGCCGAAGGGCCTGATCCTGTGTGTGCTGTACGGTTCGCTGCTCTGATGCTGAATTTATTTCAGGTGGAGGCTCCTTCATCAGAACTGTTGGATGAACGGGAGGATGCTCTGGGAAGTGGGCCACCGCTCTGTAAACAAGTTAACAAATGGGATGGAGAAATTCAGAAAAATTGCGATAGACAAAGCTGTGTGTTATCAGTTTACCATGAACATGCAATCATTGCAAATGTGTAAATAACATACATGCCTATGCTTGCAATTATAAAGTGACATATTCAAATCACTGGTAGACACAAATGCTGGAGAAACTCAGCGGGTGAGGCAGCATCTATGGAGCGAAGGTATAGGTGACGTTTCGGTGTCGAGACCCTCCTTCAGACTTATTCAAATCACTGGATCTTCAATGAGAAGAGTATTAGTAAAATGACCCACAATGGGAAAGCTTTTATTCCTGAACATAATTAAGTAGATTCTAATTTAATCTACAAGGAATTTACCCTTCCCAATGGGTCCACCTCGGATTCCAGCCTGTCACCGTGTTATCTAAAGGAAGAGAAAAGTAAATTCAGTTGTTAGGCCCCGCTCTTAGTCATTTAAACCCTGCGATTCCAGCGGGAGAAGTTGCCGTTGCGGGAGCTCGGAAAAGCGGTCTCCCACCAGGGCCCTGCGAGCTCCCGATGTCCCTGTCCACCGGGCCTGCGGCCGGAGCCTCCGAAGCTCTGAAGTCGGGTCGCAGCCGCGCGCCACCGCGGCTCTCCCCGTTCCAAAGTCGGCCAGCTCAGCGATGGAGAGTCCGCGACTGGAGCGGCTCCGCGACTGGAGCCCTCGGGTTGGTTCAGGTTGGAGAATAATGTTCTCCACTATTTCTCCCGACAGGGAAAAAGTCGGGTCTCCATACAGGGAAGAGATTAAACGGTTTCCCCCCCCCCCCCCCCCCCCCCCCCCCCCCCCCCCCCCCCCCCCCCCCCCCCCCCCCCCCCCCCCCCCCCCCCCCCCCCCCCCAACATATACACAGCTAAAAAATAATAAAAACTTGAATCAACACATACATTTAACGAGACAAAAATTAAAAAAAAGACAAGGGCTGCTGTTAGGCGCGCCACACCACAAGTTTGGCCCTGTTCAACAGTACATACTTTATACCCGGATCACTGCAACTGTAATTCATTGACTGGAAAGTTGATTGGCTATTAAAAGCAGGATTGAATTCCAGGAGCATGACTCAATATGAAAACTCCAACAGAGGGCATTTAGTCTGGCTGTGTTGTGTCAGCTAGTGTAGTCAACGACTTTGTTGAGTGGCGTGGGCGGAATCACCTGCAGCTCAACACCGACAAGACAAAAGAGTTAAGGGCTTGTCCCACTGTACCAGGTAATTCAAAAGTTCTCCCGAGTTTCCCCTGATTCGAACTTGGAGAATTACGGTAATAGCCGCTCACAGGTACTCGGGGCTCTCGTGTTCATTTTTCAACATGTTGAAAAAACTTCACGAACTTACCGCTTTTCCCGAGTACCTGCCGTTAGCGTTACGAGCCGCTAAGAGACATCCCGAGCTCCGACGTACCCGCTATGTACATTCTACGTACCTACCACGAGTTTGATTTTTTTTTAAAACTCAGGAGAGCTCGTAAGTAAACTCGTATAGTGGGACAGGCCCTTTAGTGGTGGACTTTAGGAGGAGAGGAACACCCCTGTCCCCTGTCTCCATCCCCCTCACCCCCCAGCACTCCCGCCCCTCCTCCTCACCCTCCCTCTTCTTTCCCCTCTCCCTCTCCCTCTCCCTTGGCGTTTACCTGGACAGTAAACTGGAGTGGTCCAGGAAGACTGAGGCCCTGTACAAGAAGGGACAGAGCCGGCTGTTGTTTTTGAGAAGGCTCCGCTCCTTCAACATCTGCAGTAATCGGTGGTAGCCAGTGCCATCTTCGTCGCTGCCGTGTGCTGGGGCAGCAGGGCGAAGGTCTCGGACGCCAATAGGATCAACAGACTCATCAGGAAGGCTGGTTCAGTCCTGGGGGCGGACTTGGATTCACTGGAGGTTGGTTTTGGAGGGGAGGATGCTCCTCAAACTGCGGATAATACAGCTCACCCCCTCCATGACACACTGGTCAACCTGAGGAGCACCTTCAGCAACAGACTGGTTCCACCAAGATGCAGCACAGAACGCCACAGAAGATCCTTCTTCCCTGTGGCTATCAAACTGTACAACTCCTTCCCCTTCTGTCGTGGGGTAGACTGACTCCTCCCCCCCCCCCCACCCCCCAATCTTTGTACATCCCCAATCCTTCCCACTCGTCACTTTAATTTCATGTATATTGTGCTTTATGACTGTTGGCCGATCAGTTTCCCTCCTGGGAGAAACAAAGTTCTATCGTATGGTAGAGCAGAGATATTCAGCAGTAAAATTCCAATAATCTGCTATCCGATTGTCTGGCAAACGGAATGTTCTTCATTTGGGCCGCAGGGTGCAGGTTTCTGCCCTCCCTTTCACACACCAGCATTCCCTTTTGGACGCCTAACATCGCCAGAGGCCCGGGTTCGATCCCACACTGCGGGTGCTGTCTGTACGGAGTTTGTACGTTCTCCCCGTGACCGCTTGTGTTTCCTACGGCTTTCTCCGGCTTCCTCCCACACTCCAAAGACGTGCAGGTCTGGAGGTGAATTGGCTTCTAGAAAGTGTGAATTATCCCTCGAGTGTGGGGGGAAATGGTATCGCAGCGGTAGAGTTGCAGCTTCACAGGTCAGAGACCCGGACTTGATCCTGTCTACGGGCGCTGTCTGTACAGAGTTTGCACGTTCTCCCTGTAACCTCGTGGGTTTTCTCTGGGTGCTCTGGTTTACTCCCACATTCCAAAATCACACCCACTTTTAGGTTAATTGGCCGATATAATTGTCCCCAGTGTGTGGGATAGACCTTGTGTAAGGGGGATCGATCGCTGGTCGGTGCGGACTCAGTGAGCCGAAGACCCTGTTTCCGCGCTGTATCTCTAAACTGGCACACGGCAATCTTGTTTCCCACACACCAACAATGTCCCTAAAGCTCACCAGGTCCCTAGATCTAGCACTCCCTTTATGCTCTCCAGGATCATTGAAAAATGTATTATATTATTGCATATCATTGAAAAACAAAAGTATTTTGGAGGATTATGGAAACTGCAGCTGCTGCTTTACAAAACAGGGCACAAAGTGCTGGAGTAACTCAGCGGGTCAGGCAGCATCTATGGAGAACATGGATAGGTGGTGCTTCATGTTGAGATGTGTTCCTGTCCATGTTCTCCAGAGTTGCTGCCGGACCTGTTGATTTATTTCATCTCTTTGTGTGTATTAACCAGCATCTGCATTCCTTGATTCTACATCAGTCCTAGTGGTGCAGGCTTCTTCCTGAACCACTATCATCTGCATTTAGTCCATCAGGTCATTATCAGTGATGTTGCCAGGGCCTGAGGGCCTGAGCTGTAGGCACAGGTAGGGCAGGGTTGGATGGGTCGGATTGGGATCCTTCTTCCCTCCTTTAGGTCCCAACCGCAAAACGGCACCTGCCCATGTTCTCCAGGTACGCTGCTTGGCCTATTGAGTTACTCCAGCACTTTGAGTCCAGAAAATCTGTTTGTCTGGAACTACCAAAGTCCCCAAGATGCTGGATTAGTAGAGTCGACTGCCTGCCCCTCTTCCGGGCCTACATCCGTGCCCGCATGTCCCAGGAGAGGGAACACGCAGTGCCCACGGGAACTCTGTCCTTCCGTGAACTTAATTATTGATAAAGTTGGCGACATAATAATTTGATGACTGTTGGTAAACTGCCAATATAGGCAGCCTTTGATTGTGTTCATACTCTGTATGTTTGTTTTTGTTTTTTGAATAAAAGTATTTGTTAGAAACAAATGATGCTGGATTTGGGAAGCTTTACTGCATGGACATCACAGGCAAGAAGAGTGGACTTGAGCAGATGATCCATAGTTTAAGCTCCAAACAAAATACATAGACAATACATAGGATGGCACAGTAGCACAGCAGTAGAGTTGCTGTCTAACGGCGCCAGTGACCTGGGTTCGATACAGACTATGGGTGCTGTCTGTACGGAGTTTGTACATTCTCTCTTCGACTGCATGGGTTTTCCCTGGGTGCTCCGGTTTCCTCCCACACTCCTTTGGAAGTGAATTGGCTTCGGTAAAAAATGTAAATTGTCCCTTGTGTGTAGGATATGGGGTGATCGTAGGGTGCGCAGACTCGGTGGGCCGAAGAACCTATTTCCACGCTGTATCTTTAAACTAAACTAAACGATGGGACACTGGGATTTTGGTTCCCACACACTGTCTCGGATCGTCTAAGAAACAATTAGACAGGTAACTAGACAGACGGATGGTTCGACCCCCCCCCCAACCGCGGGAGAAAAGGGAGGAAAGAAGATAAAGGGCCTGTCCCACTTGGGCGATTTTTCCGGCGACTGCCTGCGACTGTCGTAGTCGTAGCAGGTCGCCGAAAAACCGGCGTCTGGACCCCCCTCTCTACGACAATGTCTACGACAACCTACCGCCTAGTCGGAGTCAAGCTATGGCACGCTACCGACAACCGGCGACCCATTAGGACGTCCACCTATGACAGCCTACGTCACCTGGGGACAACTACGACCGCACCTACATCAGGAGAAGTCACGCTACGCTCATTGGCGTCAAACCCACTGTCGCCGACTGTCTCCGAAAATGTTTCAACGCGTTGAAAATCCAGCGGCGACCAGAAAGACGCTACGACTCTTTGGGCGACTGAGGAGAGAGACGACTCACGACCATACAGGCCACGACCGCGTGACGACAGCCTAGTCGCCTGTAGTCACCTAAGAAATCGCCTAAGTGGGACAGGCCCTGAAGACTCTATTGCCTTCCATCACAGTGGGGAATGTGGAGGAGCTGCTGTGGTGGATGTTTATGTCAAACTTTTATGTAGTTGTGTGTCTTGTTGCTTTTTTGTTATGATGACTGTATGGCAAATCAATTTGCTCCTATATTGCAAAAGTAAATTGGCTAATAAATTATGATTATGATTATGATGAATAGGGCAGGTTTGGAGAGATATGGGCCAAATGCTGGCAGGTGGGACTAGTGTAGTTGGTCGGTGTGGGCAAGTTTGGGCCGAAAGCACTGTTTCCGTGCTGTACGACTCTATGACTCAAGGGGAAGATACATCAGCCATGATTGAATGGCGGAGTAGTCTAGACGGGCCAAATATCTTAATTCTGCTCCTATAACTTATTAACTTATGAACAAAATATTTCGACTACTGTGTAGAATATAATATTCCACAATGCATTATTTTATTGAGTTATGGAGAGAGGTAAGATTCTGTGAGGTGACCCGATGAGGCTTCAAGAATCCTCTGACCAGTCCAGTTGGCAAGGGCCATGAAAAGAGGTACTTAAAATGTAGGCTTTTGTTTTATGTCCCATGCAATATTATAATCAAAGTGATTGCCAAAGCTGATCACATGTGGCCTTAATCTCCTTAAGTGATTAGTAGGTATTAGCAATATGCACCTCAGGAGCCAGGGAGAGTGTGAGCAGTTGAACAGATGCCTTTTGTTCTGTCCGTGTGCTTGGGAGAATCTATAAATCACGTTGAGATGCTGTTTATCTAATGGAAACCACGAAGCGTTGAGTTGCCGCATGTGACGACCTTTCTATCATGGAGTGCTCCAACCAGGAACTTGAGTACCCACAGAAGCTGCTGAATTACATGGACGGATTTCTGATATCCAAGGTAAGCAAGCATTATATGAAGCCTTGGATGGAGTTATTGATCACTTTTCATCTGAAATGTATGTACTGGTCATTCGGACCTAACCCATGATATCGATATGGCGGTCCAGTCAGAGGCATACAGTGTGGAAACAGGCCCTTCGGCCCGACTTGCCCATGCTGACCAACATGTCCCATCTACACTAGTCCCACCAGCCAGCGTTTGGCTCGCATCCTTCTGAACCTATCCTATTCATGTCCAAATGTTTCGTAAACATTGCGATAGTACCTGCCTCAACTACCTCCTCTGGGAGCTGGTTCCATACACCCACTACCCTTTGTGCAAAAAAAATGACCCCTCGGGCCCCTATTAAATCTTTCCCCCTTCATCTTAAACCCATGTCCTCTGGTTCTCGATTCCCCTAGCCTGCTCAACCACTCCCTATAGCTCAGACCCTCAAGTCTTTATGGATGTTCCGATTTCTTCCCACATTCCAAAGACGTGCCTGGTTTGCAGGTTAATTAGCTTCGGTAAATTGTCCCCTAGTGTGCAGGATACAAAACTTGGATAACAGACCTAGTGTGTGGGTGATTGCTGTTCAGCATGGATTTGGTGGGCCTGTTTCCACACTATATCTCTCTCACTATACTAAACCTGAACAGGAGAATTAATCTTCCTTCCAACTAAGATCATAACTGATAAGAGCAAAATTAGGCCACTCGAACCATCAAGTCTACTCCACCATTCAATCATGGCTGATCCATCTCTCTCTCCTAACCCCATTCTCCTGCCTTCTCCCCATATCCCCAGACACCCTCTACTAACCAAGAATCTATCTATCTCTGTCTTAGAAATATCCATTCACTTGGCCTCCACAGCCTTCTGTGGCAATGAATTCCACAGATTCACCACCCTCTGACGAAAGAATTCACAGTATCACTACGCAGTAAATTGAATCAGGAGAGGTTGCCATGTATTGTAAAACCTCGATAAACGAAAGCACTTAGGACTTAGCACTGGTGGTTCTGAGCTAGCTGATTTTCCAACACAATTTTAATTCACATATTCTTTCAGTATTATGCAGCGTAATACATTTTCCTGTGAACCCAATGAGTTTAAAGGGACTACTGGAAATAAGGATAGACACAAAAAACTGGAGTAACTCAGGTTCTTCAGAACTGTCTGAAGTCTGAAGATGAGTCCCGACCCGAAACATCACTTATTCCTTCTCTCCAGAGATGCCGTCTGACCCGGTGGGCTACTCCAGCTTTTTGTGTCTACCTTCGGTTTAAACCAGCATCTGGAGTTCCTTCCTACACGTACTGAAAGTAAGGCCAAGATGAGTTAAAAGAGAGCATGAGAAATGGGAGTGTTCAAATGGGAGTGTGGAGAATAGGGTCCTAATTAGTCAAAGTCGAAGTAAACATTATTGTCAATTCAAATAATGCAACAAGTAGTTACACAGAGGATTGAAATTGCATTTCCCACATACTCCAAATGTGCAAGTAATATTTATTTATAACACAGACAGACAATCTACCATTAAAAATACCATTAAAAAATATACCATTAAAAATAGACATTATATAGTGTGCCAGAGTCTAGTAACATTTTGAGGAATGTTATTAAAGTGCAATAATAAAAGATACAATATAGAAAAGTGCAAATAGCATACTGCAGACATTGAGTTAAAGTTATTTGACAGTCGGTTGATCTTTGTTAGTGTATTGTTCATGGAATTTTCTTGAGTGAGTTGAGTAGTCTGATGGCCTGAGGGGAAAAGCTGTTTTTGAATCTGGTGGCTCTGCACCGCATGCTGCGGTAGCGCTTGCCGGATGGAAGGGGGGGGGGGGAACAGTTTGTGTGCTGGATGGGTGGTGTCTTTGATGATATTGGTTGTTCTCTTGCGACAGCGAGATGGGTATAAGTCGGGGATTGCTGGTTGCGGTGATCTGGTGATCTTCTCCGCTGTCCTCACCACTCTCTGTAGGGCCTTCTGGTCAGCAGCAGAGCAACTGCCGTACCAGACTGAGAGACTGCTGGTAAGATGCTCTCAATGGCACCCCGGTAAAAGGTGGTGAGGGCAGAAGGGGGGAGGTCGGCTCTCCTCAACCGTCGAAGGAAGTGGAGGCGTTGCTGTGCTTTCTTCACTAGGGAGATGGTGTTGGTGGACCATGTCTGATCATCTGTGATGTGCACTCCCAGGAACTTGGTGCTTTTCACAGACTCCACTGCACTGCCATTGATGGTGAGTGGGTTGTGTACCGTCTGTTTCTTCCTGAAGTCCACAGTTATTTCTTTTGTTTTATTGACATTTGTTTTATTGACATTTTCACACTCCTTTTAAGTTTAAAAGGAGTCTGAAAAACAGTGGGAAACAGGGCCCTGGTGAGCTTAAAGCGAGTGTGGAGAGACAGGCTGATGGTGTATTCAAAGGGAGAGTGGAAACAAGGCTGCTATAGTGCAAACAACATTCAGAGGGCATAGGTTTAGGGAAAGAGGGGAAACTGTAAATAGGAACCTGAGTGGCAATGATTTTATTGCAGTGGGTGGTGGGTGTATGGAATAAGTTGCCAGAGGGGTAATAATAATAAACTTTATTTCAGACTCAAGGTCCAGACAACATTACATAAAAATGCATTGCATATTAAAAAATATCATGAAGTACATTTAAAATCTTAGTATATCACTTACAAAAGCATCATAAATTATATATTAAAAAAACACAATACATGAATTAAAATCCAGAATAAAAGAATGATCAATGTCCTACAACGAGACAACGATACCAGTGTCTCCACAACTGGGATTCGTAGCGTGTAGTGCTAAACCTTATGTTTGACAAGGCCACAATAATTACATTTTTAGAGTCATTTATCCTGCAAATGAATTTATACATATGATTTTCTTAGGATAGCTTCTAAAGTACTGACTCCTGCAGCCACAAACATGTTACTAGCACTACACCATGTAGGTTTCCTTAGCACTGTTCTCATGGCATGATTATAGGCCACTTTTAGCCTCTGCAAACTTGTCTTTCCATAGTTCGACCACAGGTGCGAAGTGTAGAGGCGTGTGCAATATGCTCTAAACCGCGACATCTTCACCACATCTGCACACGCAACAAACTTACGCAAGAGAATATTCGCCTGTACATACAGCATGCGTCGTTGCCTACAAATATCCTCATCATCTGTCATTTGTTCTGTAATAAAATGCCCTAGATATTTTACCTTATTACAGACACTAAGATTATTGTCAGACAATTTAAAATCAGGAAATTTTAGACATTTATCCTCTTTGGTTCTACAGATCATAACAACACTCTTACAAGCATTATATTTAATATCATGTTCCACACCATACACAGAACATATAGTAAGGAGTTGCTGTAGACCAGCGCTAGATGGACTAAAGATCGCAAGATCATCTGCATACATAATATGGTTCACTAGAATATTACCAATCACGCACCCAGTATTACAGGCTTTCAATTGATTGGACAGATCATCAATATATAGATTATAAAGGACTGGGGACAAAATTCCCCCTTGTCTAACACCATTGCTAATCCCAAATGGGGCTGAGACCCTATTGCCCCATTTTATTTGCATAGTCTGGTGGGCATAACAGTAGGCCAGAATTCTCACAATGTATTTAGGCACCCCTCTTTGACTCATTTTACTCAGTCAAAAAGGCACAACAGAGGACGTGTTTCATCAGGAAGTACAATCTGCCACAGGCAATGATAGTCCAATTCCGATGGTAAAGTCTGTTCTCACCTTCTCCATCATGGTCTGGTTTGGCTCAGCCACCAAGCACAACACCCGGAGGCTGCAGCGAATTGTCCGATCAGCTGAGAAGATTATTGGCTGCAACCTTCCCTCCATTGATGAACTGTACACTGCAAGGGCCAGGAAGCAGGCGGGCAAGATCATCTGGCCCTGCCACAAACTCTTTGAATCACTTCCCTCTGGAAGGCGACTCCGGACTGTCAAAGCTGCCACAGCCAGACATAAAAACAGTTTTTATCCACGAGTACTCAACAGCCAAAAATCTGTAGCCTCCCTTTGATCTGGTATTTTGTTGGTTCTCATGCTTGATCAATGGTGTTTTATCATTAATGTTTTATTATTATTAATGTTTAGTGTTTTCTGAATCATTCGTAACTGTCACTATGTCATGTTGTTACTTGTGGGCGGAGCACCAAGGCAAATTCCTTGTATGTGAATACTTGGCCAAAAAACTTACTTCCTTACTTGCTTGCTTACTTTAACAAACAGCTTTCTGTGATTAACACGATCAAAGGCTTTGGAAGCATCAATAAAGCACATAAGGATTGAAGAGTTTTTGCCTCTATATTTGTTTACAATCTCCTTTATGCCCAAGTCAGTGCCATGTTTAGCTTTAAAACCAAACTGGTTATCTGTGGAGTTAACAGACTCATGTATTCTATCCAGCAGAACTCTTTCTAAGACTTTTGACAATATGCTGGCTAAAGCTATGGGCCTGTAATTATTTAGGCTGCCTACTTTACCAGCTTTGTCCTTAATGACCGGCACTAGCAGGGTAAGTGGAGGCAGGTACGATAACAACATTTAAAAGACTATTGAGGAGCTGCATGGATAGTAAAGGCATAGAGGGATATGGGCCAAATCTGGACATACGGGGCGAGTGAAGATGGGGCATCTTGGTCGACATGGGCAAGTGGGTGGAAGGGCCTGTTTGTAGTGGCCATTTGGCTTAATTTTGTATGTCATAAATTATGGCATTTGCCTTTAAATTTTGTCTGCCTGTAATTATGTGGGTGGAATTTATCATGCAGTCGGAGCGTGTTTGCTGCTGGGATTCCTCCGCAGAAACTGTTAGCTTTTTAGTTTAGTTCGGAGGAGCATGGTGAGAAGGAATATCTTTTGACCATGTGGAGTTTTCTAACGTCTCAAAGCGACATGCTGAAGTTTGACAAAGATTAAAGTGTACGAGTCAAATAAGAAGGTTGGATGAATATCTTACTGCTTTGCTTTGACAATAAAGAAACTATTAATCAAAAGACTGTGTTGTGAAGATTTATCTTTCGAGAAGCTTTGAAGCTTGTTTCAGGTCTGAAGAAGGGTCTCGACCTGAAACGTCGCCTATTTCCTTCGCTCCATAGATGCTGCCTCACCCGCTGAGTTTCTCCAGTATTTTTGTCTACCTTCGATTTTCCAGCATCTGCAGTTCCTTCTTAAATAAAAATAAAAGCATTTGTTCTAGTAAATTTGGATTCATTCAAAAGGCCGCGCTTAATGGCCCAGAAGGCCGCATGCGGCCTTAAGGCCACAAGTTCCCCACCCCTGGGCTAGAGGGAACGATCTCTTGAACGATATAATAATCTGCCACTATACTGTTTCCATGCTGTATGACTCTATTAGTTTATAGTTCACTGAGGTACAGTGAAAAGCCTTTTGTTCCATGCTAACCAGAAAGACAATACATGTTTACAATCAAGCCTGAAGAAGAAGTGTCTCGACCCGAAACGTCACCCATTCCTTCCCTCCAGAGATGCTGCCTGTCCCATTGAGTTACTCCAGCGTTATGCGTCTACCTTTGATTTAAACCAGCATCTGCAGTTCTTTCCTACACCATTTACAATCAAGCCATCCGCAGATACATGATAAAGGGGATAGTGTGAATAACATTTAGTGCAAGGTAAGTTAAGGATAAGGGCTAGGCCATTTAGAACGGAGTTGAGGAAAAACTTTTTCACCCAGAGAGTTGTGAATCTGTGGAATTCTCTGCCTCAGAAGGCAGTGGGGGCCAATTCTATGGATGCTTTCAAGAGAAAGTTAGATAGAGCTCTTAAAGATAGCAGAGTCAAGGGATATGGGGAGAAGGCAGGAACGGGGCACTGATTGTGGATGATCAGCCATGATCACAGTGAATGGCTCGAAGGGCCGAATGGCCTACTCCTGCACCTGTTGTCTCTTGCCTATTGTCTATTGTAAAGCCCAGTATGACTAATGTGAAGCATGATATGAATCTGGTTACAGACAATGTTTGCTGCCTGTGAATTGGGAGTATTTGATGTCCTTCAGGAGGCTGCTGTTCCACTCTCCTCCAGTGCTGTTGCGGGCCTCCTTGGCACCAGTGCTGACGGCATGGAAAGACTACTCTCTGCATGCGTTGGACTCCAGCTGCTCGAGGTCACGGAGCATCAAGGTGAAGGTACTCAACTTTCTTGGTTATCAATCCAAGAACACGATAGGGAATTGGGATTTGCAAGTACCCCATGATGTTTTATTTAGATTATCCAAGCCCGATGTGTTTCTTTTACGTTCCGTTTTAGTCTTAGAGATACAGAGCGTGGAAACAGGCCCTTCGGCCCACTGAGTCCACGCCGACCAGCGATCCCCGCACACGAACACTATCCGACACACAATAAGGACAATAGACAACAGGTGCAGGAGTAGGCCATTCGGCCCTTCGAACCAGCACCACCATTCACTGTGATCATGGCTGATCATCCACAATCAGTACCCCGTTGCTACCTTCTCCCCATATCCCTTGACTCCGCTATATCTAAAAGCTCTATCTAACTCTCTCTTGAAAACATCCAGAGAATTGGCCTCCACAGCCTTCTGAGGTAGAGAATTCCACAGATTCACAACTCCCTGGGTGAAAAAGTTTTTCCTCATCTCCGTTCTAAATGGCCTACCTTTTATTCTTAAACAATGTCACCATTTTACCGAAGCCAATTAACCCACAAACCTGTACGTCTTTGGAGTACGAGGGGAAACCGGAGCTTCCAGCGAAAACCCACGCAGGTGAAGGGTGAGAACATTCCAACTCCGTACAGACAACACCCGCAGTCAGGATTGAACCCGGGTCTCTGGCGCTGTAAGGCAGCAACTCTACCGCTGCGCCACCGTGCTGCCTCAGTCCTCCCTATCCACATCTTTAGTCCACACATTAGACAATAGACAATAGGTGCAGGAGCAGGCCATTCGGCCCTTCGAGCCAGCAACGCCATTCAGTGTGATCATGGCTGATCATCCCCAATCAGTACCCCGTTCCTGCCTTCTCCCCATATCCCCTAACTCCGCTATTTTTAAGAGCCCTATCTAGCTCTCTCTTGAAAGCATCCAGAGAACCTGCCTCCACCGCCCTCTGAGGCAGAAATTTCCACAGACTCACAACTCTCTGTGAGAAAAAGTGTTTCCTCGTCTCCGTTCTAAATGGCTTAGTCCTTATTCTTAAACTGTGGCCCCTGGTTCTGGACTCCCCCAACATCGGGAACATGTTTCCTGCCTCTAGCATGTCCAAGCCCTTAACAATCTTATATGTTTCAATGAGATCCCCTCTCATCCTTCTAAACTCCAGAGTGCACAAGCCCAGCTGCTCCATTCTCTCAGCATATGACAGTCCCGCCATCCCGGGAATTAACCTTGTAAACCTACGCTGCACTCCCTCAATGGCAAGAATGTCCTTCCTCAAATTAGGGGACCAAAACTGCCCACAATACTCCAGGTGTGGTCTCACTAGGGCTCTGTACAACTGCAGAATGAAATTAACTCATGCTCATTAACATCTGACCCCGTGCTAATTTAATGCTGACACTCTATCTGAGTTAATAAATGGATTAACTTAATTGTTGAAGAAGCACAAATATTTTGTGCAAATATATTAGCATATCCAATTAAAATAATACCCCAAGACCAATGAACCAACTAATCAGAGGTTAAACGTATCTCTACTCCCAAAACCTCTGAGATGTCAATTTTCTCATGAATCATACTCTGAGCTCAGATCATAGCTGGCAGAGCTGCTGCATTACAGCGCCAATGACCCGGTTCGATCCTGACCTCAGGTGCTGTATGTACTCAGTTTGTACTTTCTCCCCATTTGGGTTTTCTCCGGGTGCTCCCGTTTTCTCTCACAGTCCAAAGATGTGCAGGTTCGTAGGTTAATTGGCTTCTGTGAATTGTCCCTAGTTTTGTGTAGGATAGAAGGAGTGATCGCTGGTCGGCGGGGACGGTGGGCCGAAGGGCCTGTTTTCACGCTCTAAAGTAAACTAAACTTGAAATCACATGAACAAATGACATTGTGCATACAAAATTACCGTGTAAGATTTTGGCATATTCTGGGCATTTTCGTCTGAAGAAGGGTCTCAACCCGAAACGTCACCTACTACTTTTCTCCAGAGATGCTGCCTAACCAGCTGAGTACTCCAGCTTTTTGTGTCTATCTTCAATACTTCATATGTTGCTCCAAGGAAGTCTGATTGTGAAAACATTAACATTGGAAATGTAATTAGCATCTACAGTGCATAGTCATAGAATCATGGAGTGATACAGTGCAGAAACAGGCCCTTCAGCCCAACTTGCCCACACACGTCCCAGCTACAAAAGGTCCCACCTGCCCGCGTTTTCTCCAAATCCCTCCAAACCTGTCCTATCCACATAGCTGTCTAACTGTTTCCTAAATGGTGGGATTTGTATGTTGGGAATGTACTGAATAGAAAAGCGATTCAAATTTTTTCCTTTGACATAACATCTTTCCTTTGCTACAGAAGCCTGTGGAGGCCAAGTCAGTGGATATATTTAAGGCAGAGATGAATAGATTCTTGATTAGTATGCTGCCGGTGGTTACGGGGAGAAGGCAGGAGAATGGGGTTAGGCGGGAGAGATAGATCAGCCCTGATTGAATGGCGGGGTAGACTTGATAGCTTAATTCTGGCAGGCCGAATGGCCTAATTCTGCTCCTATCACTTATGACCTTATGATAACCAGTCAAAGCATTGATTACATTTTCTTTCATGTGCAGCCTTGTACAGTAATACAGATTTATCCAGAGTCTACCTGACGAGGACCAGTCCCAAGACTTTGCATCATTCAATCGCATACTACTCACAGACCATCTACCATTGTTTTTCCTACGTGACTGATGCCATCAGGTAAGAACGCCGTAGGTTTTTAGTTTTGTTGTTAACATTTCTCCTGCAGTAGAGTTCAGTGGGAGAGTCTAGGAACAGAGGCCACAGCCTCAGAATTAAAGGACATACCTATAGAAAGGAGATGAGAAGGAATTTCTTTAGTCGGAGGATGGTGAATCTGTGGAATTCATTGCCACAGAAGGGTGAGGAGACCAAGCCAATGGATATTTCTAAGGTGGAGATAGACTTGATTAGTGCGGGTGTCAGGGGTCATGGGGAAAAGGCAGGAGAATGGGGTTGAGAGGGAGAGATTGATCAGCCATGATTGAATGTCGGTTGGGCCGAATGACCTAATTCTGCTCCGACAACAAATGAATTTATGAACATATGTATCAAGGTGCATTGAAACAAGGTGAATTTCAAATGATTGTTGATTATGCAGGAGATACAGTTCACAGTCGGGCTTGTCAGGATGTTTGTTTTTTGAATGTTTGAAAGCCATTTCAAACATCTCTTTAGTCAGAGGGTGATGAACCTGTGGAATTCATTGCCACAGAAGGCTGTGGAGGCCGTCAGTGGATATTTTTAAGGCAGAGATAGATAGATTCTTGATTAGTACAGGTGTCAGAGGTTATGTAGAGAAGGCAGGAGAATGGGGTTAGGAGGGAGGGATAGATCAGCCATGATTGAATGGTGGAGTAGACTTGATGGGCCAAATGACCTAATTCTACTCCTTATGACCTTATGATCTCATTGTAGTTGGGTCACAGTTGGGGCTGTCACCGGTAGCCTTTAGAGATACAGCGCGGAAACTGGCCCTTCCTGCTGGTGCCAGCCAGCGATCACCCTGTACACCAGCACTATCCTATATTATCTTACAACCCTTCTTCTTTTGTGTCCATCTTCCATGTTTCAAATGTTGACCTCGCTGTCATCGTCCGTCCTGAAAAGGACGCAGGCTTCCGGCGACAATCAGTGGGAGCCATCGCTTGTCGTAGTAGATGATGGTGGTAGCAGAATTAGCTCGGGATACTTCCAGCTTCCAGCCCCTGCGACGTGGACATTTCTGCTATGGGGCCACAGTCTTAGAACCAGGGGCCACAGTTTAGAATAAAGGGGAGGCCATTTAAGACTGAGGTGAGAAAAAACGTTTTCACCCAGAGAGTTGTGAATTTGTGGAATTCTCTGCCACAGAGGGCAGTGGCGGCCAAACCACTGGATGGATTTAAGAGAGAGTTAGATAGAGCTCTAGGGGCTAGTGGACTCAAGGGATATGGGGAGAAGGCAGGCACAGGTTATAGATTGGGGACGATCAGCCATCATCACAATGAATGGTGGTGCTGGCTCGAAGGGCCGAATGGCCTCCTCCTGCACCTATTTTCCATGTTTCTATGCTATGGGGCCACCTGCAATCCTGTGTAGTCAGGAACTGCAGATGCTAATTTAAACCAAAGACAGAAACAAAAAGCTGGAGTAACTCAGCGGGTCAGGCAGCATCTCTGGAGAACATGGACACAGAGTGCTGGAGTAACTCAGCGGGTCGGGCAGCATCTCTGGAGAAAAGCAACAGGGACCTACAATCCTGCATGCCTTTGGAGTGCAGGAGGAAACTGGAACACCCGGAGAAAACCCACGCAGGTCACAGGGCGAACGTGCAAAGTACCCGTAGTCAGGATTGAACCCGGGTCTCTGACGCGGTAAGGCAGCAACTCTACCGCTGCGCCACCGTGCCGCCCCGCACCTCTCAACTCCAATCACCTGGGTTTGATCCTAGCCTCCGGTCCGATCGAAAATCCTTCTTCAGACTGCACCCAGTCTGGAGGAAGGTTCACACCCCGAAACGCCACCTATTCTTTTTCTCCAGAGATGCTGCCTGACCCGCTTGGTTACACCAACATTTTGTGTCGATCTTCAGTACAAACCAGCTTGTGCAGTTTCTTCCCACACGTAATGATTGAAGTGCTCTGCCGGTAAGCCGGCATGGATGCAAAAGCGTAGATAGTCTCTTGTGTCTGATGGTTTGTACATGAGCGTTGAGCAAGATAGAGAAAGGAATGGGACTTGGATTTCAGCCAAAGAACCTAATCGTTTTTAGCTCGTGAAAATGCTTATTAAAAGTATTGATGTATTGTTTCAGTGAGAATTTATCTTTCAATATTCTGCTTCAGGGAAGGGAAAAGCCAATATATGCGGGCATTTGGTGTTTCGTCTGATGAAATCTTTGAAGCCCTCTACAGGTACTGTGCTATTCTTTAGAGTCCTTGAACAATGAATTTCAAAGTAGTTGATGTCAAACATTAAGAATTGTGGCTGCATCCCAGACCATCGGGCAAACCAGTCTCCCTTCCATTGACTTCATATACATGACCATACAAAGTGCCAATGTGCACGGCAAGATCAGCAGGTTTGCTGATGATAAAAAAGTAAGTGGTTTTCGAGATAGTGAAGATGGTTGTGAAAAATTGCAGCAGGATCTTGATCGACTGGCCAGATGGGCTGATGAAAGGTTGATGGAATTTAACACAGAGAAAAGTGAGAGGTTGCACTTTGGGAAGTCTAACACGGGCAGGACCTGCACAGTGAATGGCAGGCCTCTGGGGAGTGTTGCAGAACAGAGGCATCCCGGGGTGCATGTACACATGACATAAACTAAACAAAAAAAAGTAAAACTAAACATTGATGGAATTTTCCGACATTTTAATGTGTCGCTGACCTGTTATGCATTGCCCTCCAACTATGTTCATTCATCTCACATGTACACAGCCAACATTTTCCATGAAGCAACTATTAATGATAAACCAGTAATCCTGACCTCCCAAAACCTTCCTGTAGTTTTACATCCGTGGGTGTACATGTGTATAACATGGTGCCTCTTGCATGCCATACAGTCCCTCTTCTCTCCTCTCATCGGGCAAAAGATATAGATGTGCGAAAACGCACACCTCTAGAATCAGGGATAGTTTCTTCCCGGCTGTTAGTAGCAATGTTACAAAATTTTGAGATTTAAAAAATCAAGTCTGCAATTTATCCCATCAGATAATGCATAAAATAAGTTTAATTTGACACTTTCATATCTTCAGTATTAAAAAAGTTATGGCCATTTTCATATTCAGAAATTAGCATCTTTTTCCCTATTGCTTTTCCATTGACTTAACACAAAAGCTGTGATCAAGGACAGTGAAAATCCCAAAACTTTCTTAAAAATTAAGAGAAACTGAATGAACATTTTCAGTTATTATAGATAGAAACATTCTGAAACAAATATGAAACAATCTTACTTGGATGACCTGAAATTAAAGCATATAATTAGTTAGTTACCTAATTGTAGCTAATTACAAAATCTATATTACTAAAAGTCTGATTTTGACTGATTTTCGCTCGCTGTGCTGGAATTTCCGAGAGAACGCCGCCACCTATGGCCGTCAATTTTTGGCCAGCTCGCACAGAGTCCCCCTCAGCCTTCCTGGACCAGAGGATTTTTCCCATCGATGAAAAATCTGAGAGATATTAATTAAAATTCTGAGAGTTTTTTAACAAATTCCCCATTCTCTCTGCTGCCCCTGCTGGAGGGAGGGGGAGTGATTATAAAACCAGGAAGTGGTGTGCCTCACTCAGTCTCTGCAAGATGGAGGAACCAGAGGGTCACATCACTCTGAGCTCTGAATAGCACTGGACACATGTCTACTCAACTGTGAGTGCCCTTAATGTGGTTTGAAAATGAAAATATGGTTGGTTTGAAGTAAAAAGGCACTGCCTGCAAATGTTTGTTTGGGTGCTTTGGCTTGAAGTGAAAAGGCACTACTGCAAATGGTGGCTTGGGTGCTTTGGCTAACTTCCTGTTTGCACTGTATATTGATTTTAGATAAAACGCTACCACTTACGGCTGTGATATTTGGCCATCTTACTCAGTCCCCCTCCACTCAGCAGGTGCAGAGGATTCTTCCCATCAATGAAAAATAAAAGTGTTATTAGTGTTTAAAAAATGTTGAGAATCTCTCTCCTGTCATCAAGGCCACACCTTTTCTGGTGGGAGGGGGAGGGGTTATAAAACCCGGAAGTGTGTGTGTGGCTCAGTCTCTGCATGATGGGGGAGGGGGGGGGCGGGGGGAGAGGTCACGACTGTTTGAGCTGTGAATAAACTGAACACACTGAATGTCTACTGAACTGTGTGTTTGGTGTTTTGTGTGGTTTTATGGTGGTTTTATGGTGGTTTCACCCTGCTTGAAATGGTATGAAACTGCATTTGAATGTGGTGGCGTTGCACCCTGCATGAAATGGTATGAAGCTGCATTTGAATTTGGTGGCCTTGCACCCTGCTTGAAGTGGTATGAAACTGCACTTGAATTTGGTGGTCTTCGCACCCTGCTTGAAGTGGTAGGAAACTGCACTTGAATTCGGTGGCCTTGCACCCTGCTGAAAGTGGTATGAAACTGCACTTGAATTTGGTGGCCTTGCACCCTGCTCGAAGTGGTAAGAAACTGCACTTGAATTTGGTGGCCTTGCACCCTGCTTGAAATGGTAGGAAAATGGATTTGAATTTGGTGGCCTTGCACCCTGCTTGAAATGGAATTTCAAGGAATAGCCGTGAGTCAACTGCCAGCCCACCAGCCGTGAGTGAGCTGCCAGCACATCAGGCTTGAGGACTGAGCTGCCACCCCAAGAACCCATACCAGCGCTCCAGAAAGCCCCCCCACTGGCCACCAATATTGGAATTGGTGGAGAGGTGGAATATTGTGTCGTGGGACCAGCCCTCCAATGTGAACATGGGTCCCAACGGGTCCCACTTAGTCTAGTTCAATTACTAGATCTAAACATCTATCCATTTCTTAAGAAAAGGTTAACATTTTTTTAAAGCCTAAGTGTCCAAATAACATTCGCACAAGAATTCACAATATAACATGATTTTAAAATCTCATTGTCTTGAATTTATAGGCCAAATTGAAGGAATTTAGTGTTTAATTCCCGTAAATTAATGGCCATTTAAATTATCTTGCGATTGGGTTTTTGTGGAACGCGATCGTTTGGAACGTTGCGGTTTGCGGTGAATTTAACCCCCAGTCGGCAGGAAACATACTGCCGGTTCGTATAATTTCTAAGTCACCTTTTCGCAACATGAAATTTGCAATTAAAGGCATCCTAAGAAGCAGGTTTTTATGTAAAATTAAACTGTGTACCTTGTTTAGTCCCCTACGTGAGATCTGTCCCGTCATCGGCGTTCACGGCTTTAGAAGATGATTTTTAATTTACTCATGCTAATAAATGATCCAGCGTAGTTTAAAAATAACTCCATAAAACAAATGTCGGAGCGATTTCTCTTCAGCAACTAAACCCCCTGAGATTAATCGATTTGAATAGTCTGGAGAAAAACGGCATTTTAAACCCGCCACCCTCTCAAAAGCGCCAAAGTCGCGCACACGGGCAGTGGCAGAACTGCAGCGCCGCTACAGGTAAGTTTTGCAACATACCTACTATTAGCAGGCAACAGAAAAAAAAAAAGATTTCACCCAAAGAACCTGATCGTCTTTAGTTCATGAAGATGCTTATTATAGGTATTGATCCATTGTTTGAACAGAACAGTATTGATCATCCATTGAACAGAATCATCCCACCACAACCAGAGAGCAGTGCTGAGCTACCATCAACCTCGGACTATCCTTGATCGGACTTTGCTGGCTTTATCTTGCACTAAACGATATTCCCTTATCATGTATCTATACACTTGACTAGTCCGATTGTCATCATGTATTGTCTTTCTGCTGACTGGTTAGCACGCAACAAAAGCTTGTCACTATACCCCGGTACACATGACGATAAACTAAATTAAACTGGAACTGTACACGTTGCTACTTGGAGGATTGCACTTAGGTATGGAAATACTCTACTGGACTGTTTGTCAGAAAAGAATTTCACTGCACATGTGACAATAAAGGACTATTGAACTGAATTGAATTGAATTCAATCTCTGAGCGTAGCAGACCATGTAGGGGAATCATAAATAGGGGTTGGGGTGGAAGATTGCAACCTTCACGTGGTCCGCCCTGTTTCGACGAATGCAATCAACCCGGCGTGCACAATCAAATAAGATCAAATAGAACAAGTTGTCCTACATCTTTAGGCTGTGCACGCCATACGCAAGAAGACAAAGGTAAATAGGGGTATGAACAATGAATTATATTGCACCCATATAAAACTCTGGTTGCACAACACTGGAGTATTCAATGCTGGCTCCTAATTTAGTTTAGTTTAGTTTAGATTAGTTTATTATTGTCAAGCGTACCATGATACAGTGAAAAGCATTTGTTGCATGCTATCCAGCCAGTGAAAATACAGTACATGACAAGGGGCTCGACCCGAAACGTCACCCATTCCTTCTCTCCAGAGATGCTGCCTGTCCCGCTGAGTTACTCCAGCTTTTTGTGTTCTATCTTCGGTTTAAACCAGCATCTGCTGTCCCTTCCTACACAGGATTATAATCAAACAGTCCACTGTGTACAGATATCGGATAAAGGAAATAACGTTTAGTACAAGGCAAAAACCAGTATATTGTGATTAAGGAGTCTGGAGGTCTCCAATGAGGTAGATGATAGCTCAGGACCGCTCTCCAGTTAAGAAGGTTCAGTTCCCTGATAACAGCTGGGTAGAGACTGCCCCTGAATCTGGAGGTGCACATTTTCACACGTCTGTACCTCTTGTCCAATGTAAAGCAGAAAATAATATCAGAATGGCTCCATAGATGAGGGATTTCAACCACGAGGTAGGAATAGAGAAGCTAGGATTGTTTTCTTTGGAGCAAAAAAAAAGGGAAAAGTCAGGAGATAGTTAAAAATTACAATTAATCAGCAGAAAGAAGAGGGCTTCCCTTTCGTGGGGGTAATTCAAAGATCAGGAAGAACACTTTTAAAAACTGGGCAAAATACACAAGAGGAATGTTAGGAAAAACATAGAGTGATTAAGATTTGGAACTCATTGCCTACATAGAGGGTCGTAACAATCTAGTGCTTTCAAGGGGTAATGAGACAAACGCTTGAGAAGGAGGCCATGGGGAATATGTTACTTAGGAATGAGTAGGTTAACATATGATGAGCGTTTGATGGCACTGGGCCTGTACTCGCTGGAGTTTAGAAGGATGAGGGGACACCTCACTGAAGCTTACCGAATAGTGAAAGGCCTGGATAGAGTGGGTGTGGAGAGGATGTTTCCACAGTGGGAGAATCAAGGACCAGAGGTCATAGCCTCAGAATTAAAGGGCATTCCTTTAGGAAGGAGACGAGGAAGAATTTATTTAGAGGGTGGTGAATCTGTGGAATTCATTGCCACAGAAGGCTGTGGAGGCCAAGTGAATGGATATTTTTAAGACAGAGATAGATAGATTCTTGGTTAGTAAAGGGTGTCTGGGGATATGGGGAGAAGGCAGGAGAATGGGGTTAGGAGGGAGAGATAGATCAGCTATGATTGAATGGTGGAGTAGACTTGATGGGCCGAATGGCATAATTCTTCTCCTATCACTTATGAACTTATGACAGGATGTGTAAACTAGGATAGGTCAAATGGCCTCTCTCTGTGCCGTAAGAGCTCTCATTCTGAGAGTCTTTCTGTATTTCTGTGTGGATTTCTGTATGGATACTTGTCAACCCCATTCCAACACAGTTTCCTGGTCTGTAATTTTAACACAGCTGTTGGCAATTTAGTTTAAACGGGTTAATTAAAATTGCTATTAAAATAATAGTAAGTAGAATAGCTGCCTGTGAGTAGCGTTATTCTTCCTTTGACATCTCGTCAGTAAATTAAGACCATGCCACAACAGGTCTGCGGAGGAAATGCTGAGGTTTATGCAGCTGATGAACTCGACCTGGAGCATCTGTGGAAAGGACGTGGTCACAGCCTTTGATCTGTCGGCTTTTACAAACATCTTTGATCTTGGAGGTAAGTTTAGTTTAGTCTCCTTTCGAGGCACAGGCCTCTCGGCCTACCGTGTCCGCACCGACCAGCGATCCCAGCACTCTAACACGACCCTACACAAACAATTTTACATTCATACCAGGCCAATTAACCTACAAACCTGTATATGTTTTTGGCATGTGGGAGGAAGCGGGGGATCTCGGAGAAAACCCACGCAGGTCACGGGGAGAAAACCTATAAACTCCATACAGACAAGCACCTATAGTCAGGATTGAGCCCAGGCCTCTGGTGCTGTAAAGCAGCAACTCAACCACTGCTTCACCGTACGACCCCAGTGATTAATAAGTAGCACATGTGCCTTTTCCCCAATATGTTTGCTTGAAGAATTTATTTGGAGAAATACAACGAAATATTATTTTTTTAATCTAAAAAGGACACAAAATCCTGAGGGCTGCACGGTGGCGCAGGGGTAGAGTTGCTGCCTTACAGCGCCAGACACCCAGGTTCGATCCTGACCATGGGACGCTGTCTGTACGGAGTTTGTACGTTCTCCCCCTTGACTACGTGGGTTTTCTCTGAGTGTCCCATACGGCGCAAAGGACCAGTTCAATCCTAACTACGGGTGCTGTCTGTATAGAGTTCATGTGTTCTCCCAGTGACAGTGTGGGTTTTCTCCGGGTGCTCCAGTTTCTTTCCCACATTCTAAAGACGAATTGTCCCTCGTGTATAGGGTAGTGTTGGTGTACACGGATCACAGGTCGGCGCGGACTAGGTGGGCCGAAGGGCCTGTTTCTGCGCTGTATCTCCAAAGTCTAAAGTCTAAAGTTTAAATATACTTTATAGTTACATGCACTCAAGTACAGTAAAATTCATTTTTTGCATGAAGTTCAGTGACCACACTGAATCTGTACACAAGAGTCTCCATGTATTTAAACACTATCCTACAATCTTCAAGTCTGATTTAGTCTTAAATTGGCCATGAAGGCCCGTTGTCGTACCAACGGCACTGGGTTGGAGATCACTAGGTCATAAGGGCTCAAGGAATTAGGCCACTCAGCCCAACACATCTACTCCGCCATTCAATCATGGCTTATAAATCTCTCCCTCCTAACCCCATTCTCCTGCCTTCTCCCGAAAACCGCTGACACCCGTACGAATCAATAATCCATCTATCTTCCTGAAAAATATTCACTGACTTGGCCTCCACAGCCTTCTGGGCAAAGCATTCCACAGATTCACCACCCACTGACTAAAGAAATTTCTCCTCATCTCCTTTCCTAAAAGAACGTATTTTAATTCTGAGGCTATTAACCTCTGGTCCTAGAGTCTCCCACAAGTGGACACATCCTCTCCACATCCACTCTATACAAGCCTGTAGTTGTGGGAGTCAACTTGGCTCTACGATGTGGAAGTTAACTGAATTTTTTTTTAAAAATTAAATGTATATTTTTTCCACTGTTTCTCAGGATGCAGTGGTGCAATAGCGAAGGAATGTATCTCTGCATATCCACATTCACGAGTAACTGTCTACGATCTCCCCAAAGTTCTGGAGATGGCAAGGAAACACTTTGTGCCCCAAGAAGAAAAGCGGATCCTATTTCATGAAGGTAACTTGGGCCACCAGAACAACTCAATGGCCAAAGGACTTTGAAGTCCTTAGTGAAGAAGGGTCTCGAACCGAAACGTCACCCATTCCTTCTCTCCAGAGATGCTGCCTGTCCCGCTCAGTTACTCCATCATTTTGTGTCTATCTTCGGTATAAACCAGCATCTACAGCTCCTTCCTACACTCGATCCATATAGTTGACACCTCCGCTCGGTCCGCAATAACCAACCCGACCTCCCGGTGGCTCAGCACTTCAACTCCCCCTCCCATTCCGTATCCGACCTCTCGGTCCTGGGCCTCCTCCACGGCCAGAATGAACAACACCGCAAGTTGGAGGAACAACACCTCATATTCCGCTTGGGGAGTTGCATCCTCTGGGCTTGAACATTGAATTTTCTCAATTCTGTTAACCCTTGCTGTCTCCTCCCCTTCCCACCTCTCCCTCAGCCCTTGGGCCCTGGCATTCCCTCTCTCTCTATCTCTCTCCCACCCAAGTCGTACTAGCTTCTCATTTTCACACTACAAACAGCTTACAATGGCATGTTTCCTTTATCATCGATACTTTTTTTGCATATCTTTCATTCATTGTTCTTTATCTCTCCACATCACCGTCTATATTTCACGTCTCCCTGATCCCTGACCAGTCTGAAGAAGGGTCTCGACCGAAACATCACCTATCTCCTTCGCTCCTTAGATGCTGCTGCACCCGCTGAGTTTCTCCAGCCTTTTGTGTACCCTAGTTGATCTTCTACCTATTTGATAGTGTTAAGAAGGAACTGCAGATGCTGGAAAATCGAAGGTAGACAAAAGTGCTGGGGAAACTCAGTGGGTGTGGCAGCATCTATGGAGACTAAAGTGCTGGAGAAATGCTGGAGAAACTCAGCGGCAAGATTCCTCTTGGGCAGTTTGCACCCTAGCGGCATGAACATTGACTTCTCCAATTTCCGGTAGCCCTTGCTGTCTCCTCCCCTTCTCAGCTCTCCCTCAGCCCTTCTCTTCCTTTCTCCTTTCTTCTCCCCGCCCCCCCCCCCCCCCACCCTACATCAGTCTGAAGAAGGGTTTCTGCCCGAAACGTTGCCTATTTCCTTCGTTCCATAGATGCTGCCTCACCCGCTGAGTTTCTCCAGCACGTTTGTCTGCCTATTTGATAGTGACACTCATAGATTCAGGGGGTCACACAGAACAGAAACAGGCCCTTTACTGTGAGACAGGCAAAGTTTAAAGGAACTGTTCTATGTTCTGTGGCCACCTAGTCCATGCTATGGAGTACCCATGCTAATCCAATTTACCAGCATTTGGTTCTTGGCCTTCTAAGACCTCTAGGACTAGGAGATGAGGAGAAATGTATTCACACAGAGGGTGCTGTCTGTCTAGAATGCGCTGCTAGATCTGGTTGTAGAGACATACGATAGTGGCATTTAAGGGACTTTTGGAATAGACATATGGATATGCAGGGAAAGGAGGGATATGGTTTATGTGCAGGCTGGGGGTTGGTCTTGGCATTATGTTTGCCACAGACATTGTGGGCCGAAAGGGCTGTTCTTGTAGCTAGACATAAAATGCCGTAGTAACTCAGCGGGACAGGTAGCGTCTCTGGATAGAAGGAATGGGTGTCGTTTTGGATTGCAACCCTTCTTCAGGCTGTTCTTGTGCTGTACTGCTCTATGTCCCATGTCCACCTAGTCCGTGCTATTGAGTACCCATGCTAATCCCATTCACCAGCATTTGGTTCCTGGCCTTCTGTGCCTCGGTGATTCAAGTGCCCATCTGGGTAGTTCTTAAATGGTGTGAGAGTTTCTTCCTCCACCATCAACTAAAGCAGAGCATTTTCTGGCTAGAAAGAATCTTCTTCAGGTCCACTCTAACCATTCACCGTAACCCTATTGGAAATGATCGGGCAGCACGGAGATCCAGAGGCCCGGGTTCGATCCTGACTACGGCTGCTGTCTGTACGGAGTGCGTACGTTCTCCGCGTGACGCGTGGGTTTTCTCCATGAGCTCCCATTTCCTTCCACACTCCAAAGACGTATGGTACAGGTTTGTAGGTTAACTTGCTTTGGTAAAAATGTGCAAATTGCCCCTGGTTTGCTAGCATACTGGGATAGTTTGTCGGCGCTGATTTGGTGGGCTGAAGGGCCTGCTTCCGCACTGTATTTCTAAGCTCAACTAACCTAAACTGAAGATAGAGACAAAAATCTGGAGTAACTCAGCAGGTCAGGCAGCATCTCTGGAGAAAAGGAATAGGTGATGTTTCGAGTCGAGACCCTTGTTCAGACTGAGAGTCAAGGGAAAGGGAAAACGAGAGATATAGACGGTGATATAGAGAGATATACTGTAGAGCAAATGAATGAAAGCTATGCATAAAAGTGACGACCTTCAAGGAAACAGTGTTGGCCATGGGCTGGGAGACAATGAGTTAAACAGACAATGAATTGAATTGAATTTCCTTTATTGTCATTCAAACCTAAAGGGCCTGTCGCGTAATTTGCGAGCCAAGGTCGCGTAAGTGGGACAGGCCGTTAATTCGAACAAAATTTCGTACCATGCAGTCATGACAGAAAAAAAGCAACAAAACACACGATGAACACAATTTAACACAAACATCCATCACAGGGAATCTCCAGGCACCTCCTCACTGTGTTGGAAGGCAAAAAGTCTTATCTCTTCCTTGCTTGTTCTCCCGCTGCGTCGAGGCGATGGAGGCTCCCGATGTTGAAGCTCCCACCGGGTGATGGTAAATCCCGCGGCCGATTTTTAAGCTCCGTGAATGGGCAAACGGGCGGACGAAGCTGCCGCCCCCCAGTCCAGCGGGCGAAGCTGCTGTTGCGGGAGCTCCCGAGAATTGGTCAGCAACCAGGGACCTGCGAGCTCCCGATGTTACCGTCCACAGGGCTCACGGCAGAAGCCTCCGAATCTCCGGAGTTGGGCCGCAGCCACAGCGCCACCACAGCCTCCGAAGTCTGCCAGCACCGCGATGGTGAGTCCACAGGCTCTGCCACCGGAGCCCCCAAGGTCGATTCCAGTTGGAGGCCGCCAGCTCCACGATATTAGGCCTCAGACGGAGATGGAGATATGACAAGGAAAAGGTCGCTTCCCCGTTGTAGGAAGAGATTTTAAAAATGTTTCCCCCACCCCCCACATATACACAACTAAAAATAGATTAAAACATACATCTAACAAGACAGAAAGAAAACAAAAAACGGACTGCAGGCGAGCCACGGCAGACTTTGCACACAAAGTCGTGCGGCCCAGATCAAAGATCCTCAGCTGGCCCGCCGGCTGAGCTTTGTGTTCTGCTGCACGCAATGTCCGGCACCCCATCCACTTCACCGATGATCGGCCATGAGAAGGAGGGGTGGTGGTGTCGGCGATGAGTGACGGTCCAAAGGTCAGACAGCTGGCCGGGCTGCCGACCAACTGCTGCTGCACTCCATGGGCTGCACTACGTTGGGACGGGTGAGGCGGGGCCGGATGCGGCGCTGCGTCCCGACAGTCCCCTCCACCTGAGTAGTAGCAGTCAAATACGGGACAAGGGCGGTCCCGTACGGGACAAACCAATTTAGCCCAATCATACGGGATATCCCGGCTAATACGGGTCAGTTGGCAACCCTAGGGGAGACAGTAAGACTGGAGGGAGAACTGGGAAAGGGGAGGGGATGGAGAGAGAAAGCAAGGGCTATTTGAAGTTAGAGAAGTCAATGTTTATACGGTTGGGGTGTAAACCACCCAAGCAAAATACGAGGTGCTGTTCCTCCAATTTGCGCTGGGCTCACTCTGACAATGGAGGAGGCCCAGGACAGAACGGTCAGATTGGGAATGGGAGGAGTGGGGGGGGGGGGGGGGGGGGGGGGGTTGGAGTGTTTTCAACCTATGGTTCGTTCTGGTAAACCTCCTCTGCACCCATTCCAAAGCCTCCACATCCTTCCTGTAATGGGCGACCAGAACTGCACACAATACTCCAAATGCGACCTAAGCAAAGTCCTATAGAGCTGCATCTGACTCCTGACTCTTATACTTAATTCCCTGACCTGTAAACGCAAGCATAACATATGACTCACTTAACACTGTATCTAGCCCAACAGATAACCGATTACAA
Organism: Okamejei kenojei; assembly: GCA_035221665.1. Classification (NCBI taxonomy): domain Eukaryota; kingdom Metazoa; phylum Chordata; class Chondrichthyes; order Rajiformes; family Rajidae; genus Okamejei; species Okamejei kenojei. The sequence continues at coordinate 10,953,544 of CM069136.1, forward strand.
CAGTTTGCAACAGATATTCCTCCGACATTTTCGCCACCTCCAACGGGATCCCACCACTGGCCACATCTTCCCATCTCCTCCCCTTTCTGCAGAGACCGCTCCCTCCGTAACTCCCTGGTCAATTCGTCCCTTCCTACCCAAACCACCCCCTCCCCTGGTACTTTCCCTTGTAACTGTAGGAAATGCTACACTTGTCGCTTTACTTCCCCCCTTGACTCCATCCAAGGACCTAAGTAGTCTTTCCAGGTGCGGCAGAGGTTCACCTGCACGTCCTCCAACCTCGTCTATTGCATCCGCTGCTCTAGGTGTCAGCTGCTCTACATCGGTGAGACCAAGCGCAGGCTTGGCGATCTCTTCTCCAAGCACCTTCGCTCAGTTCGCAATAAACAACCTGATCTCCCGGTGGCTCAGCACTTCAACTCCCCCTCCCATTCTGAATCTGACCTTTCTGTCCTGGGCCTCCTCCATGGCCAGAGTGAGTCCCATCGTAAATTGGAGGAGCGGCACCTCATATTTCGCTTGGGTAGTTTACACCCCAGCGGTATGAACATTGACTTCTCCAATTTCAGGTAGTCCTTGCTTTCTCCCTCCATCCCCTCCCCTTCCCAGCTCTCCCACAGCCCACTGTCTCCACCTCTTCCTTTCTTCTTCCCTCCCCCACTACCCCTACATCAGTCTGAAGAAGGGTGTCGACCCGAAACGTCACCTATTTCCTTCGCTCCATAGATGCTGCCTCACCCGCTGAGTTTCTCCAGCATTTTTATCTACATACCACTCTATCTACTTCTGTTACCACTTTCAGGGAGTTATGGGCTTGGACCCCAAGATCCTTCTATACATCAATGATGTGAGGGGTCATGCCATTAATTGTATATTTTCCCTACTCCACATCTTGTAGTTATTCGTTAAATGGTTCCTACATCAGCAGCTTGCTAACTTAATAAACATTGTTCTTGGCATTACGTTTGGCACAGGCATTGTTGACCAAAGGTAGACGCAAAAAGCTGGAGTAACTCAGCGAGTCAGGCAGCATCTCTGGAGAAAAGGAACAGGTGATGTTTCGGGTCAAGACTGCGGAGCAAAGGGCCTGTTCCTGCTCTGTAGCGTGCAATGTTTTTGATAGTTGACAGTTTAGCTCATTGTCACGTACACCGAGGTACACTGGAAAGCTTTTGTTGCGTGCTAACCAGTCGGTGGAAAGACAAAGCATGATCACAATCGAATCATCCACAGGGTAGGATAGTTGCTGTTGGATGTTAGATGCACAGAGTCTCTTGGCCGGAGTAGATGAATCGAGGATCAGAGGACACAGGCTTAAGGTGAAGGGAAAATAATTTTAATAGGAATCTGAGGGGTAACTATTTCACACAAAGGGTTGATGGGTGTATGGAGCAAGCTGCCAGAGGAGGTAGTTGAGGCAGGGACTATCCCGGCGTTTAGAGAGAGAATGCCTTTTTATTGTCACTATACACATGTACAATGAGATTAAAAGGTGCTCCTACTCAGTGCCAAAGCAAAAAAGGGGGGGGGGGGGGGGGGGGGGGGGGGGGGGGGGGATAAGGTGTACAGTTTCTGCGGCGCTCTATACATATCTATAAAAGACAATGGATAAATAGAATGAATAAATAGGATTCCTTTATCCAGTATGGGTTATTGCACATATTAGAAATTAGTTACAGTACAAAATACAGTAGGTGGATAGATGAAAGTCCGGGGGTTAGGCTGTGAAATCAGTGCATGTGTGAGTTCAGGGAGATAATGGATTTTGGAAAGAAACTGTTCTTGAGTCTATTTGTCCTTATTGTTAAGAAACATCTAGACAGATACATGGATAGGACACATTGGGAGGGATATGGGCCAAACGCGGACAGGTGGGACTAGTGGAGCTGGGACATGTGGGCAAGTTGGGCCGAAGGGCCTGCTTCCACACTGAATGACTCTGTGACTCCATAACTAGAGGTTTAAAAGAGCGTAGCAATTGTAACGAGTGATTGCGGATCCACTTCTGGGACCACCAGGCGGAGACTCGCCTGGATCGAAGATCTACGTTCCATGTTCTGCATTTTATGTTAATGCCACATTTTCTCCAAATTCAGGAGACTTCTTCAAAGATCCCATCCCTGAAGCTGACCTCTACATTCTGGCTAGAATCGTTCATGACTGGTCTCAGGATAAATGCTTGGAACTGCTCACCAAAGTCCACAAAGCTTGTAAACCAGGTGGGTATTCCCCAGGTAAAGGGTTATATGTAGTCTTGTTTAGTTTAGAGATACAGCGCGGAAACAGGCCCTTCGGCCCACCGAGTCCACGTTGACCCGCGATCCCCGCACAGTAACACCATCCAACACGCACTGTAATAATAACTATTTGCAAAGCACTTTTCATACAATTGAATGCAACCCAAAGTGCTTTTCACAAAATCACAGGTCTAAACAAAAATACAATTTAAAACAGTGGGTACATACATAGGCAGTTTATTAGCATACAAAGCACAGATTTATATAAAAATCTAAAATATAAAATTGAGTGTAAAAGGACAAAGGAAGTAAAGTCAGTGAGGGATACCAAGCTAATTAGGCTACAAACCTGTACGTCTTTGGAGTGCGGGAGGAAACCGAAGATCTGGGAGAAAACCCGCGCAGGTCACGGGGAGAACGTACAAACTCCGTACAGACAAGCACCCGTAGTCTCTGGCGCTGTCAGGCAGCAACTCTACCTCTGCGCCACCGTGCCGCCCTATGTGTAATTTATATCCAGTAGAAAATGAACCATCTGTATCTTTGATGCCTCTGTTGAGATTGGATATCCATGCCTATCCCAGAAAAACTCCGCACCAAATCTTGGGAGCAGTGAGCCTGTTGGAACTGCTGAAGGTCGGGTCCGGGATTCGTTTAGATAGACACAAAGTGCTGGGGTAACTCAGCGGGTCAGCCAGCATCTCTGGTATTGACCATTGTAATGAGTGATTGCAGATCACTCGTTCTATCCTACACACTGTCGTACACTAGTTGTATCCTACGCACGAGGGACAATTTACAGAAGCCAACTAACCTACAAACCTGGATGGACACAAATGACCCTCCATTAGACCCTTCAACCTGAAACGCAACCTTTTCTCCAGAAATGCTGTCTGACCCGCCAAGTTAGTCCAGCTTTTTGTGCCTATCTTCGGATTAAACCAGCATTTGCAGTTCCTTCCAACAAATCTTTGGAACGTGGGAAGAAACCGTGGCACCCAGAGAAAACGCACGCAGTCACAGGGAGAACGTATGAATTCTGTACAGATAGCACCCGCAGTCAGGATCGAACCCGGGTCTCTGGCGCTGTAATGCAGCAACTCTACCGCTGCGCCACCGTGCCGCCCCTTATGTGTCAGGTTCAAACTCCAGGTCCTAATCTTACTTGGAAAGTAGTGGCTAGGGAATGAGAGACGAAGAGAATTAGTTGCTTAATCCATTGGGAGAAAAGCAATGCCCAGGAGGACCCTATCTCCATCCACATCCCCAAGCTTGGAGAAAAGGAATAGGTGTCATTTCGGGTCGAGACTGAAGAAGGGTCTTGAGATAGGGTCATGAGTAAATGACTAAACAAGCGACCTAGATTCTATTCATCACTAGACAAAAATGCTGGAGAAACTCAGCGGGTGAGGCAGCACCTATGGAGCGAAGGAATAGGCGACCTTTCCGATCGAGACCCTTCTTCAGACTGATGTGGGAGGGGTGGGAAAAAGTAAGGAAGAGGCAGAGACAGTGGGCTGTGCGAGAGATGGGAAGGGGAGGGGAAGGAGGGAGAAAGCAAGGACTACCTGAAATTGGAGAAGTCAATGTTCATACGGCTGGGGTGTAAACTACCCAAGCGAAATATGAGGTGCTGCTCCTCCAATTTACGGTGGGACTCACTCTGGCCATGGACAGGAGTGATAGGTCGGATTCGGAATGGGAGGAGGAGTTGAAGTGCTGAGCCATCAGGAGAACAGGTTGGTTATTGCGAACTGAGCGGAGGTGTTGGGCGAAGCGATCGCCAAGACTGCGCTTGGACTCACCGATGTTATCACTCCATAGATGCTGCCTCACCCGCTGAGTTTCTCCAGCATTTTTGTCTACCTTCGATTTTTCCAGCATCTGGAGTTCTTTCCTAAATAGATTCTATTGACCTATTATTTTTCTCCAGAGATGCTGCCTGAGCCGCTAAGTTACTTCAGCTTTTTGTGTTTGCCTTGTTCACAGTCTCCTTGAGAATAGTAAATTCCTATTCCATTTGGCATAGAGTGTAGGAAGGAACTTTCGATGCTGGTTTACACCGAAGATGTTCATAAAATGCAAGAGTAACTCAGCGGGTGATGCAGAATTTCTATTGACAAGGAATAGGTGAAAAGAATCTATTGCCTGTTCAGCCATTTACTCATGACCCTATCTCAAGACCCTTTTTCAGTCTCGACCCGAAACATCACCTATTCCATTTCTCTAGAGATGCTGCCTGACCCGCTGAGTTACTCCAGCATTTTCTGTCTATCTATTTGACAGAGATGTGCCTTGTGAAATGTTACTGCATATCTTGGAGTAATTAGGGGTAGACAAGAATAGAATAGTTTAGTTTAGTTTAGTTTAGTTTAGTTTAGTTTAGTTTAGTTTAGCGATACAGCGCAGAACAGGTCCCTCGGCCCACCGATTCCGCATCGACCAGCGATCCCCGCACACTAACACTATCCAACACAAGGGACAATTTTTACATTTTTACCAAACCTGCGCGTCTTTGGAGTGTGGGAGGAAACCGAAGATCTCGGAGAAAACCCACGCAGGTCACGGGGAGAACGTACAAACTCTGTGCAGACAAGCACCTATAGTTGGGATCAAACCCGGGTCTCTGTCGCTGCAATAGAATAGAATAGAATAGAATAGAATATTAATCGAATAAATAAGCTAATACAAAGCTCATCGCTCTGTCCTTTGCTGCTTCTAATTAGGCGGTGGAGTGCTCCTGATTGAAGCCTTATTGAATGAAGATCGAAGAGGCCCCCTCACTGCTCAGCTGTACTCTCTCAATATGCTAGTACAGACAGAGGGCAAGGAACGAATGGCCTCAGAGTATGCCAACCTACTGGAGTTGGCCGGATTCACGGATGTGCAAGTCCGGAGGACGGGGAAAATTTACGATGCCATTTTGGGCAGAAAGTGAGCTCCCGTCCGCTGTTCAGGCTTCCCCAACATATTTATTTACTTTAGTTTTGGAGGCACAGCACGGAAACAGGCCCTCCAGCCCGCCGAAGATAGTGGGTCGGGCAGCATCGCTGTGGAGACATTTCAGGTCGAGACCCTTCTTCAGACTCTTACGTCATCCTTCACTGTGGTTGGCTCTATGCACCAGAACTAGTTTTAGTGATACAGAGCGGAGGCAGGCCCTCCGGCCCACCAAGTCTGCACTGACCAGCAATCTCCCACATACTAGTTCTTTGTAACTTTGTGCTTTGTAACTTTGTCAGGTGCCGTGGGCAAGCAAAGGATTTCTCACTGTGCCTCGTCACATGGGACTATAAATAAACTATTCCTATTCCTATTTCTATCCAGCGAACTGGGGACAATTTGCAGATGGCAATTAACCAACAAACCTGCACGTCTTTAGAGTGCGGGAGGAAACCGGAGCACCCGGAGAAAACCCACGCAGGTCACGGGGAGAGCGTACAAACTCCGTACAGACAGCACCCACAGTCAGGATCGAACCCGGGTCCCTGGCGCTGTGAGGCAGCAACTCTACCGTTGCTGCGCCACTGTGCCGTCCCCAAACAAATGTTGCTAAATGTCTCTTAAATTTTGTTACTGTAACTACCTACTTGTTCCGACTGCTATTTGCTTAAACCACCACTGTCAGTGAAAAATTTGCCTCTCAGGTTCCTATTAAATAATTTCCCCGCTCACCTTAAACCTATGCCCTCTAGTTCTTGAGACCCCTACTCTGGGCTAAAGACTGTGCTTTTCTCCCCATCTATTACCCTCATGACCTTATACACCTGGGGATCGCTGGTCAGCAGGGACTCAATAGACAATAGACAATGGGTGAAGGAGGAGGCCATTCGTTCCTTCGAGCCAGCACCACCATTCAATGTGATCATGGCTGATCATCCCCAATCAGTATCCCGTTCCTGGCTTCTCCCCATATCCCCCGACTCCGCTATCTTTAAGAGCCCTATCTAGCTCTCTCTTGAAAGCATCCAGAGAGCCAGCCTCCACCGACATCTGAGGCAGAGAATTCCACAGACTTACAACTCTCTGTGTGGGCTCGGTAGGCCAAAGGGCCTGTTACCACACTGTATCTCCAAACTAAATTAAACTAAGTTTCTCAACCCGAAACTTACCAGCAGGGGAGCCATACGATTGGCAGCCTCGCCAACAGTCTGTCTGTTTTTTCGTCTTTTTTTGTTATTTTTCGTGTGTTTTAAAAGTTTGTGTAAATGTTCTTTGGTTTGTTTTATGTGGGGGGAGGTGGGTCGGGGGAAACTTTTTTTCAATCTCATACCCTGCCGGGGATGCGATTGTTTGCTGGGTCGTATCTCCAGTCGCTCTGCGGCCTAACCTCGTGGCGCTGGAGGCCTCGCTCGGGACTGACTTTGAGCCCCACCGCGGGACGTGGACTTACCATCGGAGCCGATCCCTCGCCTGGGATCGACGCTCCAACTGGGGCCTGCAGATTTCACCATCGAGAGCTCGCGGTCTCGGGTAGAGACTACAGATGTCGGGAAGCTCCAATGACGCAGAAGGTTCGACCAGCCCTGGCCTGGGGTCCAATTGCCCGGCGGGGTGGGAGCCGAGATCCCCCCGATACAGGAGCTTGATCGCCCCGACGAGGAGGCTCGACCGCCGGCTACGGGAGCCAAGATCATCCTGTCAACAGAAGGCTCGAGGCCCCCGACCACGGGAGAACAAAGAAGGGGAGAGATTGAACTTTTTTTTCACCTTCCATCACAGTGAGGTATGTGGAGGAGTCACTATGGTGGATGTTGTGTTCCGTTACTTTTTATCCGTATGACTGACTCAGCAAATGAAATTCCTCGTATGTAACAAACAACACTTGGCTAATAAAGTATTATTGTGCTGTATTGTATTGTATTGAAATTGTATTCCATTGAAACTGTATTGTATTCGATTGTATCCTACCACCCTGTCCAGAGATGCTGCCTGTTCCGCTGAGTTACTCTAGCATTTTGTGCCTACCTAAACTAAACTAAACTAAACTAAACTAAACTAAACTCAACTAAACTCAACTCAACTCAACTCAACTCAACTCAACTCCGCTCAACCCCCTCATTGGGCTGAAGGGCCTGTTACTATTCTGAAAGATTTGGTGACTCATAATTCTAGGACTTGCTCTCCAGTTGCGTGTCTAAGGCCAGCAGTATTGCAAAAGACCCCACACATCTCCATCACGGACTGTTCACTCTGCTGCCCTCGGGCAAAAGATATCGTAGCATAACGAGCAGAACGTCAGACTCCTGAATGCCATGTAATGGGCTGCCACCATTGTCTATTTATCCTTTTATCCTCTTATCCATTTTTATCCATTTTATCCTTCTGTTCATTATCGTGTTGTACGGGGAGCCAAATGCAACGGAATTTCGTTTGGAATTGCATACATCGATGTATTTCTAAATGACATTAAAGTTTGTTTGACTTGACTTTTGACAGTTGAAATTGCATGTGGACACTTGCCACTGGAGGGCACACTCAGCTAAATAACAGCTCTAAATTATCTGGGGAAATGCAGGCAGAAACATTATACTTTTGCTAATCTTTTAAGACTGTTTCCAAAGAGTCCAGCAGTGCTCTCTTTGTGAGGGAACGCCCCGGTGTGACATACCTCTAAAGAGTAAAACATCATTATTTTGTTTTCAGGCCATGTCGCACGCATTTTTATTAATCGTGCATGACAACACTTTCTTGATGACAAAAAGAAGCACTGCCTCCAGTAACTGCAACCTTTAAGAACTGCAGATGCTGGTTAATGCAGAAAATAACACAAAGTGCTGGAGTAACTCAACAGGTCAGGCAGCATCTCTGGACAGGGTGGTGGGTGTATGGAACGAGCTGCCAGGGGAGGTAGTTGGGGCTGGGACTATCCCAAGGTTTAAGAAACAGTTAGACAGGTACATGGATAGGACAGGTTTGGAGGGCTATGAACCAAGCGCAGGCAGGCGGGACAAGTATAGCTGGGACATGTTGGTCGGTGTGGGCAAGTTGGGCCGAAGGGCCTGTTTCCACACGGTATCACCCCATGACTCTATCCCAGAAGTATGTCAGTTGATAAGTTTTTTAAAAAGGACACAAAGTGCTGGAGTAACTCAGATGGTTAGACAGCATCTCCTGAGAACATGGATGGTTGGCGTTTCAAAGGAGGATCCCGACCGGAAACATCATCTCTCCATGTTTTCCGGAGATGCTGTCTGACCTGCAGAGTTACTCCAGCACTTTGTGTCCTTTTTTTGTAAACCATCATCTGCAGTTCCTTGTTTTAAAGAAGGAACATCTGCAGTTCCTTGTTTCTTCAGTTGATAGGTTAATTGGCCATTTTAAATTATCCCTAGTGCTTAGGTGAATGGTGGAATCTGTGGGAAGCAGATGGGAATGTGGGATTGGATGGGAAGTAGATGAGAATAGGTTACAGGGAAAAATAGTGGGGAAAGGGATTGTACTTGAATCTGGCATAGTCTCGATGGACCAAATGTCCTCCAATGTCGCAAGGAAATATGGCTGCCTAAAAGACTATCATTAGTCTTTAGTCAAACGTCACCTATTCTTTCGCTCGATAGATGCTGCCTCACCCCCCTGAGTTTCTCCAGCTCCACCTATTATTAAAAAGGCGATATTTGGGATGCAGAGAATGTTTCTACTGGTGATATCTTACGGAGGTGTATAAAACATGATTGTAAGTAAACCCTTAACACCAATACCATTCAAGAATCTGTCTATCTCCGGTCGGGATCCTTCTGTGAGACATCACCTATCCAGGTTCTCAGGAGATGCTGCCTAACCCTCCGAGTTACTCCAACAGGCATGCTTCTGGGATGTGGGAGGAAACTGCTGCACCTGGGGGAAATCCATGCTGCCACACGGAGGACGGGCAAACTCCACATAGACAGCAGCGGAGCTCAAGTCTGAAACAGGGTCCCGACCCGAAACGTCCCGACCCATATCCCTGTGAACTTTTCCTACCTATGTACCTTTTGACTTTAGACTTCAGAGGTACAGCGAGGAAACAGGCCCTTCTTCCGACCAGCGAACACTAGAGACAATTGGGTGGCACGGTGGCGCAGAGTAGAGTTGCTGCCTTACAGCGCTTACAGCACCAGACACCTTGGTTTGATCCCAATTACGGGTGCTGTCTGTATGGAGTCTGTACGTTCTCCCCGTGACCTGCGTGGGTTTTCTCCGAGATCTTTGGTTTCCTCCCACACTACAAAGACGTACAGGTTTGTAGGTTACTTGGCTTTGGTAAAAATGTCAAAATTGTCCCTCGTATAGGACAGTGTTAATGCACGGGGATCGCTGGTCGGCGTGGACTCAGTGGGCCGAGGGACCTTTTTCCAACGCTGTATCTCTAAACTAAACTAAACTAAACTAAATTGTACAACTTACCGAATCCAATTAACCTACAAAGAAAAGGTCACCTATCCATGTTCTCCAGAGATGCTGCCTGGCCCGCTGAGTTACTCCAGCACTTTGTATCATTTTGTGTATTAATCAGCATCTGCAGTTCCTTGGAGGTTACAGTTACTGATGGTAGTGCTTCTTTTTGTGGTCCAAAACACGATTAATAAAAATCTATCGAACTCTGCCTAAAAAATATCCATTGACATGTCCCCCATTGAAGTAATCCAGCTTTGTAGGTTAATTGGTTTGGCACAATTGTAAATTGTCCCGAGTGTGTGTAGGTAGCGTCAGTGTGCGGGGATCGCTGGTCGGTGCGGACTGGGTGGGCCGAAGGGCCTGTTTCCGTGCTATATCTCTAAACTAAACTTTACAAGTATGAGAGGAATTTATAAGTGTGGATGTGGCAACTGTGAATCCCTCTTGGAATGAGGAACTAGAAGCCCAAGGATAAACGTTGATTTTTTTTTAGAACTGAGATGAGAATTCTTTTCACTCAGATGATTTTGATCGCAAGTCATTGTCTCTATTCAAGGTAACGATGAATAGATTTTTGGATTAATAGATTTTCAGGTTATCTAGAGGACCGTACATTGGGCAATAAAGGAGATGAGGTAGAGCATCACTAATAGTGGGTACAAAGTGCTTAGCGGGTCAGGCAGCATCTCTGGGGAATATGGAGGAATGATGTTTCGGGTTGAGATGTGTTCCTGTTCCATGTTCTCCAGAATTGCTGCCCGGACCTGTTGAGTTTGTGTCCTTGTGTGTATTAATCAGCATCTGCATCCGTTGTTTTTACTGGTGCAGGCCTCTTCCTGATCCAGCTTCATCTACATTTAAAAGGTCATCACACATGTTGCCAGAACCTGAGGGCCTGAGCTACAGGTACAGGTTGGGCGTGCTGGGACTTTATCCCATTGAGTGCAGCAGGACGAGCGGTGATCTTATAGATGTGAATATGATCATGAGGGGAATTCACAGTCTTTTACGCAGAGTAGGAGAATTAAGAACCAGGGGAAAAATAAGTTCAAGGCGAGAGGGAAAAGATTTAATAAGAACCTGAGTGATAGATTTTTCACCCAGAGAGTAGTGGGTGTATGGAACGAGCTGCCAGAGGAGGTAGTTAAGACAGGTACTACAACATTTAAAATGCATAGTTTGTAAGATCAGAGGAGAGTGGGTATATTTAAGGCAGAGATAGATAGATTCTTGATTAGTCCGGGTGTCAGGGGTTAGGGGGAGAAGGCAGGAGAATGGGGTTGAGAGGGGAAGATAGATCGGCCAAGATTGAATGGCGAAGTAGACGTGATGGGCCGAATGGCCTAATTCTGCGCCTTTCTCTTAAGAACATAAACTTATGAGCTCAGCCGCTGTGGAAAATCTTTTATGGTAATGTCAAGGGTTCAGAGAATTCCAAGTGCAGTGTGCTCTGCACCAAATTAGCATATGTTTGGTTCTATCATCGTGAAGCAATCTCACGTCCACACTCCTTCGTTTCAACGGTTCGGAGGTCTTAATGTGGAAGGACAGAACGAGAAGGAGCCCGAGGCGGCGAGGACTGTGAGAAAAAAAATAGCTTGAGACTGTGAGTGTGTGTTGGGGGAAGAAAGATCATGTCACACGGTAACTTGGCAAACCGCATTTCACATGGCCAGACAGTGGGAGATCTCAGGGCATCTCAGTGTAAAATATATTTCATAGACTCATACAGTGTGGGAACAGATAGATTTTTGATTAGTACATGTGTCAGAGGTTATGGGGAGAAGGCAGGAGAATGGAGTTGAGAGATCAGCCGTGATTGGATGGTGGAGTAGACTTAATGGGCCGAATGGTCTAATTCTACTCCCATTCCTTATGGAAGTCTATACACTCTTTGGAGTGTGAGAGCTTAGATTAGTGTGACTCATTTCATGAGTCATGCTTCTGTAGTTACGCCTACTAGCCTTTCAGTTCTCATTGTTTGCTGAATTCCTTTAGTGTAAGTAAAACGTGCAAGTGTGTAGTTAATAAAATCTTTATAATGGTGTAAGGCTTCTGTTATTGTATGGACAACACTCAACAGAGGGGAAGCCAGAGATTACGGAAAAGACCCACACTGATCACGGGGAGAAGGTACAAACTCCGTGCAGACATGGTCAGGATCGAACCTGGGTCTCTGGTGATGTAAGGCAGCAACTCTACTGCTGCGCCACCGTGCTGTTCCAATGTAAATCTCAGCTAGACAATGATAAAGCATTAAAAAGAACAAGCGCGCAAAGAGATCAGGGTTTGACAAGGAGGAATTGATTAACACTTTGTGGAAAAACATCTCGGAGATCTTCCTCTTTGCTTGGCCAAACCAAATGGTGACTCATCCCGTGGGGAAGAGTCTGTGGCTGCACACTTTGTCTTGGGAAGCATGTTTAAAAGTGCTAGCGTTTACTGCAACGTGAATGGACAATAGACAATAGGTGCAGGAGTGTGGCCATTCGGCCCTTCGAGCCAGCACCGCCATTCAATGTGATCATGGCTGATCATCCACAATCACGGGACGAGATGAATGGCTCCAAGAGATGAGATTTGCGAAGCATCTTCGTAGCATTAGTATTAGCTTTAGTTTTAGAGATACAGCGCGGAAACAGGCCCTTCGGCCCACGGAGTCCGCACCGACTATCAATATCCCTACACCAGTTCTGTCCTGCACACTAGGGACAATTTAGAGAAGGCATTTAACCTACAAACCTGCATCTCTTTGGAATGTGGGTGAAACGTGGAGCACCCGGAGAAAACCCAGGTGGCCACAGGGAGAACGTGCAAACTCCATACAGGCAGCACTCATAGTCAGGATCAAACCCGGGTCTCTGGCGCTGTGAGGCAGCAACTCTACCGCTGCACCACCACACTGCCCTTAGATTAGCTGCCACGAAAGATCAGGGGTGGGTTCGTGTTTATTCAGATTCACGTTACATTTTCAGCAACAAAGCCTAACCAAGTTCATATAAGAATCCACTTTATGTTACAGTGTCACTAGACATTGGTGAGGCCACATTTGCCCTCTTGTGCTCAGTTATTGTCACCCTGCCATCGGAAGGATGTCATTAAGGTCATGTGATAGGAGCAGAATGAGGCCATTCGGCCCATCAAGTCTACTCCGCCATTCAATCATGGCTGATCTACCTCTCCCTCCTAACCCCATTCTCCTGCCTTCTCCCCATAACCCCTGACGCCCGCACTAATCAAGAATATTTTTAAATATATATATTTTTGTTAGAAGCAATTGTACAAAAAAAAGTGATCGACATAGCAGTTATACAATTTTCGCACAGCTTCAGTTTTAAAATTTTATAAGCTATTAACTAGATAGGGGGAAAAAAAAGGAAAGAAAGAAAGAAAAGAAAGCAAGGAAAAAAAACAGAGCCGGAAAAGGTGAAAAAGAAGCGGAGATTTATACAACCGCCCTTCCGTACGCCTGCTCACCCGACCCTAGCGCCGGTTTTGAGTTTGTGTTCAACCATTATGTTGTTGAAGAAATTCAATAAAAGGAGACCATATTTTTGAAAATTGATCTGGTTTGTTAGTCAAGAAGAACCTTATTTTTTCTAGATGTAGTTTCTCGGTCGTTCCTGTGATCCACAACTTCACTGTGGGGACTGTTTTCTTTGTCCAGATTTTAAGTATATGTTTTTTCGCAGTTATTAAACCGTAGTCAAGGAAGTGTCTTTGAGATATCGTTAGATTAGCGCAGCCCTCTGACATTCCTAATATTATTCGTTTTGGATCTGGCTCCAATGGAACGAATCGAGAGTTAAGTTGGAGAGAGTGCAGAGAAGATTTACGAGGATGTCACAACGACTCAACGGAAAGGTTGAGCAGGAGAGGACTTTATTGTTTGGAATGCATGGATAGAAAAGGTTTAGAGGGATACGGGCCAAAAATAGGCAAACGGGACCAGCTTAGATGGGGCATTTTGGTCGGCATGGATGAATTGGGCCGAAGGACCTGCTTCTGTGTTGTATCGCTCTCTGACTCAGTGACTCTAACACATATGTACATGCATACACGCACACACATGCTCACACACATACACACACATGCGTGCACACACATACACATATGTACACGCAGGTACACACACATGCAAACATATGCGCGCACACCTATACATATGCACACGTGCATCCGTACACACACACATGCATGCACACACATGCATGCACACACATACAGATACACACACACATGCATGCACACACATACAGATACACACACATAGACAAACGTACATGCATACATATGCGCGCGCACACATACACATATGCACCCATGAATGTGTACACAGACACACACACAAGAAGATGATCCATTGCCGATTACCATAAAGTCAACACCCCACCCCCCCAGATAACGCCTCCCTTCCGGACGAGCTAAACCATTTCTATGCTCGCTTTGACCGGGACAACAAAACTCCAGCCATCAAAGTTGCCCCGCCCCCGAATGAACAACCCCTCAGTCTCTCCACCTCTGCTGTACAAGATGCACTGAGCAAGGTGAATGAGCACAAAGCTGCCGGCCCCGATGGCACCTGACCACCTGCTTTACGGTATGGTACAGCAGTTGCACCGTAGCAGACAGGAAGGCACTACAACGGGTGGTGAAAACCGCCCAGTACATCATCGGTGCCCCGCTCCCTGCCATGGATGCCCTCCACCGAAAACGGTGTCTGAGACAGGACAGGAAGATCATCAAAGACCCCTCCCACCCTAACCATGGACTGTTTGCCCTCCTACCATCAGGGAGGCGGTACAGGAGCCTCAGGTCCCGCACTAGTAGGATGAGGAACAGCTTCTATAACAACACCATCACCCTGCTGAACTCGGAGTCCCGCCGATAGATTTCTCCAGTCTCTCCGTCCACATTGTCTGCATTCTGTATCTATTTATATATTGCTATTACTACGAACTGACGCTAAACTGCATTCCGTTGTACCCATACTTGTATCTGTGCAATGACATTAAAGTTGAATTGAATTGAATGACTGCATTAAGTGACATTCATTTGTTTAGGCAAGCGGAGAGGCAAATGTTCTCTTTATACATTTCCTCCAGCAGCCAAGAGCCAGGGGAAGCGACACTGAGGTCATCCGTCGGATCCCGCGCTTCCTGCTCCTCCATCAATCCCTTCCTGTTTTTGTTCACTAAGGGGAGAAAACAACAACAAAATATATATGTCAGACGCACCAGAGAGAGATCTCTGCTGCTTTCCCCCTAGGAGGGCTGTCACAGTGGACAGAGTTATTGAGATATAAGCTGGAAGGAGCCTTGCGGCGTTGTTTGGCAGCTATCACCAGCTCACATCTCAGCAGGAATCACCTGCCCCATGCAAATGTCATCTGAAAAGTTCACTGAGTTTAAATGATAGAAGTCTGCATTCATTGCAGTCCTTGAACTCCCCTTTGCACCACACTCACCAGCGAAGTGAAGTTGGGAACGAACTTGGGCATCGCAGATTAGTGTGTTAGTATATATATATATATATATATGTGTTACCACACAGATTATGCATGGTGCACCTTCCTTATGTCACTCATATTGCTGATCTGCCCTCAGGCTTGATAGTGAGTTCTCTCACTCCAATTAGACTAGCTGAATGCATGGAGACTAAAGCACCTAGTGTTTACTCCACAGAGTTGCTAATAAAAGACTATGGATTCTAATCACTATGTGTGAGTCTGATCATTTCAACATGGTGTCAGAAGTGGGATACGAACCCACGCCTCCAATTGGAGCGCACCATCTCCCGCGGCCCGATATTGGGTTCACCCGCTCAGCGTGTGATATCAAGGCAGACCCGAGCCACATTGCCTGTGGCGAAACAGGCATTGGTACCGCATGTGTTCCCACCATCAGAAGTCCAGTCCAGACTACAGCAAAAGCGCGACGTTCAGAAAGGGCGGTCTGATGAGACGAGCAGACCGCTTCCACCGCTAGCTGAGGGACAGGTGGTGCGTCCGCAAACCGACAAAGGTCAGGACCGCCTCGGTGTGATTTCTGGAACTGCCTCCGAGCCACGTTCATACTTGGTCACCTACAGGTGTAATAGGCAACATGTCCTGCCTGTGAATGAGCCAGCGCCACCTCCGTACTATCCTGACCGCACACGTGTACTTCCATCCACGTCCAGCGGCATCGACCCGACTGCACCAGCGCGACAACCTGTTTCTGATCCGCTTTCTTCGCCCATGGCCACGCCGCTTCCACCTGTGCCAAAGTCTCCTGTTTCAATCCGTGCCGGGAATGCCGTTTCAATCTCCAACACCTACGTGACCACCGATCGTGTCCCCAGTGATGGGACGAGATGTAGGACTGTACCGTACGAGTGCCGGTCATGTTTGTAAGCCCACCGTAAATTGCCCGGGCTGTGTTTGGACTTTCTCCAGTTTATTGACACATACTATATGTGCTCTGTATATTCAGTAGTTTTACATTTGCATTTAATTCTTTACGAGAGAGGATGTCGATTAGTGTGTTAGAACTAAATATATGTGTTACCACACAGATTATGCATGCTGCACATTCCTTATACCACTCATACTGCTGATCTGCCCACGGGCTTGACAGTGTCTCTCTCTCTCTCTCTCTCCCTAGTTAGACTAGCTGAATGCATGGAGACAAAAGTACCTAGTGTTTCCTCCACAGAGTTGCTAATACAAGACTATGGATTCTAATCACTATGTGTGAGTCTGATCATTTCAACAGGCGCAAGGAGTGAGAGGAGCCATTTAGTGGGGACAATGTTAACAAGTTTCTGAGAAAGCTATTGAGTGTTATCCACAAACACCCACAAAACAGCAATGTGATATTGTACAATAATCTGTTTATTTAGTTTCTGGTTTTATTTTTAAGTTTTTAGAGGTACAGCGCGGAAACAGGCCCTTCGGCCCACCGGGTCTGCGCTGACCAGCGATCCCCACACACTAACCTACAGTTTTATAATTAAACCAAGCCAATTATCCTACAAACCTGTACGTCTTTGGGGTGTGGGAGGAAACCGGAGCTCCTGAGGAAAACAGGTGTTTCCACTGGTGGGACAGTCTAGGACCAGAGATCATAGGCTCAGAATTAAAGGGCGCTCTTTTACAGGAGGCACTTCTTTAGTCAGAGGGTAGTTACTCTGTGGAACTCATTGCCGCAGAAGGCTGTGGGGGCCAAGTCAGTGGATATTTTTAAAGCCGCGATAGACAAACTCCTGATTTTACTTCGGAGTCACGTGAGTGACTACGTGAATAGAAGCCCGTACAGCCGTTGGTGCGTCATGACGTCAGACGCTGGTGCAGTCGGCCGGTTGGAGCAGCAGCGCTCCTCCGAGCGGTAAGTTTAAACCGAGGGTTACACGGAGAGCTGGAGAATTTAGCCGGTGCAGCAGCATCTAAGGAGCGAAGGAGATGGGCGACGTTTCGGGTCGAGACCCTTCTTCAGACTTCACCCTCGATTCTCCAGCATCTGCAGTTCTTCATTAACAAGTTTAAAACGGAGGTAAGGTTTTTAAAAACATTTTACCACATGTCATTTTCTGCGACGGTTTAGAGTTCTTAGAGAATGTTGCAGAAAGTGAAGAAGGTGTCGGCGAGGCGCTCCGGGGGTAGAAAGGAAAGTGGCAGGAGAGTGTTGAGGATGGAGGCCCGTCTGGTACACCTGGTCCGGTGCTGGCTACACAGCCAGTGGTTGCGGACCCACTGCCGGGGGGCAGTGGAGGCTTGTCAGTAGGGCGGAAGGCCACTGGCAAGTCTCTGTGGCCCGTAGATGAGTCGGGCCTGGAGGTTATACCCTCCATAGGAGAGTCCGTTTGCTCACGGCTCTCCCACGTCGAGATTCTATTACAAAAGAATGCTCGACAGGGACCAGCTCCGTGAGGAGGAGTGGTGCCCAAGCCAGGCTGATGGAGAGCTTGTGCTAGCAGCACCTGTTTCAGGGCTGCAGAACTATCCTGCCTGTGAGGAGGATGTTCTATCAGTGCAGTTTGCTGACACTGATTCTATGCTGGGGGAGAGCAGTAAAGGAGTTCGGTTGGAGGTAATTCCGAACATTGCTGGGAAGTTTGCTGAGCGTAGAGAGGCAGGAAAGGCGATTGATGTAGAATTGGCCGAAGCAATTCAGTATATGCTCTCCCACCAGTTACAGGAGCTAGCTATGGATGAAGTAGCAAAAAACTATAAAGCTCCTGTTAATTGTGATCTCCTGAAGGTACCGGTGGTTAATCACCAAATTTGGTCATAGATGGGTATGTCTGCTAGGGCCCAGGAGATGAAGTTTAAAAAAGTGCTAAAACTGTTGTCAGCAGGTATTACAGCTGTGGTGAAAGTTATTGATACAAACGATATGGTTGAAGCACACCAGGATGAACTGGGATTCCTTTGTAATGCATTTTGAAATTAAATAATATCGGGAGGGCCGCTATTAGGCCAGAGCTAACCCGAATTTGGCGAGTTTGTGCAAACCGACCAGTGTACCACCACAAAATCTGTTGTTTGGTGGTAACCTTGCAAAAATGGTCAAAGACTGTCATGAGGTTGTTATAACCATGGCCCTCATTAAGCCAGCTGGCAAGCAAGGCAAAAAAGGTTCTCTACAAGAAGTCGAGGACAACAAGGTCCGCAAGGAAAGATGCACGTAAGGAATATAACATTGACAGACGATGAATTAACAGATGTTCCTGTTCAAATTGGGGAAGGTTAAAAATTGTTTCTCAAACAATGGCAGCAGTTGACATCAGATTTGTTCATACTTAGTGTATTGAAGGGGTGAAAATTTGAATTTTACTCTAAGGACAGCCTACCTAATCAACATTTTCCTAGTCGTAAACTTATTTTCAGATGAGGAAAATGTGCTTATTCAAGCAGAGATTCAGTCGTTACATAAGGAAAGGGGTAATTGAGCCTTCTGTCTATCAAAGTCAACAATTTCTGTCAAGTATATTTCCCAGATCTAAAAAGACTGGGGGATGTAGAATTATTCTGGATTTATCGAATTTGAACAAATTTGTTTGTTATAGGCATTTCAAAATGGAGACCTTTACCACGGGCAAACATCTAGTGTCCAAAGGGTATTATATGGCAACCATTGATTTAAAGAATGCGTATTACGCAGTGTCTATTCATGGTGATGATAGAAGATTGACTGAGCTGTGGCAATTCAGGGCATTGCCGAATGGATTAACTTCAGCTCCTAGATTATTTACTAAATTGGTAAAACCTGTGTTAGCATTACTTAGAGCTCAGGGGCATGTGGTAATGGCCTATTTAGATGATATTCTGATTGTTGGAAAGACTCATGCTGAAACTCAATCATCAGTTTCAGTTGTTAAAATCACTTTTGAACAAATGGGATTTGTTATTCACCCAGATAAATCTAAATTATCACCAGTCCAAATTATTGATTATCTGGGATTTACCATTAATTCCAATCACATGTTGGTAACTTTGCCCAGGGATAAATTGAATCAGTTAATTGAGGACTGTGTTAATCTTGTTGGAGAACAACGGCCTCCGATTAGACAAGTAGCCAGTTTAATTGGAAGTTGTTGCAGCCTTTCCAGCTGTGCAGTATGGTCCTCTGCATTATCAAGAATTACAACGATCAAAGGAACAGGCACTGAGAATACAAAGGGGCCATTTTTGATAGGCCTATGCAGTTGTCAGCTGGGGCGATTGCTGACATACAATGGTGGATAGTACATGTTTCAAAAAGTTTAAGGAAGGTTTTGGTAGAATCACCGTCACTGATATTACAGACTGATGTAAGTGCACTTGGTTGGGGTGCAACAGATATGTCTTCTAGTTGTGGAGGCAGATGGAATGTGGATGAGACATCGCTTCCTCAATTAAGAGGGATTAAATTATTTAGAGTTGTTGGGCACCTGGTATGGGCTCAAAGCTTATTGTTCTACAAGGAGGGATCTGCATGTGCAGGTCAGATTGACAACACCACAGCAGTGGCATATGTAAACCACATGGGTGCAGTTAAGTCACAGTCTTGTGATAGACTGGCTAACCAGATTTGGAGCTGGTGTATTGACCAAAATATCTGGCTTTCAGCACTTTATTTGCCAGGAAGAGGTCACGTCAGTTTAATGACAACATTGAATGGATGTTAAATCAGGATGTATTTAACCAAATGATTGATCAGTATGGATTACCAGATATTGACTTGTTTGCATCTCGATTAAATTATCAGTTACCTAGATATGTTAATGGGAACCAGATCTTGGGGCAGTAGCAGTGGATGCATTTTCGCTGCATTGGGGAGGAATGTTTGTGTATGTATTTCCTCCATTCTGTCTCATCAGCAGATGTTTGCAAAAGATCAAGGAGGACTCCGCTTCAGGGGTATTGGTAGTGCCAGATTGGCCTACACGAGCATGGTTTCCCGTTGTATTACAAATGGCTAGGGAGCCTTACATGCTTATGCCCAAGAATAAAAATCTACTGGTAAATCCAGTCACTGGGGATCAACATCCTTTATATGATCGTATTGATCTGTTAATTTGCAGATTTTAAGGAGGCCATACCTGGGGAGAGGACTGTCTCATCGGACTGTGGATGTTCTCACGTCGGCCTGCAGGGATAGTACACAGCAGCAATATTGGAGTTTGTCAACTCTTTATTTTGACCAAAAAATTAAGTTACAGTGCGATTAATTCAGCCAGAAGTGCTCTGTCTTCTTATTTACCTATGAATGCAGAATTGCATACAGTAGGGACACATCCGTTAGTTTCACGATTCATGAAGGGAGTTTTTTCAATTCTAATCCTCCTAAACCCAGGTATGCCGGTATTTGGAATGTGAGTGAGGTTTTTATGGTTCTTCGCCAGTGGGCTCCGGTTACAAGCCTATCAGTAGCCAAATTAACTATTAAGGTGGTCATGCTTATGGCGTTGGTTTCAGCTCAACGTGTACAAATGTTGCAAAAGCTATGGCTAGATAAAATGCATGTGTCGGCTGATGCCATTATATTCTATGTCTATGATTTGCTTAAACATAATAGAAGAGGCAAGACAGGATGTAAGATTGTGTTTTCAGCATACCCCACAGATGATCGCTTGTGTGTAGTCTCACATTTATCTCGTTACATTGAGATTACTCAACCTCTGAGAGGAACAGAGTCGGCTTTGTTTATTAGTCACAAAAAACCACACAGTAAGGTGTCGGTGCAAACAATTTCAAGGTGGCTAAAGCAGGTCCTGGCAAGTGCTGGAATTGATACTGATAAATTCAAATCTCATTCCACCAGGGCGGCATCAACTTCCGCGGCAAGGGTGATGGACGTGCCAATAGACCATATCCTCGCGGCCGCAGGATGGTCCAGTGAGCTAACTTTTCAGAGGTTTTTATCACAAGCCGATTTTCAAGGCTCGGGGTGTTTGCTGATTCTGGTGTCAGTACTGTTACACTTTTTCCCTGAGTTAGAGGGGTTTGTTATGATTTGTTTGTAAATAAACTGTGTTATTTCATTTAACAAATGTATTACTGATGCATGATTGATTGTTAACGACTTTTGAGTCAATCCAGGCAGTGTGAACGTCGGATTTGGGTCTGCGGCGTGAATTCACAGTGCTTTGAAGTCTTCACGTAGTCACTCACGTGACTCCGAAGTAAAATAGTAAGATTAAACGAGAACTTACCAGTTTTGAAGTTTGATCTTTATTTTATGAGGAGTCGAGTTGAGGGACTACGTCTCCTCCGCTCCCACCCTCATAGATCTCATCTGGTAGTTCTAGTTTTATCATCTTACCATTGTACTTCAGTCATTGTTAGCTGTGAAGTCATTCCGCTGCTTTGAAGATTGACGCACCAACGGCTGTACGGGCTTCTATTCACGTAGTCCCTCAACTCGACTCCTCATAAAATAAAGATCAAACTTCAAACTGGTAAGTTCTTGTTTAATCTTACTATTAGAACGGGTGTCAAGGGTTATGGGAAGAAGGCAGGAAAATGGGATTGGGAGGCAGAGGTCAGTCATGATTGAATGGGCAGAATAGACTCGATGGGCTGAATGGCCTAGTTCTACTACTATAACTTGTGAGCTTGTACTGTAGGAAGTATCCTAGTCACGGAGCTTAACACACGTTTACACTAGACTTTAGACATTAGTGTTAACCTCAGCGGATAAACTACCCTTTACTTCAACTCTCTGAACAACAATCGCCACCTCAAAACCTCTTAGAGACCTGAGAGCGCTATCATCACAAGGATTGTCAGTGGATCAAGAAGCAATCTTACTGCCGCCTTCTCAAGGTAGTGAGAGATTGTCAATAAATGACTTGTTGGCCTGGCACAAAGCTTTTAAAAAAAAAGGGAAAGCAATCCTTGGAAAATCATCCCCCAGTCAGAAATACGGTCATAAGGCCATGTGATAGGAGCAGGATAAGGCTATTTGGCCCATCAAGTCTACTCCGCCATTCAATCATGGCTGATCTATCTCTCCCTCCTAACCCCATTCTCCTACCTTCTCCCCATAACCCCTGAAATGTTCAACTGCTGTCAAGTGTGACATAAGCGCACTGTACCAAGGCTCAGAAATCTAATTAGAGGAGAGACACTAAGTGCTGGACTAATGCTTGGGCGGCCCCGGGGCGCAGCGGTAGAGTGTAATGCCCCTGTCCCACTTAGGACATCTGAGCGGAAACCTCTGCAGACTTTGCGCCTCACCCAAGGTTTCCGTGCGGTTCCCGGAGGTTTTTGTCAGTCTCCCTAATGGTCGAAAGTGGTTTCCGTTTTAAAAATCGGTAATTTTTTAGTCGAAGCCGGTTGCGATGCTAGTTGAAGGTGGTTGCCGCAGGACAAAAACCTCCGGGAACCGCACGGAAACCTTGGGTGGGGCGCAAAGTCTCTAGAGGTTTCTGTTCGGGTTTCCTAAGTGGGACAGGGGCATTAGTGTGCTGGTCGGCACGGACTCGGTGGAGCAAAGGGCTTGTTTCCGCGCTGTATCTCTCTCTAAACTCTCTCTCGCTCTCTCTCGCTCTCTCTCTCTCACTCTCTCTCGCTCTCCCTACCTAGGAGCAGTCTCCAGGCTTTCTGCCTGTCTGATGAACTGATTTGCTGCAGTCTCATACCTTTTCCCAATGAAGCAGAGGACATCTGAAGGGTAATTTCCGTCTTTGCCGGTCACTCACAACGCAGGTGACAAAAGCCTTAGTTCTGAAGGAGGATTGTCTTTTGCCAGGCATGAGGGATGTTGCTAAAGCTACATCTCATCTCACACCAGTGATGAACAGACTTTTGTTATACCTCATCCTTGGATATTGAATGTGGTATCAACCTCTGGGACAGCCACGTTAAATCAAGTTAACGGAACAGCGTACGGAAAAGAGGGAAGAAATATTAGGGTAGCAGTTTAATGATGCCAGTTTGACTCACCGAGTGTGTTAGGGATAGCAAACAGCTGTTAGTTAGGAGAATAACAGTCAGTGTATAGTCATTATATTAACAAGATATATATATATCATTATATTTATATAATGGTATATGGACACACTGGCCTGTTCTGTAGTCATGCCTACTATATTCTGTTGTGCTGAAGCAAAGCAAGAATGTCATTGTCCTATCAGGGACACATGACAATAAACTCTCTTGAATCTTGAATCTTGAATCTTAAATATGGACACAAAGTGCTGGAGTAACGCAGCTGGTCAGGCAGCATCCCTGGAGAACATGGACATGAGGTCATAAGACTCAAATAGAACAAGTTCTCCTACAACTTTAGGCTGTGTACGCCATACGTAAGAAGAAGAAGATCATAAGACCATTCGGCCCATCAAGTCTGCTCCGCCATTCAATCCTTGGCTGATCTATATCTCCCTCCTAACCTCTTTCTCCATTCCTTCTCCCCATAACCCCTGACACCCGTGGTGAGGTGACGTTTGGGGTCAGGACCCGTCCTGAGACCTCTGAGGGGAGGCAGGGTGGTGCGGCGGTAGAGTCGCGGCCACACACGTCAGAGATCCGGGTGCTGTCTGTACGGAGTTTGCACGTTCTCTCCGTGACCCGTGTGGGTTATCTCCGGGCGCTCCGGTTTCCTCCCACACTCCAAAGACGTGCAGGTTTGTAGGTTAATTGGCTTCTGTAAAATTGTAAATGTTGTCCCTAGTGTGTAGGACAGTTTCAGTTTCAGCTTGGTCTGGTTTATTGTCACACGTACCGAGGTACGGTGAACGGCTTCTGGTGCGTGTTAGTGTGTGGGGTGATCGCTGGTCTGTACAGACGAGGCGGGCCAAAGGAGTTGCTTCCGCGCTGTGCCTCTAAAGTGTCGAGAAGGTCACCTATCCATGCCATCCACAGACGCTGCCTAAGTTGCTCCAGCACTGTAAATCAGCATCTGTGGTTCCTTGTTTCCACAGTAGATAACGTATGCATTGGGAGCAGAGGGAGAGAAACAAAACTTGCACAGATTTATTTTTTTTGTTGTTAAATTGTACCCGACACAAACTGTCTACCACGGTTGGGGAAACCTATTCATAATGCAAGATGCTGCACTTTAGTTTACTTTAGTTTAGAGATACAGCGCAGAAACAGGCCCTTCGGCCCACGGGGTCTGCGCCAACCAGCGATCCCCGCACAGCAACACTATCCTACACACACCAGGGGCAATTGTTTTACATTTACCAAGCCAATTAACCTACAAACCTGTACGTCTTTGCAGTGTGGGAGGAAACCGAAGATCTCGGAGAAAACCCACGCAGGTCACGGGGAGAACGTACAAACTCCGTACAGACAGCGCCGGTAATCGGGATCGAAGCTGGGTCACCGGCGCTGCATTCGCTGTAAGGCAGCAACTCTACCTTCGTGCCGCCGTGACTGCGTTGAATTATATCTAACGGGATCAGACACGGTGGAATCAGCTGCCAGACGATGCGGGAGAGATGGGCGCAAGGGCAGTTCTTCAGTCTGAAGAAGGGTCTCGACCCGAAACATCACCCATTCCTTCCCTCCAGAGATGCTGCCTGGTGGGTCCCACTGAGTTACTCCAGCGTTTTGTGTCTATCTTCGGCCACATTTAAAAGGCAGTTAGGTAGGTACATGAACAAGAAAGGTCTCGAGGGAATATGTAAGAAGGAATTGCAGATGCTGGTTTAAACCGAAGATAGACACAAAAAGCTGGAGTGACTTTCTCCGCAATCACTTTATTGAACCACAAGCAAATATCTGCCAAGACACCACAGACACGCAGGTTTGCAGGTTAATTGGCTTGGTATGAATGTAAATTGTCCTTCATCATCTTCGGCAGTCACTCGAAACAAGTATGACTGTCCTCTCCTGAGGACGCCTGTGCGTGACTTTGTTAACGTGGGGAGACTGGTGCACAGACAGCCACCCCACGGCCCTTGACAGATCTGGGTCAGGATCCAGTGGCAGGGAGTTCAAGTCCTTTTCTGCTGCAGCCTTCATCCGCCTTCCCAGCCACCGTGACGCTCCACTAAGGTCAGCCATCGTCCTCCGCCTGTTCCACCGTTGAGGTCTTGGTTGGATTGCTCTTTGTCAGGGACCTCCCCCTCGACCTTACCGCCATGGGTGGCCCTACCAGGAGCGTAGCTCCAGACGGCATCGCTCTCAGGATCTCAGGACCACACCAGCTTCTCCCCCCACGACGAGGTGTGCAGAGGATAGTGTTAGTGTGCGGGGATCGCTGGCCGGTGCGGGCCTTTTTCCGTGCTGTATCTCTAAAATAAGCTAAATAGATTGCGTCGTTTGACACTAACTGAATGTAATTGGGATTCTTTGAATGTTTTGCAAATTGTTACAACTGGACATTTTTAGTTCCATTACTGTATCAGCTCCAGAAATGCATGATACTTAATGAACCTTACATGGCTATATTTAGCTGTATCACAGGCAGGCTAAGAAATGTTGAGTATCGAGATCTATGGTAATTTTGGATTGAGTCACACAGCCCAGTAATCCTTCCGGGGCCTTGCAATTCAATTGAAATGCTGCTCATTTTTGATATTTTTGACTCAACTATTCTCACTTGGGACCCATCAGCTCAGTCTGCATCAATAGACATAGGTTTACGGTGAGGTGTGAATTTATAGAGGTGTACAAACTCATGAGAGGAATAGACGTACCTTTGGAGGGGAGATGAGGAGTGGGCAGCGTGTAGCTCAGTGGTAGAGTTGCTGCCTTATAGCACTTACAGCGCCAGAGACCCAGGTTCAATCCCGACTACGGGTGCTCGTCCGTACAAAGTTTGTACGTTCTCCCCGTGACCGCGTGCGTTTTCTTCCCACACCCTATAGACAGCCACCACACGGTCCTTGACAGAGCTGGGTCAGGATCCAGTGGCACGGAGTCCAAGTCCTTTTCCGCTGCAGCCTTCATCCACCTTCCCAGCCGTTGGGACGCTCCACTGAGGTCATCCAACATCCTCCGCCTGTTCCGCCGTTGAGGTCTTGGTTGGATCGCTCTTTGTCAGGGACCTCCCCCCCGACCTTACCGCCGTGGGTGGCCCTACCAGGAGCATCGCTCCAGACGGCATCGCTCTCAGGATCTCAGGTCCACACAAGCTTCTCCACCATGACAGAGGATAGTGTTAGTGTGCGGGGATCCGTTTGTAGGGGATCCGTTACCCAAGTTTGTAGGTTAATTGGCTTGGTATAAATGTAAATTATCCCTAGAGTGTTTAGGATAGTGTTAGTGTGCGGGGATCGCAGGTCCGTGTGGACTCAGTGGGCCCGAAGGTTACATCTCCATGCTGGATCTCCAAACTAAACTACACTAAACTAAACTACACTAAACTAAACTACACTAAACTACAGGAGGAATTTATTTACAGATGGTGGTAAATTGGTGGAATCTGGTGCCACAGAAGGCTGTTGAGTCCACGTCATTGGATATTTTTAATGCAGAGATTGATAGGTTATTGATTAGTACAGGTGTCAGGGATTATGGGGAGAAGGCAGGAAAATGGGGTTGAGAGAGAAAGATAGATCAGCCATGATTCATAATAATCTTAATAATCATATTCATACTTTATTAGCCAAGTATGTTTTGCAACATATGAGGAATTTGTTTTGCCGTACAGTCATACCAATAAAAAGCAACAAAACACACAAAATACATTTTAACTTAAACATCCACCACAGTGACTCCTCCACGTTCCTCACTGTGATGGAAGGCGAAATAAGGTTCAATCTCTTCCCTTCTTTGTCCTCCCACAGTCAGCGGCCTCGAGGCTTCCGTTGACGGGATGACCTTGGCTCCCGTAGCCGGCAGGGTCAAGCTCCTGCATCTGGGCGGAATGTAAGCTCCCCCGCACCGAGAGATCTGACCCCGGGTCGGGGCTGGTCGAACCTTCTGCGTTGTTTGGAGCTTCCCGACATCGGTCTCTACCCGAGACTGCGAGCTCCTCGATGGTGAAATCCGCAGGCCGCGGTTGGAGCGTCGATCCCAGGCAAGTTTCGCCCGACCCTCCCCCCGCCCCACTTAAAACAAACCAGAGAAGATTTAAACAAACTTTTAAAACACACTAAAAATAACAACAAAAAAAGACGAAAAGACAGACAGACTGCAAGGCTGCCATCGTTGGCGCCCCCTAGTGATATGAATGGCTGAAAAGATTTGGTGGGCCGAAAGTTCTAATTTGGCTCCTATGACTATGTGATCAGGTAAATACACAAAACCTTTGCCCAGAGTAGAGAAATCAAGAATCAGAGGACTTAGGTTCAAGGTGAAGGGGAAAAGATTTAATAGGATTTAGTTGAGGCTGGGACTATCCCAAAGTTTAAGAAACAGTTAGACAGGTACATGGATAGGAGAGGTTTGGAGGGATATGGACCAAACGCAGGCAGGTGGGACCAGTGTAGCTGGGACATGTTGGCCGGTGTGGACAAGTTGGGCCAAAGGGCCCGTTTCCTCACTGTATCACTCTATGACTCTGTGACATGGAGAGGATAGTTTTAGAGGTATATGAGCCAAGCTCGGGCAAGTGGGAACTAGTGTAGATGGGGCATGTTGGTCAACATGGACAAGTTGGACCGAAGGGCCTGTTTCCACACTGTATGACTCTATGAAATATATTTTTACACTGAGATGCACTGTGCTGAGCTGCAGTCTACACTGACATAGATCTCCCACTGTCTGGCCATGTGAAATGCGGTTTGCCAAGTTACCGTGTGACGTGATCTTTCTTCCCCCAACACACACTCACAGTCTCAAGCTAATTTTTTTCTCATAGTCCTCTCCGCCTCAGGCTCCTTCGCGTTCTGTCCTTCCACATTAAGGCCTCCGAACCGTTGACACGAAGGAGTGTGGACATGAGATTGCTTCACGATGATAGAACCAAACATATGCTAATTTGGTGCAGAGCGCACTGCACTTGGAATTTCAAAATGGAACATTATGCTTCTCTGAACCCTTAACATTACCATAAAAGATTTCCCACAGCGACTGAGCTCATAAGTTCATGTTCGTAAGAGAAAGGAGCAGAATTAGGCCATTCGGCCTATCAAGTCTACTTCGCCATTCAATAAGGGCTGATCTATCTCTCCCTCCTAACCCCATTCTTCTGCCTTCTCCCCATAACCCCTGACACCCGTACTAATCAAGAATCTATCTATCTCTGCCTTAAAAATATTAATTGGGCCTCCACAACCTTCTGTGGCAATGAATTCCACAGATTCGCCACCCTCTGACTAAATAAATTCCTCCCCATCTCCTTCCTAAATGAACATCCTTTTTATTCTGAGGCTATGACTTCTGACCTTAGACTCTCCCACTAGTGGAAACATCCTCCCCACATCCACTTTATCCAGGCCTTTCACTATTCGGTAAGACTGAGTGCCTGTAAAACAAGACAGGTATGGCTGGAGAAACTGAAATTCAAAGATCGATCATTGGATGAGTGTGCAAATCCTACCTTTGAAGTTAAAAGGGGATTTCCTCAAGGCCCAGGTCATAGCTTGAACACAGGACGAGGCAAGGGGGTGAAGATGCCATTACAGAAGGATAGAGTTGTGACTGACCAAGAATGTGGAGTAAGTATTGTAGGAAGGAACTGCAGATGCTGGTTCACATCGAAGTTAGACATGAAGTGGTGGAGTAATTCAGCGGGGCAGACTGCATCTCTGGAGAGAAGGATTGGGTGACGTTTTGGGTCGAGACCCGTCTTCAGACTGAGGGGAGAGGGAGGGATATGGAAGGGTAAGGTGAGAAAACGACACATCAAAGCAGTCAAGTCAAGTCAAGAGAGTTTATTGTCATGTGTCCCAGATAGGACAATGAAATTCTTGCTTTCTGCAGCACAACAGAATATTGTAGGCATAAATACAGAACAGATCAGTGTGTCTATATACCATAGAATATATATATACACACATAAATAAACAGATAACTTGCAATAGATTGTTATAGTTCAGAGTTTGCTTGAAGTTGTGTTTAATAGCCTTATGGCTGTGGGGAAGAAGCTGTCCCTGAACCTGGATGTGGCAGATTTCAGGCTCCTGTACCTTCTACCTGATGGCAGCAGGGAGATGAGTGCGTGGCCAGGATGGTGTGGGTCCTTGATGATGTTGGCAGCCTTTTTGAGGCAGCGACTGCGATAGATCCCCTCGATGGTGGGGAGGTCAGAGCCGATGATGGACAGGGCAATGTTTACAACCTTTTGCACTCCTGGACGCTCAAGTTGCCGAACCGAGCCACCGGTCAGCATGCTCTCTACTGTGCACCTGTAGAGGTTCGAGAGAGTCCTCCTTGACAAACCGACTCTCCGTAATCTTCTCAGTAAGTAGAGGCGCTGATGTTCTTTCTTTATGATTGCATCAGTGTTCTGCGACCAGGAGAGATCTTCGGAAATATGCGCGTCCAGGAATTTGAAGTTCTTGACCCTTTCCACCATCCGTTGATATAAACGGGACTGTGGGTCCCCATCCTACCCCTTCCAAAGTCCACAATCAGTTCCTTGGTTTTGCTGGTGTTGAGAGCCAGGTTATTGTGCTGGCACCATTTGGTCAACCAGTCGATCTCACTTCTATACTCTGACTCGTCCAAATCAGTGATATGTCTCACTATAGTGGTGTCGTCGGTGAACTTGATGATGGAGTTCACGCTATGTCCAGCTACGCAGTCATGAGTATAGAGTGAGTACAGCAGGGGGATGAACACGCAGCCTTGAGGTGCTCCCATGCTGATTGTTATCGAGGATGACACATTTCCACCAATACGGACAGACTGTGGTCTGTGGATGAGGAATTCGAGGATCTAATTGCAAAGGGATGCACAGAGACCCAATCAGTTCTGATAAGAAAATGTAGAATGGTTCACTGTTAGCTGAGGGGAAGGTGACAATGCAGCATACAATCATTAATATTTAATCAGGAGGACAGGAGGAGAACTAGGATGGGGGAGAGATGCATAGAGAGGGAAAGCAGAGGTTACTTGAAGTTAAAGTAGGTGCTGATACATGAGATTAGTAAAGATTGGTACTTGATGATGGGCTGAAGGGCCTATTTCTGTGTCATGGAGTAATACAGATACAGTGTGGAAACTGGTCTTTCGACCCAACTTGTCCATTCCCAGAGGAGAGTATCACTATCAAACCTTGGGGAGGACACAATTTCTTGGTGACTGCGTAGACGCGCATGCGCGCGCACACACATGCGTGAGGCTTTGGAGGCTTTGGCCGTGGGCCCTGTGGACGGTAACATTGGGAGCTGACCTGGTTGGTGACCGACTCCAAACTCCAGCAACAGCAGCTTCGTCCGCCCTGAATCGTGGGGCTTGAATCGGCCCGTTCGCGGGGCCTTTCATCGCCCGGCACAGCTTAAAATCGGCCGGCGGGTGCTTCAACATCGGGAGCCTCGGTTGCCTCGATGCACCAGGTT
The DNA here is from genome assembly GCA_035221665.1 of Okamejei kenojei. Taxonomy (NCBI): domain Eukaryota; kingdom Metazoa; phylum Chordata; class Chondrichthyes; order Rajiformes; family Rajidae; genus Okamejei; species Okamejei kenojei. The sequence continues at coordinate 10,984,026 of CM069136.1, forward strand.
GACTGCCTGACCGCGGGGCGATGGAAGATCCTGCGGCCGATTTTAAGCCATGCCGGGCGATGAAAGGCCCTGCGAACGGGCCAATTCAGCCCTTAGAAAGCATCTGATACCCACTTGAATCTTTCAAAAGCTACAATGTGATAAATAACACAAATAAAACTGAAGCAAATAAAGGCAAACAGAAGAACCAACCTTGGAGGGGGGTGAGAGAGATGTGAAAAACATACTAAATAACGTGAGTGACCGTGACTGAGTGCAGGGACTTGGTCAGGGACAGCCGCAAAACCCATTTGATCTGAGCCCTGACTGACCTGACCTGTTTAAATCCAATACCCATTTAAATCTTTCCCATCCACCAATACATCCAATGAGTTCAAATGGTAATTGTACCCGCATCAGACAGCTGTAAGAAATACTCCGTGAATACCTTCAGTAATACTTGAAGGTCAAAACACAGTTGGTGACACATCATGTTAAAACGATGTTAATAGAGACATTTAACAAGCGCTTAACAGTGACACTGTTCCACTGTCTCGCGGAAAACGGAGATTTAATAGATTTTTTATCACCGAATTTCAAAATCCGGATTACAAAACGTGGGGGGTATTATCCCCCCACCTCTCAAAACATGGGAGGGACATAAAGATTGGTACTTGATGGTCTGATAATAGAGTGTAAGGGCCTGTCCTACTTAGGCGATTTTTTCCGGCGACTGTCATAGTCATAGCAGGTTGCCGAAAAAGCAAAGACTGAACCCCCCCTACGACAATGTCTACAACAAGCTATGACAACCTACCACCTAATCGATGTCACGCTACGGCAAGCTACCGACAACCGGCGACCCATTAGGATGTCCACCTACGACCACACCTACGACAACCTACGTCCACCCGCGACAAGCTACGACAAGGTACCACCCTGTCGGCGACAACTGAAGACAACTTAAGACAATTCAGTCGCCGGTACTTGTCGTTGGTAGTTGCCAATAGAATTCACCAAAGTCAGCATCGGTGACAACCTACGCAACCTAGCAACAACCTATGTCATCCTGGCGACAACCTGCGACAGCACCTACATCAGAAGTCAAGCTAGGCTCATTGGCGTCAAGCCAAATGTCGCCGACTGTCGCCAAAAATTTTTGAACATTTCAAAATCCAGCGGCGACCAGAAAAACGCTACGACTCTTCGGGCGACTAAGGAGACTACTCACGACCATGCAGACAGCCTAGTCGCCTGTAGTTGCCTAAAAAATCGCCTAAAGAAGCTGTGTGCGCTTTCAAGCTTCTGCATCTTCTGCTGGACGGGAGCAGGGAGAATGTCTAGGCAAAGAATGCCCTAATCTTGTCCAACACGCTCCACACGTTATAAACTGAGTTTGCATTTGCTGAAATAATTTTCAGATTGGCACGCATTTAAAAATGACTAATCAACAAACCACTGTGCCTCAGAAAGGCTTTTAAAACATCTTTTCATTTTTTAATGTCTGTTTTTAAAATTCCTGTCTGTCCTCAGGAAGTGGATGGTATTATGATTAGTATGGGTGTTTGGGGTTATGGGGAGAAGCCTCAGAATTAAAGGACGTTCCTTTGGGAAGGAGATGAGGAGGAATCTCTTTAGTCAGAGGGTGGCGAATCTGTGGAATTCATTGCCACAGGCAGCTGTGGAGGCCAAGTCAATAGACAATAGGTGCAGGAGTAGGCCATTCGGCCCTTCGAGCCTGCACCGCCATTCAATGTGATCATAGCTGTTCATCCACAATCAGTACCCCGTTCCTGCCTTCTCCCCATATCCCCTGACTCCGCTATCGTTAAGAGCTCTATCAGAAGATATATTTAACCATATAACCATATAACCATATAACAATTACAGCACGGAAACAGGCACTCTCGGCTCTACCAGTCCGTGCCGACCATTTGTTTTCCCCTAGTCCCATCTACCTGCACTCAGACCATACCCCTCCATTCCCTTCACGTCCATATACCTATCCACTTTACTCTTAAATGTTAAAATCGATCCTGCCTCCACCACTTCTGCTGGAAGCTCATTCCACACAGCCACCACCCTCTGAGTAAAGAAGTTCCCCCTCACGTTACCCCTAAACTTCTGTCCCTTAATTCTCATGTCATGCCCTCTTGTTTGAATCTTCCCTACCCTCAATGGGAAAAGCTTATCCACGTCAACTCTGTCTATCCCTTTCATCATTTTAAAGACCTCAATCAAGCCCCCCCTTAACCTTCTGCGCTCCAAAGAATAAAGACCTAACTTGTTCAACCTTTCTCTGTAACATAGTTGCTGGAACCCTGGCAACATTCTAGTAAATCTCCTCTGTACTCTCTCTATTTTGTTGACATCCTTCCTATAATTAGGCGACCAAATTTAAGGCAGAGATAGGTAGATTCTTGATTAGTACGGCTGTCAGGCATTATGGGGAAAAGGCAGGAGAATGGGGTTTGGAGGGAGAGATGGATCAGCCACGATTGAATGGCGGAGTAGACATGAGGGGCCGAATGGCCTCGTTCTGCTCCTATCACATATGAAATCTCAGCGACGGAGGGGAAATTAGAAATCAAGGTGAGCTGGTGGACTATTTACCTTTAAATTAGTTACATTTGCTATTTGCTCGCAATAAATCGCAGCACCTTTTGGAGGTGTTGGTATTTCGCTCTGTTCCGCTTGTGATTAGTAAAGCACACTGCAGCTGACGGCTTTCAATAGACTTGGAATATTTTATGTGCCGCCAGTATATTCTTTGAACCGCATGGTTTGTTTCTCATTTGCCGTCTAGCCGCAAGCAGTAGGTCTGAAAGGGAGGTGATTTAAAACGTGACAGCAATTGGTTTTCTTTCCGAATACCTCTGGGAGAAAATGACTGGCGAAACACAGGCACGGTAGCTTTATTAAAACCGATGCAAACAGGGGCAAAAGATTACTTACCTTGGGAAAGAACAAAGGCCCAATATATTTCCTTTATTTATATCGGCACACATTTCTAACAATGACAATACTTCAAGAGCAATGCACATTTGATCGTGTCCTTTAGTTTCAAAATGGATAAGTAAGTGCGTTCGATGAATTTTTTTTTGCTGGTTGTCACAGAATCTTCAAGAACACCTTCAGAAATCAGAGCAGCATCTCAGAGAAAACAAGGAAAGACCCTCTGAACCGTGCATACTCCTTAGCTGGCCCATAAACTTACCATATTTTGCTTGGGCAGCTTGGAGCCCAGTGGTATGAATATTGATTTCTCTCACTTCAGGTAGCCCCGGCAGTCCCTCTCTCTCTCCATCCCTCCCCCACCCAAGTCGCACCAGCTTCTCGTTTTCACCCAACACACAGCTAACAATGGCCTGTTTCCTTTATCACCGTTACATTTTTTTGCATATCTTTCATTCATTGTTCTTTATCTCTCCACATCATTGTCTATATCTCTCGTTTCCCTTAACCCTAACCAGTCTGAAGAAGGGTCTCGACCCGAAACGTCACCCATTCCTTCTCTCCAGAGATGCTGCCTGTCCCGCTGAGTTACTCCAGCTTTTTGTGTCTATCTTTGGCTTAAACCAGCACCTGCAGTTCCTTCCTACACATTAAACATACCATTCTCTTTATCACCCTGGGTACCCATTTGCCCATCAAGTGGATACATTGCATCCAACTGAGTATAGAAACAGAAACATAGACAATAGGTGCAGGAGTAGGCCATTCGGCCCTTCGAGCCTGCACCGCCATTCAATATGATCATGGCTGATCATCCAACTCAGTATCCTGTACCTGCCTTCTCTCCATACCCCCTGATCCATTTAGCCACAAGGGCCACATCTAACTCACTCTTAAATATAGCCAATGAACTGGCCTCAACTACCTTCTGTGGCAGAGAATTCCAGAGACTCACCACTCTCTGTGTGAAAAATGTTTTCCTCATCTCGGTTCTAAAGGAATTCCCCCTTATCCTTAGAGTGTGACCCCTTGTTCTGGACCTCCCCAACAACGGGAACAATCTTCCTGCATCTAGCCTATCTAACCCCTTAAGAATTTTGTAAGTTTCTATAAGATCCTCCCTCAGTCTTCTAAATTCTAGCGAGTACAAGCCAAGTCTATCCAGTCTTTCCACATATGAAAGTCCTGACATCCCAGGAATCAGTGGGTTTGGTTCACACTGTAGACATTTCAGGTGAGTTTTATTCTTGTTCTGTGCTGATGGGGTGCTGTACTGTCAAAGGTGCCTTTTATGGACAAAAACGTCCAATATGGTTCCCATGTCGACACGGGGTGCCTCACAGCGCCAGAGACCCAGGTTCAATCCTGAACTCGGGTGCTGTCTGTGTGTAGTTTGCACATTGTCTCTGTGACTGTGTGGGTTTTCTCCAGGTGCTCCGGTTTCCTCCCACACTCCCAAGCTGTGCAGGTTTTCAGACTAATTGGCCTCTGTAAAATTGTTCCTAGCACGTGGGGAGTGGGTGAGATAGCGGGTTGATGGAGAACTAGTGTGAACGGGTGATCAGCGGTCAGTGTGGGCTCGGAGGGCCAAAGGGCTCATTTCCATGCCCTATCTTTCAATTTAATTCAGTTCGATTCAATTGAACAAAGATCCCGTGATGCCTGTTTAGAGTTGTGTTTTGGCCCAGGTTTTGACTGCATCCAGGCTAATCTGTGGACTTCTTTCTTCAAAGTTCAGAGATACTTGGAATGCCCGATCCAATTAACAGCACAGTGGCACAGCGGTAGAGCTGCTGTCTCACAGCGCCCGTGACCCTTGTTTTGAGCCTGACCTTGGGTGCAGCCTTTCAGTAAGTTTGCACATTCTCCCTGTGATGATGCTCCTTTCCTCCGGGTGCTCCGGTTTCCTCCCAAATCCCAAAGACATGCGTGTCTATAGGTTAATAGGCCTTCGTAAAACTGCCCCCCATGTGTAGGGAGTGGTGTAAAAGTGTGTCAGCAGAGAACTGCAGATGCTGGTTTAAATCGAAGGTAGACACAAAATGCTGGAGTAACTCAGCAGGTGAGGCAGCATCTCTGGAGAAAAGGAATGGGTGACGTTTCGGCTCGAGACCCTTCTTCAGACCGAGAGTCAGAGGAAAGGGAGACTTAGAGGTATGGAAGGGTAAGGTGTGAAAACGAGACATCAAAGGGGACGAAGCTCAAGGTAAATGTAGAATTGGTTAACATTGTTAGCTAAGGGAAGGTGACCACGAAGCGTAATGTTTTGACTGTTCTGTCCAGACCAACAAAGTTTTCTTTCCACAATGTTCAGAGATGCTTGGAATCCCCGACCCAATTAGCGGACACCTTGAGGAACATCCGTCGCAGCTGACCCACCCTGTCAGTTTAAGATAGACAAAAATGCTGGAGAAACTCAGCGGGTGAGGCAGCATCTATGGAGCGAAGGAAATAGGCAACGTTTCAGGCCGAAACCCTTCTTCAGACTCGAAACGTTTCGGCCCGAAACGTTACCTATTTCCTACGCTGCCTCACCCGCTGAGTTTCTCCGGCATTTTTGTCTACCTTCGATTTTCCAGCATCTGCAGTTCCTTCATAAACAAATGTCATAGTTTAAGAATAAGGAGGAGGCCATTTTGGACTGAGATGAGGAAAAACTTTTCAACCAGAGAGTTGTGAATCTGTGGAATTCTCTGCCACAGAAGGAAGTGGAGGCCAATTCATTGGATGTTTTCAAGAGAGAGTTATGGGCCTGTCCCACTTAGGCGATTTTTTTCAGTGACTACAGGCGACTAGGCTGTCGCCACATATCCGTGGGGTGTCGCCTATATGTTCGTGAGTGATGTCCTCAAGTCGCCCAAAGAGTCGTAGTGTTTTTCGGGTCGCCGTTGCATTTTTGAAATGTTCAAAACTTTTCGGCGGCCATCGGCGACAGTTGGCTTGACGCCAATGATTGTAGCTTGTTTTCTGAAGTGGGTGCTGTCGTAGGTTGTCGCCAGGTGACTTAGGTTGTCGCCGGTGCTGACCGGTGAATTCCACTGGCGACTACCTGCGTCAACCGGCGACGGGTACCGGCGACTGAATTGTCTTAAGTTGTTGGCGACAGGGTCATAGCCTGTCGTAGCTTGTCGCGGGTGGACGTGGGTTGTCGTACGCGTGGTCGTAGGTGGACGTCCTAATGGGTCGCCGGTTGTCGGTAGCTTGCCGTAGATTGATGTCGACTAGGTGGTAGGATGACGCAGACATTGTCGTAGGTGCGGGCCAGTCGCCGGTTGTTCGGCGACCTGCTACGACTAAGACAGTCGCTGAAAAAAATCGCCTAAGTGGGACAGGGGTCTAAGATATAGCTCTTAGGATTAAAGCAATCAAGGGATATGGGGTGAAAGCCAGAATGGGGTACTTATTTTGGATGATCAGCCACGATCATATTGAATGGCGGTAGTGGCTCGATGGGCCGAATGGCCTACTCCTGCACCTATTTTCTGTTTCCATGTTTCTAGATCATTGTCAGATAGGGGAAGGCAACAATGAAGCATAACGTTTTGACTGCATCCGGACCGACACAGTCTTCTCTCCTCAAAGTTCAGAAATACTTGGAATCCCGGATCCAATTAGCCGGCATCTTGAGCGCAGCAAGAAGGAACAACCTTCTCAGATGTCTCGCCCCTGGTAGAAGGAGGTTTGTTGCTGCCGAAACTGTTCAAAACCCAGGCCCACCTGCTGTAACCTGGCACCACGCCAGACAGTTTGCGTTCTTCCAGTAAGCTGTCTACACAAGCCTATCAAACGTCTTATCTGTATTCACCGCAAGCACCGCTCTCTCAAGAAGAGCCTGATTTGTGAAGGTACCGAAATCCCAGCATGTAATGTTGGAACTTGACAAAATCTAACCCGGCTGCTTCAAGCTTCTCCACTACACTTGTTTTAATGACCTCTATGTGTACGGTAGACTCCCGAGGTAGTTTAGCTGCATCCAAACCTTAAGCACGAGCTTTGCTTATCGGAGACAGAAATGAATTGTACATTTCAACAACTCCTGATTTTCTCAGGCTGCTGTTTTCCAATTTACCCATTAGTTTAGTTTAGAGATACACCACAGAAACAGGTCCTTCTGCCCGCCAAATCCGCGCCCACCAGTGACCCCCGCACATGAACACTATCCTACACACACCAGGGGACAATGTTAACATTTATACCAAACCAATTACCCTACAAACCTGTACGTCTTTGGAGACCGAAGTTCTTGGAGAAAACCCACGCAGGTCACGGTGAGAATGGCCAAACTCCACACAGCTCCGTCTTCCACTCCAGGTTTGTGGGTTTTGAGGTTCTTCTTGCGTTTGAGGCAGCAGAGGTTAAATGACGCCCTCCAGACCCTGTAGCCAGTTCAATGTGCTGTTGTCGAGGGCCGTGAGGTCTACCCCTCCACCAGGGGGGCAGAGGACAGCGCAGTCGAAAATGAGGTGCTGCTCTGTTTGCCGGTCTTCTCCACACACTGATGAAAGCAGCCCCCAGCGATGCATGTTGCCGTTGAACCGGCCGACCCCAGTACAGAGCCGGTTCAGGCCACCCACTCTTTGCGGGGCAGGTCCGAGCCGGGTGGGGCTGTGGTGTTCGGTGCAACAGTGAATTGTGGAGGTCACAAAGTCTGTTCCCAGCTGGTTCTCCATGGCTCCTAGTGTGTTGAAACCGGAGCCACAGAGGGTCGCTGCGTGACGGGAGAAGGGGCGACGAGATGACAGGCGCTGTGAGTCCTGGGCCGGTGGTGCAAAGGATGTTTGGCATCCGATGGGGCCTTGCACACCAGCCTGTGAGTGAAGTACTCTCTGCGAAGCTTGGCGGATGCGATACCTGCGAGCACCGACAGAAGATCCATCGGAGTAGGGCGTAGGCAGCCGGTGACGATCCTCATGGTGTCGTTGTGGATGGCGTCTAGCTTGCTAGTATGAGCACTGTGGCACCATGCTGGGGTTTTGGGGTGACCAAAGAGGTTAATATGGGGCCTGCTTACTCTGCCAAAGGTCACAAGTTGTAGGAGTAGAACTAGGCCATTCGGCCCATCGAGTCCACTCCGTCATTCAATCATGGCTGATCGCTGCCTCCAAATTCCCATTTCCTGCCTTCTCCCCACAACCTCTGACACCCGTTCTAATGAAGAATTTGTCTATCTCAGCCTTAAAATATATCTACTGACTTGGCCTCCGCAGCCCTCTGTGGCAATGAGTTCCACAGATTCCAAAGATGGACAGGTGGATTGTTTAGTTCACTTTAGTTTAGTTTAGTTTAGTTATACATCGCGGCAACAGGCCCTTCAGCCCACAGAGTCAGCGCCACACACACTTAACACTATGTTACATACAAAGGAAAATATACCATTTCTATTGCCGAAGCCAATCTTCGGTGTAAACCAGCATCAGTTCAGTTCTGTTCAGTTCAGTTTATTGTCACGGGTACCGAGGTACAGCGAATAGCTTTTGTTGCGTGCTAACCAGCCGGTGGAAAGACAACACATGATTACAATCGAGCCATTCACAGTGTACAGATACATGATGAGGGAATAATGTTTAGGGCAAGTTGAAGCCAGTAAAGCCCGATCAAAGATAATCCACGGGTCATCATGACCCCACGATTGTAGTTCAGCACCGCTCTCTGGCTGCTGTGGGATGGTTCAGTTGCCCGATAACCGCTGGGAAGAAACTGTCCCTGAATCTGGAGGCGTGCGTTTTCACACTTCTATACCTTTTGCCCGATGGGGGAGTGGAGAAGAGGGAGTGGCCGGGGTGTGAGTCGTCCTTGATGTTGGGAGCTCCAACGAACGCAGAGGCTCGACCCAGCCCCGACGCGGGGTTTGATCCACGGTGCAGAGGAACTGACATCCCCCCGATGCAGGGGCTGGATCGCCCAGATGCGGAGGGCCCAAAACGCCGCTGGCTATGGGAGTCAAGATCGTCCCGTCAACGGAAGGCCCGAGGCCCCCGACCGCGGGAGAGCAAAGGGAAGAGATTGAACTTTTTTTCGGCTTCCATCAGAGTGAGGAATGTGGAGGAGTCACTGTGGTGGATGTTTATGTTAAAATATATTTTGTGTGTTCTGCTGCTTTTTATTGGTATGACTGTATGGTAAATGAAATTCCTCGTATGTTGCGAAACATACTTGGCTAAAAAAGTAATGTTGTGATTGAGATTGTGATTATGCTGCTGGCCTTGCCGAGGCAGCGTGAGGTGTACGTGGGGTCAATGGACGGGAGGTCGGGCTGTGTGATGGTCTGGGCTGCGTACACACAATTCACTGCAATTTCCTTTCTACACAACTGATGCAGGATCTCAGCCTTGAAAACCTTAATCTTATTGTAGCTCCGATGAAATTAGTTCTTCACTTAGTCAAATGGCAACTTGGGTTGGCCCGTAACTGCTGGATTAGCTTTAGCCCTTTGAACAAATAGACATGCACAGCCTGACTAATTTGTATGGAATATTCATAGCATTGTCTGGGATGCGGTAATGAGGCTTATAGGAGCTGTAAGCCCTCGGCAGATGTGAAGAATGAATGGCTCGCCAAGAAAACCTCGCGAAACATACAGTTCTAAGACATTAATCTTTCGCTTCTGTTAGAGACTAGCTATAAAATGAGACAGCTGGCAGGATAATACAGGTCAGTAGGCACGCCTACCAGCTGGTCACTGATCCTCAGGCTGGTAAGCTGATGCGACAGTGGAGGATACTTTCGGCACGTCCTCAACTCCGGGAACCGCACGGAAACCTTGGGTGGGGCGCAAAGTCTCCAGAGGTTTCCATTCAGGTCTCCTAAGTGGGACAGGGGCATTAAAGACAGCAGTTCCACTTGCTGCATCATTGTGTTCTCTGAAGACCTTTTTTTCACCCAGTTTTATTCCACCAGGGAGGTCTTACCTTCCACTACCTGCAACCTCCGGCAACCACCTTCAACTAGCATCGCAACCGGCTTTGACTGAAAAATTACCGATTTTTAAAACGGCAACCTATTTTTAGTCGCGGCCTGTTTTGAATTTTTTGAAATAATCGCCGGAACATAGAAGAAGCGGAAACCACTTTCGACCATTAGGGAGACTGACAAAAATCTTCGCGAACCTCCGGGAACTGCACGGAGAACTTGGGTGGGGCGCAAGGTCTCTAGAGGTTTCCGTTCGGGTTTCCTAAGTGGGACAGGGGCATAAGTTCCAGCTACCCTGGTTCAATCCTGACCTCGGATGATGTCTGTGCGCAGTCTCTCTGTGGCAACATAGTTTAGATCAATCACTATTGCCGATTTGATCCATGTCCGGTTTTTCTAGAGCTGACCCGATCCATAATCCATGTCGGGTTTCCACTATGTCATCTTGTGGAATGCGAGTAGCCATACTGTTTTAGTTTTACCTAAAAGCCCTGTCCCACTGTACGAGCTAAGTCAAGAGTTCTTCCGAGTTTGCCCTGATTCGAACTCGGAGATTTACGGTAATGTCCGCTCGTGGGTACACGGGGCTCTCGTGGACATTTTTCAACATGTTGAAAAGTCTTCCCGAGCTTACCGCGTTTCCCAAGTACCTGCCGTTAGCGTTACGAGCCGCTAAGAGATGTCCCCGAGCTCCGACGTTCCCGCTACATGCATTCTACCTGCTTCTACGATTTGATTTTTTTTTTAACTCGGGAGAGCTCTTGAATGAATTCGTAGAGTGGGACAGGGCTTTAAGACTTCAAGCCTACAGCACCTATTGCTATGGTCTCTGTATGTATTCCTATTAAAGTACTTATTATGAAGTTCACTGTTGCCATCAGAAAGAAGGTACAGGAGCCCGAAAACTATAACGTCCAGGTTCAGGAACAGTTGCTTCCCCACAGCCATCAGGCTATTAAACACAACAACAAATAACCTATGAACAATAACAGACTATTATTATTATTGCACTATATCTGTTTATTTATTGTGTATATAAATGGTCTATGGTCTATAGACACACTGAACTTTTATTTCCCATTTTGTATTATGTTTACATATTCTGTTGTGCTGCAGAATTTCATTGTCCTATCTGGGACACATGACAATAAAACTCTCTTGACTTATTCGTAATTAATTTATTAGCCAAGTATGTTTTGCAACATACAAAGAATTTGATTTTGCTATACATTCGTAGCAAAAAAAAAGCAACAAGACACACAACTACATAGAAATTAACATAAACATCCACCACAGCAGCTCCACCACATTCCCCACTGGGATGGAAGACAATAAAATCTTATCTTCTTTCCTCTTCTACCTCTGCGCCATCATGCCACCCGATTTCTGAAATGGCAGTTACTGAAACAAGCTGGATTGTGGAATTCTGGATCGCCGAGCGAGATTGTCTCTGTAGCAGATTGTCACTGTAAGACTCAGCATGGCTCACACATGCACAAGTCGGCATATTCCGGCACCATTTACATAAGAGTCCAGAGTCCGGATGCTGGATGTTCAAAGGTTTAAAGGTATCTTATTGTCACATGTACTAATTCAGGTACAGTGAAACTCGATTTACCGTACAGTCATACTAGAAAAAGCAACAAGACCACACACAACTGCATATCAGTTAACATAAACATCCACCACAGCGGATTCCCCACATTCCTCACTGTGATGGAAGGCTATAAAGTCTAATCTTGTTCACTCTTGATGCCCGCCCGACTCTGTGTCCCGGGGGCGACTCCTGCAGCTGTCCATTGATGTGACTCCTGATTCTCTTGACTCGACTCGAGATCTGATTGCATGGTGTTGCATGTATACACACTTGCTTGTTTGAACTAAATATTAATGATTTTAGTGCATTTTTTGCAGCTGGGAGATTAAAAAAAATAGTCTGGCCTATTAAGCAAGCTGAGCTCATTGTAGCATGTAGATGAGTGTTATATATATATATATATATATATATAGATATGTTACCACACAGATTATGCATGCTGCACATTCCTTATGTCACTCATACTGCTGATCTGCCCACAGGCTTGATAGTGAGTTCGCCCTCTCTCTCCTTCTCTAGTTGGATTAGCTGAATGCATGGAGATGAACGCACCTAGTGTTTCCTCTACAGAGTTGCTAATAAAAGACTATAGATTCTAATCACTATATGTGAGGTGATCATTTCAACATAGCATTACTTGTCTATTATAATATGTGAATTCAAGTCCAGCACCGCCACCCTCTGAGTTGAACATTATCATCTCACCTTATTACCTAATCAAACAAATAAAATGAACACGGCATCTGAAATATCATCCGTGATTTTTTTTAAATGTTTAGTGTAGAGATATTGACACAGCACAGAAACAGGCTCTTCAGCCCATCGAGTCCGCCCCTTACACTGACGCTATACTACACAGACTATGGACAGTTGACAATTTTAACCGAAGCCAATTAACCTACAAACCTGGAGTGTCCTTGGAGTGTGGGAGGAAACCGGAGCACCCGGAGAAAACCCACGCAGGTCATGGGGAGAATGTACAAACTCCATACTGACAGCATCTGTGGTCCGGATTGAACCCGGGTCTCCAGCGCTGTAAGGCAGCAACTCTACCGCTGCGCCGCCGGGCCGCCCTGTTTCGGTTCAGCGTTACGTTTGTTTAAGGTTTAATATACTGTAAGAACTCTGTAAGGTGAGAACTCTGTAAGGTGAGAACTCTGTAAGGTAAGAACTCTGTAAGCTTTTCACACAAGGATGGTGGGTGTATGGAACAAGCTGCCAGAGGAGGTAGTTGAGGCTGGGAGTATCCCAACGTTTAAGAAACAGTTAGACAGGTACATGGATAGGACAGGTTTGGAGGGATATGGACCAAGCGAAGGCAGGTGGGACGAGTGCAGCTGGGACATGTTGGCCGGTGTGGGCAAGTTGGGCCACAGGGCCTGTTTCCACACTGTATCACTCTATGACTCCATGACTCTAACCATGAGTGTGACAAAGTGTAACAATTCTGTGGGGCTTTAGAGCAAGGCTGATTTGTAAACACCTTAGCAATTCATTCCTGGCTGTCAGTTATATAGAGCAGCATTAATACGTATTACTTCTCGAATCAATTTCCATCGAAGTTAAAGGAGCTACATTTCAGAAGCACACCGCAATCCGCAGAAACTGATCTATGAACTGTTTTGCACAATTGCCTTGTATTAATTTCAAGGCACATGTCTAGCTCAATTCAACTGATTTCCACAGATTTCTCGAGGAAAGCAAACAGTCCGTGAAGAAGAACTGAAACCATTTAAAATAAGAATGAGATTCCCACAGAGGCAAAAGCCCATAAAGATGCTGACGGATTCATGGATTAAAAGCATTGAATGTCTATGGTCTTCCCGTCGTTACTTTGCCGATTCATTGCGCGTTTAACCAGACAAATGGCTTGAGATTGAGATCAACCGCCCTTGGCCCACAAAGAAATGACACTTGCTGTAACACGCAATGGATGTTTCCACAATGCAAATTGAATAGAATACTATTGACGAGTTAGGAGACTCACTATTTGCAATACGCAGACCTAATGGGTTAGAATGCGATTTGAGTCAAGAACAAGAGAACCATTTGTAGCATAGTTTCTCAACGTGGGTTCCCCGGAACGCTGGGGTTCCGCGAGAGGTCACCAGGGGTTCCGAGATAAATATTATTATTATTATCATTATATATATTTTTTAAATGTCCCGCCCCCTCCCCTGACATCAGTCTGAAGAAGGGTCTTGACCCGAACCGTCCCCCATTCCTTCTCTCTACAGATGCTGCCTCACCTGCTGAGTTACTCCAGCATTTTGTGTCTAACTTTAATCATATGTAAAGGTATTTTCGAGTCATTTTTGTGTTTAATTTCATATTCATTCTTTTATGGTACACGTACGGCATATTTAGCAACGTCTATTTAGCATATTTAGTGATGTCATATTTAGCGACGTCTAAACGGCACCAGTGTGAAACAGCCTTTAGTGGTCAGTGGACAGGAGCGGTACGTGATGGATTTGTGTATCATCTAGTGACTCACTCCAGTACAGACGCACGCACGGTCTCCATCAGTTCTGTCTGTGCTTCCTGGCATGCAGGTACAGTCCCTCATTCACCCATGTTATTTAGTAATTTTTACCCATCATTTAGGGATGTAATATGAATTTTTTAAATTTAATTATGTTTATGTTTATTTTTATTAGTTTATCAAAAGTTCATTAATGTATGTTTTTGTTAGTTTATGAAAAGTTTATGTGCGTTGTTTTCTCTCTCTCTCTCTCTCTCTCTCTCTCTCTCTCTCTCTCTCTCTCTCTCTCTCTCTCTCTCTCCTCCAAGGTTAGTTCTTCTGTTTGCCTTTATTTGCTTCAGTTTTGAACAAGCAGTTTGATTTCAGTTATTTTTTTCATTGTCAATAAACTTGAGAAAAACGCAAGTTATTTTTGCTTAAACCAGTTATCAGAAAAATATGTTATGTTTGCCTTATGAACTTTAAGTTTATGAAAGAGAAAGAAAGAGATTAATAAACATATATAATAATTTTAATGTAGCGGTTCCCTGAGACATTAAAATTATTTCAAGGGTTTTGCAAGGGAAGAAATGTTGAGAAACACTGATTTATAGAATCATACAGCGTGGAAACAGACCCCTCTAGTCCCACCTGCCTGCTTTTGGCCCATATCACTCCAAACCTGTCCTTTCCATGTACCTGGTCCAATTGTTTCTTAAATGTTGTAAAAGCCCCTGCCTCAACTACCTCCTCTGGCAACTCGTCCAGTACACACACCATCCTTTGTGTGAAAAAGTCACCCCCGAATTCCTATTAAATCTTTCTCTCTTTACCATAACCCTATGTCCCTCTGGTTCTCGATTCCCCTACTCTGGGCAAGAGACTGTGTGTCTACCTAATCTATTCCTCTCATGATTTGATACACCTCTATATGATCACCCCTCATCCTCCTGCGCACCAAGGAATAGAGTCCCAGCCTACTTAACCTCTCCCCGTAGCTTAGACCCTCAAGTCCTGGCAACACCCTTGTGAATCCTCTCTGTAGCCTTTCCAACTTGACAACATCTTTCCTGTAACATGGTTCCCAGAACCGAACGCAATACTCTAAATGTAGCCTCACCAACGACTTATATATCTTAGAAAACTGCAACTTGCAACATTTAAACATCACTTTTGAAATTGGCAAGCAGAAAAAAAGCTGTCTTTGAAAAAAAAAGTGTTTCCATGTAGCCTCTCAGCAGTCATAAGAAACTTAGAAATGCAAAAGTGTTTCTTAAGAACACTTTCATGGTGGTTGTGCAGAGATATTGACAAGCAATTGTTGCCATTGATACATATACAATGTTACTCCAAAGAATGTAACAGCCTTCATTCAGTATTAGTAACTTGCAACAACAGATAAATTCTTACAGATATTAAAAATACCTTCATTTTTTATAATTCTGTCGGGAAAATGTTTTATTTCTTAGAATATTTATTCTTAGAATAAAGGGAGGTCACTTAAGACTGAGGTGAGAAAAAACGTTTTCACCCAGAGAGTTGTGAATTTATGGAATTCCCACAGAGGACTGGACAAGCTAGATGCAGAAAAAATGGCCCCAATGTTGGGTGAGTCCAGAAGCAGGGGCCACAGTCTTAAAATAAAGGGGAGGTCATTTAAGACTGAGCTGAGAAAAAAACTGTTTTACCCAGAGAGTTGTGAATTTATGGAATTCCCTGCCACAGAGGACAGTGGTGGCCAAATCACTGGATGGATTTAA
This sequence comes from Okamejei kenojei, assembly GCA_035221665.1. Lineage (NCBI taxonomy): Eukaryota > Metazoa > Chordata > Chondrichthyes > Rajiformes > Rajidae > Okamejei > Okamejei kenojei. The sequence continues at coordinate 10,999,690 of CM069136.1, forward strand.
GAGAGAGTTATATAGAGCTCTAGAGGCTAGTGGAGTCAAGGGATATGGGGAGAAGGCAGGCCGGGTTATTGATAGGGGACGATCAGCCATGATCACAATGAATGACGGTGCTGGCTCGAAGGGCCGAATGGCCTCCTCCTGCACCTATTTTCTATGTTTCTATGTTTCTATTTCTTTTGAGTCTTTTGAGGGTTGGTGCTCGTTTGCACCAACCCTCTTCTCCCCATTGACACAATTATTTTTAGAGTGCAAACTCTCTAACATAGAGTTATAGAGACATAGATTCATTCATCATGGAAACAGGGTCTTCGGCCTAACTTGCCCATGCTGACTATGTTGGCACGATGGCGCAGCGGTGAAGTTGCTGCCTTACAGCACTTGCATCGCTGAGTTCGATTTTGACTACAGGTGCTGTCTGTATGGAGTTTGTACGTTCTCCCCGTGACCTACTTGGGTTTTCACTTCAGTTTCCTCCCACTCTCCAAAGACGTACAGGTTTGTACGTTAATTGGCTTGGTGTGAATGTAAAATTGTCCCTAGTGTGTGCAAGGTATTGTTATGGGCCTGTCCCACTTAGGCAATTTTTCAGGTGACTGGCAGCGACTGTCAAGTTGCCGGCAGTCGCCCGAAAAGCCGGCAACTGGAACGGCGACTGTCCGAGTGGAGCACACACATACATCGCTTCCTTCACCAGCCCGTTATGCAGGCAGGGGACAGGGCAAGCGGGGGGAGCGCTGTCTGAATGAAATTCACACGGTGCAAAGCCAAGGTGATACTGTGATGAACAGGAAGGTTGCAGCTGTGGAGATTTAAATTGTTTACTAGATTCCTATCTCGCTAGTTCATCAAGATGAAGAAAAGCAAAATCGAAGACAAGCGAATTATTAAACTCATACATCAATACTACCAATATCAAGGATGTTTGGAGAATTGAAAACCCATCTGGAAGGGTTTTACTCATCAATATATTCAAGGATAGACTACTTTTTAGTAGATTCTAAACTTATCCCATTTACTTATAATTCGAAATATCATAATATTATAATTTCGGACCATGCTCCTTTAACATTTATGATCAAACTAAGTGGAATGACTGATAAGCAGACACGATGGAGACTTAATCCTCAAATGATAAAGCATGTTACGAATATCTTATCAAACAGATAAATATGTTTTTTGAAACAAATGACTGCCCTGAAATTTCTGTCTCCCTTCTTTGGGAAACATTTAAAGCATTTATATGAGGAGCGTTAATCTCCGCACAAGCCTTTCGTAATAAAGAGAACCGCGCCAAACAACTGGTATTGGAAATGGAAATAAGGCTGTTGGCTGTATGGAAATGATATGGAAAATGCAATTGCGCCTTCTATAATAATACATAATAAAATTGCTGTAATCAAATATAAGTTAAACCAAATATACTCAGATCAAATCATAAAATGTTATCAAAAGACTCAACAGTTACACTTTGAATTTGGTGATATTTGGTACAAATTATGGGCACGCCAACTCCGGAAACAGGAAGGGAAAAAAACAATATATAAAATTAAATCAGATACGGGAGAAATATTAACACTACCCAAGGATATTAATGATAGATTCTCTCACTACTATCAAACACTTTACTCAACCAAAACGGCAGTGGGTTCTGCAGGAATGGAATTATTCTTACAGAATTGTAACCTTACTGGTTTAGACTTGAAAGAGAGGGAATTATTAGGAGCTGAAATATCAGTAAAAGATATTGAAGAATCTATTAGTTCTTTAAAAAATGGAAAAACCACTGGCCCAGATGGTTTAAATAGTGAATTTTATAAAAAAATTCATGATTTGATCTCACCACGCCTACAGACATTATATACTCAAGCATTCATGCAACAGAAACTCCCAGAAACTTTAAATGAATTAACAATAATACTTATACCAAAAACGGATAAGGACCTTGAAGACCCAGGTTCATATAGAACAATTGCTCTTTTAAACACCGATCAGAAAATATTAACCAAAATTTTAGCAGTCATTTCGCTAGATGCTGAGAAAGCATTCGATCAAGTTGAATGGTCCTATTTATTTTCGGTGATGGAAAATTTTCAATTAGGTGAGAAGTTTTGTACTTGGGTTAAGCTTCTATATACCAACCCAACAGCCAGAATAATGACAAGTCAAATGTTATTTTAAAAAAAAAGATTTATCTAAAGGTTGTAGACAAGGATGCCTGCTATCCCTGTTACTATTCGCCCTTGCTATTGAACCACTAGTAGAAAGAGTTTGAGCACATCCAGAAATATATGGGTATAATACTAAAAATACAGTTAATAAAATGTATCTATATGCAGATGATGTATTACTATATATTACAAATCCAGAAATTAGCATCCCTAACCTGTTAAATCTTATAACTCAATTTGGTTTACTCTCGGGATACATAATCAATTGGAATAAGAGTGAGATTATGCCAATAATGGAACCTAATTTATATATATTGCAACAATCATCTTTTAAAATAGTGAATGAAAAATTTAAATACTTAGGAATTTATGTGACCAAGAAATATACTTCTTTATTTAAATCAAATTTCATACCTTTACTTAATAAATTGCATAAGAATATTCAATATTGGAAAACACTTCCCATTTCAATGCTCGGTAAAATTAAAGCTATTAAAATGATTTTCCTTCCTCAACTTCTATACCTCTTTCAATCAATTCCGATATATCTCCCTAAAAATTTCTTTAAAAAAGTCGACTCTATTGTAACAAGTTTTATTTGGGATTATAAGAATCACATAATAAATAAAAAGCACTTATGTAAACCCAAGACGAATGGAGGATTAGTCTTACCAAATTTCTTATTTTATTTCTGGGCAGTCAATGTCAAAAACTTAAATTTCTGGTTGGAAGAGATGGATCAACAACCAGACTGGTTAAAGATGCAAAAGGAGGATTGTCTGCCATTTGAAATTGGCCTGATTCTGCTAACTCCTACAAAATTGAATTAAAAAATCTATAGTGAATACCCAATAATACATAGTGGTATTCGAATTTGGAAACAAATAAAAAAGACATTAAAATTGGATAATTTATCACTTTCACTCCCTATTGCAAATAACCTTTCATTTAAGCCTTCAGTATTGGATAAAGGTTTTGCACAATGGAAAAACTATGGAATTAAAAAGATGGGACATCTTTATAGAAAAGGTGTGTTCCTCTTGTTTCAGGAGGTACAACAGAATTATGGATTACATTCAAATAATTTTTTTAGATATTTACAACTGAAAGATTATGTTAAATCACATACACAAGAATATAGAACTAGAGAGCCAGAGATTCTAGATGAATGTTTGAATAAACACCCCAACACAATCAAATTAATATCTTACATTTATAATATTCTTTTAGATAGTGAGAATCCGTCGACGGAATTACATAGACAAGCATGGGAAATTGAATTAGTTCAACCCATAACGAAATATATTTGGGATGAAAGTCTACAACATATACATCAATGTTCGTTAAACGCCAGACATTCTTTAATACAATTTAAAATATTATATAGATTGCTTTATTCTAGAACAAAATTAAATAGAATTTTTCCTGATATTTCTCCTATCTGCGATAAATGTCAATAATCTGAGGCTAATTTAACCCATACCTTTGTAAGTTGCATAAAAATTAAAATATTTTGGGTGGATATTTTTAAAATTATTTCCGTAGTGGTTAATACTCAACTGGATCCCGATCCTAAATTAATAATATTGGGCATATCTGAACAATACCTAAAATTTACAATAAATCAAAGAAATTTCCTTGATTATAGTATAATAACTGGGAAAAAATTAATATTAAAATTTTGGGAAAACCCTGCAACCCCCACAATCAAAATGTGGATTATGGAGATGTCGGAGACCGTAAATCTGGAAAAAAATAGATTTGTCTTAATTGACAAACCAGAATTATTTACTAGAATATGGTCTCCGTTCATAGATTATTTGAAGGGGTAGAATGGACCGGCGCTGATACCTGACGGAAGCTTGAACCCAGGACTAGATGAATAGTTATGCTTTCTTACCTACGGACCTATCTCCTAAGTTGTATTATGGATAGTTTATTCTATTTTTCTAATTTTCTTTTCTTTTTCTTTATTTTTTCTATCTATTAAAAAAAATAAAATAATAATAATTAGAATCAATGTTAATATGTAACCGATAAATGAAGACCCCAGCTACATTGGTAGTGGAGTGCCTGGAATCCTGGATATTTAATATGTAACCGTTTAACAAAGTTTGTAGTGGTTCGGACTATGATATGTACATGCCTCCAATAAAATATAACTTTAAAAAAAAAGGAAGGTTGCCGCTGTAATTAAGATGGCTAAAGCACAGTGTATGGTCCTTTAAAAGAGTTGGGAGAGAGCGGAGGGGAGAAGGGGAAGAAGGGGGGAGAAGGAGGGTGAAGGAGTGGAGACAACTTTTAAGAAGCCAGAGATGCACGGCTGTGAAGCTCGGCAGACATTTAACGTTACCGGTCGGTTATCCTTGGTTCTGAAAACTACTGCTTATGGTTTTTTTTCCCCAATAAGCTAATGAAATACACCGGTCAGCAGGGAACCTACAGGAGGTTGACCTCCTGATGACCCACCTACGGCACGAGAATTCTCGCTACTCTCCATGCCGGCTTCATTCTGGTCACCACTAATTTTTCAACATGTTGAAAAATTTGCGGGGACCATAATGAGGCTGCGACTAGTTCCCAGAATGCGGGAACTCCTCACGACCATGAAGGCGACTCCCCGGCAACCAACCGCGAACATGTGGCGACTATGTGGCGACCGCATAGTCTCCTGCAGTCGCCTAAAAGGTCGCCTAAGTGGGACAGGCCCATTGGTGTGCGGGGATCGCTGGTCGGCGCAGACTCCGCGGGCTGAAGGGCCTGTTTCCACGCTGTATCTCTAAACGATACTAAACTAAACCTTTCCACATCTCACTTGCTCAATTGATCAAGATCCTCCTGTGGATTTTGACAACCATCTTCGCTATCTCTGATTCCACCCACTTTAGTGCCATCTACAAACTTACTAATCATGCCTTCTACGCTCCCCTGCAATCATTGATATATACCACACACAGCGATGGACCCAGCACCCACTACTCCTCATGGACCGCCAGTCTGAAAAACAATCTTCCACCATCACCCTCTGCTTCCTTCCATGAAGCCAATTCTCTATGCAGTCAGCTAGCTCTCCCTGGATCTCAGGCGATCTAACCTTCCAGAGCAGCTGACGATGCAGGACCTTATGAAATGCAAGGTATGTTAGGAACAGGTGCTCCTCAACTTACGATGGGGTTTCGTACCGATAAACTCATCGTAAATCAAAAATATCATGAGTCGAAAATGCACCTAACCTACCGAACATTCTCTCTCTTCTGATAAGGCTCGAAAATGAATGAATGAATGAATGAATGAATGAATGAATGAATGTTTATTGGCCACACATTCACATACACGGAATTTGCCTTGGTGATCTGCCCGCAAGTGACAACATGACAAACAGTGACAATTAGGAATGACACATAAAACATTAAACATTAATAATAAAACATTATCGATTGGGAGTCAAGGCAGTGAGAGCAGACACTGGGGCATCGACACTTGTTGATTGTTTAGCAGGTATAGTGTACTTCAGGAAGATATCAAGTTTTGACTGAACAGATTTCTTCTTTTCATTCTATATTTCCCTCCAGCAGGCAAGAGCATCCTGTATCTGCCTGTCAGTTTTTGCCAATCTCTCGTAATTGACATCCATTTCTTGCAACATCCGTACGCCACTGCTAATCGTAGCAAATGCTGTGAAGGTATTCGGTACGTCGGGTATAACTTCCTCTTACTCAGCCTCAGCCTCTTTACTTCTACACTCATGATTTTTTTCTATTTACACTCATGATGGCGTGGCTGTCTGGGAGCTGCGGCTCTCTGCCGTTGCCTAGCGTCACGAGAGAGTATCTCACCACGTATCGCTAGCCCGGGAAAGGGGCAAAATTCAAAATTCGACGCGCGGTTTCCACCGAATGTGTTTCGCTTTTGCACCGTCGTATCGTATCGTAAATCGAAGCATCGTAAGTCGAGGAACATCTCTATTGCGTTATAACAAAACTATCAGTACTTCGAGATTTCTCAGTATTCAATGGGAATATTAGAAGTAAATCTCTTTCAGAATGAAACATTTGTTTTGGAACTCAGTGTCCTTGCCCATGGCCTTCATTCACCCACAGCCAAGGGCAGATTACCCAGCAATTGTGGTGCTGCTGATTATGGGAATTTGCTGTGCATCATTTTTTTTACATGTCAGCAGTTAGTTGGGCATCACGGTGGCGCAGCGGGAACGTTACGGCCTCACAGTGCAAGGTTCGATCCTGACTACGGGTCTGAAGAAGGATCTTGACCTGAAACATCACATAAATACACAGATACATAGACAATAGGTGCAGGAGTAGGCCATTTGGCCCTTCCAGCCAGCACCACCATTCAATGTGATCATGGCTGGTCATCCATAATCAGTACCCCGTTCCTGCCTTCTCCCCGTATCCCTTGATTCCCGCTAGCCCTAAGAGCTCTATCTAACTCTCTTTTGAATGCATCCAGTGAATCGGCCTCCACTGCCTTCTGAGGCAGAGAATTCCACAAATGCACAACACTGGGTGAAAATGTTTTTCCTCCTCTCTGTTCTAAATGGCCTATCCCTTATTCTTAAACTGTGGCTCCTGGTTCTGGACTCCCCCAACATCAGGAACATGTATGCTGCATCTAGCCTGTCCAATCCCTTAATAATTTTATGTTTCTATAATATCCCCTCTCATCCTAAATTCCAGTGGATATAAGCTTAGTTGCTCCACTCTTTCATCATATGACAGTCCCGCCAACCCGGGAATTAACCTCGTGAACCTACGCTGCACTCCCTCAATAGCAAGAATGTCCTTCCTCAAATTAGGAGACCAAAACTGTGCACAATACTCCAGGTGTGCTCTCACTGGGGCCCTGTACAACTGCGGAAGGACCTCTTTGCTCCTATTCTCAGCTGCTCGCGCTATGAAGGCCAACATGCCATTCGCTTTCTTCACTGCATGCTGTCCCAGCATGCTTACTTTCAGTGACTGATGTACAAGGACCTCCAGGTCTTGTTTTACTTCCCCTTTTCCCAATCTGACACCATTCAGATAATAATCTGCTTTCCTGCTCTTGCCACCAAAGTGAATAACCTCACATTTATCTGCATCACCCTTTCCTTTTCTTCAGAGATGCTGCCTATTCTGCTGAGTTATTCCAGCACTTTGCGTCTATCTTCTGACTATGGGTACTGTCTGTATGGAGTTTGTACATTCTCTCTGTGCCCAATTGGGTTTTCTCCGGGTACTCCGGTTTCCTCCCACACTTCAAAAATGTACAGGTTTGTAGGTTAATTGTCTAGTAGGCAAATTTGAAGGTAAATTGTCCCCAGTGTGTAGGATAGTGCAAGTGTACGAGTGTGTCTGGTCGGCGCGGACTCAGTGAGCTGAAAGGCCTGTTTACATGCTCTATCTCTAAATTTAAAAAAATAGTACATTTCAAAAGTATCTTAATCAATCTAAGTCAATCACAAAAAATATGACATAAATATAAATGTATAGGAAGTGTAGGAAGGAACTGCAGATGCTGGTTTAATATCAAAGATAGGCACAAAATGCTGGAGGAACTCAACGCGTCAGGCAGCATCTCTGGAGAACAAATATATGTGACGTTTCGGGTCGAGACCCTTCTTCAGACTGAGATTCAGGGGAGAGGGAAACTAGAGTTATCAAAAGGTTCCGAACAAATCAGAGCCGGCACCGATGTCCCAGGAAAGGTGGAGCCCACAATGGTCCATTGTTGGCTGTAGAAGAGGTGATAATGAAGGGAAATATGGGTGCAAACAATGGAACCAGCAGGATGACTAGGGTGGGGGAGGGATGGAGAGATAGGGAATGCAAGGGTTACTTGAAGTTAGAGAAATCAATATTCACACCGCTGGGTTGTAAGCTGCTCAAGCGAAATATAAGGTGCTCGTCCCCCAATTTGTATGTGGCCTCAGCCTGGAAGTGGAGGAGGCCCAGGACAGAAAGATCAGTGTGGGAATGGGAAAGAGTGTTAAAGTGTTTGGCAACTAGGAGATAGCCTAGACCAAGGCGGACTATGCATAGGCATTCAGTAAAACAATCACCCAGCCTGCGTTTGGTCTCGCCGACATATAGGAGTCCACATATATGAGTTTCACTGAACATCTTCGCTCAATCCACTTCATCCCGAGCTATCCCCCAGCAACATCCTCATAAATATTCTCTGCATCCTTTCCAGCTGAATGATATCCTTCCTTCTCCCTTGTAATCCCATTCTCTTGCCTTCTCCCCATAACCTCTGACACCCGTACTATTTAAGAATGTATCTATCTCTGCCTTAAAAACATCCACTGACTTGGCCTCCACAGCCTTTTGTGGCATAGAATTCATCACCCTCTGACTAAAGAAATCTCCCCTCATATCCTTCCTAAAAGAACATCCTTTAATTCTGAGGCTATGACCTCTAGTCCTATCTTTAATTGGATTTTAACTTGCACTAAATGCAATTCCCTTTATCCTGTATCTGCACACTGTGGGTGGTTTGATCGTAACCATGTAGTTTTTTCCGCTGACTGGATAGCACTCAATAAAAAAAAGCTTTTCACTGCAGAAACAAAGAACAGCAGGGGCTGGTTCGGACCAAAACAGACACAAAGTGCTGGAGTAACTCAGCGGGTCAGGCAGCATCTCTGGAGGATAAGGATGGGTGATGTTTCAGGTCGGGACTCTTCTACAGACTCCTTCAATTGTACCTCAGTAAATTAAACTGAACTGAAAAGTTACTGCTGTCAAAGGAAAGGGCTTTTGCACGGCATTGGGATTTTAATCCAAAGTAATGTTAACCTCGGATTGGCAGCATCTCTGAAGAGAAGGAATGGGTGACGTTTCAGGCCGGGACCCTTCTTCAGTCTGAAGAAGGGTCTCAACCTGAAACGCCACCCATTCCTTCTCCCCAGAGATGCTGCCTGTCCCGCTGAGTTACTGCAGCTTTTTGTGTCTATCTTCAGTTTAAACCAGCACCTGCAGTTCCTTCTTGCACACGAACCTCGTATTCCTCATCTGGAATTTGTAAGCAAGCCTCTAGTTTGAAGTAAATCCCTGGCCACTCCCTCTTCTCCCCTCTCCCATCGGGCAAAAGGTATAGGTGTGAAAACGCACATCACCAGATTCAGGGACAGTTTCTTCCCAGCTGTTATCAGGCAACTGAATCATCCTACCACAACCAGAGAGCAGTGTTGAACTACTATCGACCTCTTTGGTGACCCATTGGACTATCCTTGATCGGATTTTGCTGGCTTTACATTCCACTAAACGTTATTCCCTTATCATGTATCTACACACTGTAAATGGCTCGATTGTAATCATGTATTGTCGTTCTGCTGACTGATTAGCGTAGAACACAAGCTTTTTGGTGCACGTACGATAAACTAAACTGAACTGAACTGAACTGAAAGTAAGTGAAACTTAAATGGCCATCACATAGTCAGCATCAAGGACAAATTAATTTTGCCTGCAGGATTGTATTTAGATGCAGACTGCGTTATAACTCAAGCACAGGCCAAGCTGATCGATACATTCTGCCAGCTACGTGCGTACACAATATCATGAACATTTTAGGTAGCCAAAAATGCTGGAGAAACTCAGCAGGTGAGGCAGCAACTATGGAACGAAGGGAATAGGCAACGTTTTGACCCGAGATACAGCATGTAAACAGGCCCTTCAGCCCACCAAGTCCGCCCGACCAGCGATCCCTGCAAATTAACAGTACTCTATACACACTAGGGACATATTTTACATTGATACCAAGCCTATTAAGCTGAAAACCTGTGCGTCTTTGGAGCGTGGGAGGAAACCGAAGATCTCGGAGAAAACCCACGCAGGTCACGAAGGGGATGTACAAACTCCGTACAGACAGCACCCGTAGTCAGGATCGAACCCGGGTCTCTGGAGCTATAAGCTAAAAAAAATAAAAATAAAATAATAATAAACAGAGAATAAGAGGTGGTGGGTTTCCAGGGCAAAAAATCAAAAGGGACCACCTTGTATAAGGAGTAAGAGCATTGTAAAAACAAGCCTGAAGGCTTTGTGTCTCAATGCAAGGAGCATTTGTAATAAGGTGGATGAGTTGAATGTGCAGATAGCTATTAATGACTATGCTATAGTTGGGATCATGGAGACATGGCTCCAGGGGGACCAAGGCTGGGAGCTGAACATCCAGGGATATTCAATATTCAGGAGGGATAGACAGAAAGGAAAAGGAGGTGGGGCAGCGTTGCTGGTGAGAGAGGAGATTAATGCAATAGAAAGGAAGGACATTAGCTTGGAGGATGTGGAATCAATATGGGTAGAGCTGCGAAACTCTAAGGTGCAGAAAACGCTAGTGGGAGTTGTGTACAGGCCACCTAACAGTAGTAGTGGAGTTGGGGATGGCATCAAACAGGAAATTAGAAATGCGTGCAACAAGTGTAAAACTGTTATAATGGGTGACTTCAATCTACATATAGATTGGGTGAATCAAATGGGCAGGGGTGCTGAGGAAGAGGATTTCTTGGAATGTATGCGGGATAGTTTTCTAAACCAACATGTAAATGAACCAACAAGAGAGCAGGCTATTCTAGATGGGTATTGAGTAATGAGGAAGGGTTAGTTAGCAGTCTTGTTATGCGGGGCCCCTTGGGCAAGAGTGACGATAATATGGTTGAGTTCTTCATTAGGATGGAGAGTGACATAATTAAGTCAGAAGCAAGGGTTCTGAACTTAAACAAAGGTAACTTTGAAGGTATGAGAAGTGAATTGGCCAAGATAGACTGGCAAGTGATTCTTAAAGGGTTGACAGTGGATGTGCAATGGAAGACATTCAAAGACTGCATGGATGAACTACAACAATTGTTCATCCCAGTTTGGCAAAATAATAAATCAGGGCAGGTACTGCATCCATGGATAACAAGGAAAATCAGGGATAGTATAAAAACAAAAGATGAAGCATACAAATTAGCCAGAAAAAGCAGCCTACCAGAGGACTGGGAGAAATTCAGAGTTCAGCAGAGGAGGACAAAGGGCTTAATTAGGAAAGGGAAAATAGATTATGAAAGAAAACTGGCAGGGAACATAAAAACTGACTGCAAAGGTTTTTATAGATATGTGAAGAGAAAGAGATTAGTTAAAACAAATGTAGGTCCCTTGCAGTCAGAAACAGATGAATTGATCATGGGGATCAAGGACATGGCAGACCAATTGAATAACTACTTTGGTTCTGTCTTCACTAAGGAAGACATAAATAATCTGCTGGAAATAAGGTGGAGGAACTGAGTGAAATCCAGATTAGCCGAGAAATGGTGTTGGGTAAATTGAATGGATTAAAGGCCGATAAATCCCCAGGGCCAGATAGTCTGCATCACAGAGTACTCAAGGAAGTAGCCACAGAAATAGTGGATGCATTAGTGATAATTTTTCAAAACTCCTTAGACCCTGGAGTAGTTCCTGAGGATTGGAGGGTAGCTAATGTAAACCCACTTTTTAAAAAAGGAGGGAGAGAGAAAACAGGGAATTGCCGACCAGTTAGTCTAACATCGGTAGTGGGGAAACTGCTAGAGTCAGTTATTAAAGATGGGATAGCAGCACATTTGGAAAGTGGTGAAACCATTAGACAAAGTCAGCATGGATTTACGAAAGGAAAATCATGTCTGACGAATCTTATAGGATTTTTTGAGGATGTAAGTAGCAGAGTGGATAAGGGAGAACCAGTGGATGTGTTATATCTAGACTTTCAGAAGGCCTTCGACCAGGTCCCACATAAGAGATTAGTATACAAACTTAAAGCACACGGTGTTGGGGGTTCAGTATTCATGTGGATAGAGAACTGGCTGGCAGACAGGAAGCAAAGGGTAGGAGTAAACGGGTCCTTTTCAGAATGGCAGGCAGTTACTATTGGGGTACCTCAAGGCTCAGTGCTGGGACCCCAGCTATTTACAATATATATTAATGATTTGGACGAGGGAATTGAATACAACATCTCCAAGTTTGCGGATGACACTAAGCTGGGGAGCAGTGTTAGGTGTGAGGAGGATGCTAGGAGGCTGCAAGATGACTTGGATAGGCTGGGTGAGTGGGCAAATGCATGGCAGATGCAGTATAATGTGGATAAATGTGAGGTTATCCACTTTGGTGGCAAAAACAGGAGGGTAGACTATTATCTTTATGGTGGCAAATTAGGAAAAGGGGAGATGCAATGGGTGTCATGGTACACCAATCATTGAAAGTAGGCATGCAGGTGCAGCAGGCAGTGAAGAAAGCAAATGGTATGTTAGCATTCATAGCGAAAGGATTTGAGTATTGGAGCAGCAAGGTTCTACTGCAGTTGTACAGGGTTTTGGTGAGACCACACCTTGAGTATTGCGTACAATTTTGGTCTCCAAATCTGAGAAAAGACATTCTTGCCATAGAGGGGGTAGAGAGAAGGTTCACCAGACTGATTCCTGGGATGTCAGGACTTTCATATGAGGAAAGACTGGATAGACTTGGCTTGTACTCGCTAGAATTTGGAAGACTGAGGGGGGATCTTATACAAAATTCTTAAGGGGTTAGATAGGCTAGATGCAGTTAGATTATTCCCGATGTTGGGGAGGTCCAGAACAAGGGGTCACAGTCTAAGGATAAGGGGGAATTCCTTTAGGACCGAGATGAGGAAAACATTTTTCACACAGAGAGTGGTGAGTCTCTGGAATTCTCCGCCACAGAAGGCAGTTGAGGCCAGTTCATTGCCTATATTTAAGAGGGAGTTAGATGGGTGGCCCTTGTGGCTAAAGGGATCAGGGGGTATGGAGAGAAGGCAGGTACAGGATGCTGAGTTGGATGATCAGCCATGATCATATTGAATGGCGGTGCAGGCTCTAAGGGCCGAATGGCCTACTCCTGCGATTATTTTCTATGTTTCTATGTCTATAAGGCAGCAACTCTACCGCTGCGCCACCGTGTCTTACCTAAAAGTATTCTGATGAGGTAGGGTGGAGGGTGGTGAGCGGAAGCCATCTGCACAACAGACATCAGCACAACCCAGTTCAAGTTCATGTTCATTGTCACTTAACCAACTAAGGCACAGTGAAACTTGAGTTACAATACAGCCATACTAAGTGAATAGAACACAATACACACATAAAATAAAGTTTAACATAAACATCCGCCACAGTGGAATCAACATTCCTCACTTTGATGGAAGACAATAAAGTTCAGACATCTTCCTCTTTGTTCACCCGTGGTCGGTGCCTTGAACCCTCCGCAGTTGCCATTGACGACGGTCCGATGTCCAGGCCCTCTCGTCAGGATGATCGAAACTCCGGCGTCGGGACCGATTGGAACACTCCGCGGCATGGAGCTCCCGAGTTTGCCTCTTCTTACCGGAGACCGCAGGCACACGGTGGCGCCGCCCACCCGAATCGTTTGATTTGGCATTGCAATTAAATTTAAATTGAAATTAATTTCCTGCTTCTTGAAGTCTTGTTACCTCACTGAAAATGTCTGACTGTCTGGAGAGAAGGATCAACGTTGCAACCCGGCCACTCCCTCTTCTCTCCTCTCCCATCAGGCGAGAGGTAGGGAAGTGTTAAAACACACACCGCCAGATTCAGGGACTGTTTTTCCCCAGCTGCTATCAGACAAGTGAACCATCCTATCAACAACTAGAGAGCAGTCCTGAACTACATAGGAAATAGATGCAGGAGGAGGCCATTCAACCCTTCGAGCCAGCACCGCCATTCAATATGATTCATGGTTGATCATCCAAAATCAGTACCCCGTTCCTGCTTTTTCCCCATATCCCTTGATTCCTTTAGCCCTAAGAGCTAAATCTAACTCTCTCTTGAAAACATCCAGTGAATTGGCCTCCACTGCATTCTGTGGCAGAGTATTCCAGAGATTTACCACTCTCTGGGTGAAAAAGTTTTTCCTCATTTCAGTCCTGAATGGCCTCCCCCTTATTCTTAAACCATGACCCCTGGTTCTGGACTCCCCCTGAACTCTGATTCTTGACTTATTTCTGCAGAGTGGGAAGTATAATTAGACTCTAATCATAAAAAGTGAAATCATAGTCGTTTAGAACTGAAACTGGCCATTCAGCCATCATGCCCATGCCGGCCAACAACCCTTATACATGTATACGATTACTATACGACAGAGTTCCAGAGACCCGGGTTCAATCCTGGCTACGGGTGCCGTCTGTACAGAGTTTGTACGTTCTCCCCGTGACCGGGTGGGTTTTCTCTGGGTGCTCCGGTTTCCTGCCACAATTGGCTACTGTAAATTGCAATTTATCTCTAGTATATAGCATAGTGGTATTGTATGGGGTGATCGCTGGTCAGTTCGGACTCGGTGGGCCGAAGGTCTTGTTCCCGCATGGTGCCTTTTTTCAGTAAAGTAAATAAAAGCAGAAAGTCGATGATCTTTGATCAGAAAAGTCACCAACGTCTGTTTTTTTTACCACAGATGCTGTCTGATCTGCTGAGTGTTTCCAGCGCTTTCTGTTTTGGTTTCAGATTTCCAGCAACTCTGTCTTGTCTGAGCCCAACATTGCTCTGTAATGTAATCAGACACGAAATGCTGGAGTAACTCAGCGGGTCAGGCAGCATCTCTGGAGATAAGGCTTAGGTGACTTTTTGGGCCGAGACGCTTCTTCACACTGAGAGTCAGGGGAGAGGGAAACGAGAGATATGACAAGGTTCAGAACAATTCAGAGCTGGCACCAATCACCAAGGAAAGGTTTAGTTTAGTCTAGTTTAGTTCAGAGATACAGCACGGAAACAGGCCCCTCTTCCCACTGAGTCCTCCCGAACAGCGATCCCCGCACACTAACACTATCCTACACACACTGGGGTCAATTTACAATTGTACCAAGCCAGTTAACCCACAAACCTGTACGTCTTTGGAGTGTGGGAGGAAACCGAAGATCTCGGAGAAAGCCCAGGCAGGTCACCGGAAGAACGTACAACCTCCGTGCAGACAAGCGCCTGTAGTCAGGATCCGACCCGGGTCTCTGGCGCTGTAAGCGCTGTAAGGCAGCAACTCTACCGCTGCGCCACCGTGGTCCACCAAAGTAGAGCACTGGCTGGCAGATTGCCAACCAAATAGCTATCCTGACCTGGCTCTGATCAATATAAGAATCATACTAACAATGATAAACAACACTTACAAACTGAAGGTTTGACGTTTAACGTTGCACAGATGATGGAACTAATCGCCAGTGGGAAAGTTCATTTAATTAGCTCTCTTGGGGCATTTATTAAGCATTTGTATTGATAATGTGGAATGCAAATCTTCATTGATCACCAAGTACTTTGCTCAGAAGATCATCTCAATCTCGCCTTACACAATAATATAACATAACAGACACAAAATGCTGGAGTAACTCTGTGGGACAGGCAGCACCTCTGGCTAGAAGGAATGGGTGAAGTTTCGGGTCGAGACCTTTCTTCAGACAGAGATTCAGGGTGGAGAGAGAATCGAGAGGTTCTATCTATTCCTGCCGCCTGCCCAGCTGAGTGACTCCAGCATTTTGTGTCTATCTTTGGTTTAAGCCAGCATCTGCAGTTCCTTCCCACAATTGGCAAAGTGAACAGAATTAGCCCATAGCATGCAAGAGGCACCATATTTTACACATGTACACCCAGGGATTTAAAACAACAGGAAGGTTTTGGGAGGTCATGGTTACTGGTCTATCGTAAATAGCGGCACGGAGGCGCAGCGGTAGAGTTACTGCCTTACAGGACCAGAGACCCGGGTTCTATCCTGGCTGGGTGTTTGTCGGTACGGAGTTTGTACGTTCTTCCCCGTGCCTTGCCGTGGGTTTACTCCAAGGTCTTTGGTTTCCATGTTGCAGGTCGACGCAGTTGTACAGGACTTTGGTTCGGGTGCATTTGGAGTATTGCATGCAGTAACGATCAGCCCATTCCTGGAAGGATGTGGAGACTTTGGCAAAGAAGGTTTACCAGAATGATGCTGGAGTATTGCGTACAGTTTTGGTCTCCTAATCTGAGGAAAGACATTCTTGCCATAGAGGGAGTACAGAGAAGGTTCACCAGACTGATTCCTGGGATGGCACGACTTCCATATGAAGAAAGACTGGATAGACTCGGCTTGTACTCGCTGGAATTTAGAAGATTGAGGGGTGATCTCATAGAGACTTACAAAATTCTTAAGGGGTTGGACAGGCTAGATGCAGGAAGATTGTTCCCGATGTTGGGGAAGTCCAGGACAAGGGGTCACAGTTTAAGGATACGGGGGAAGTCTTTTAGGACCGAGATGAGAAAATTGTTTTTCACACAGAGAGTGGTGAATCTGTGGAATTCTCTGCCACAGAAGGTAGTTGAGGCCAGTTTGTTGGCCATATTTAAGAGGGAGTTGGATGTGGCCCTTGTGGCTGAAGGGATCAGGGGGTATGGAGAGAAGGCAGGTTCAGGATACTGAGTTGGATGATCAGCCATGATCATATTGAATGGCGGTGCAGGCTCGAAGGGCCGAATGGCCTGCACCTGCACCTAATTTCTATGTTTCTATGTTTCTATGATGCCTGGAATAGGAGAAGTTAGCTACAGTGAGAATTTGGACAGACTTGGATTGTTTCCTCTACAATGCCAGAAATTCAGAGGAGACCCTATAGACATAGAGTGAGGCCGCACGGTGGCACAGGGGTTGAGTTGCTGCCTTACAGCGTTTGCAGCACCAGAGAGCCGGGTTCGATCCCGACTACCGGTGCCGTCTGTACGGAATTCGTACGTCCTCCCCGTGACCTGTGTGAGCTTTCTCCGAGATCTTGGGTTTCCTCCCACACTCGGAAAAGGTTTGTAAGGTTAATTGGATCAGCATAAATGTAAATTGTCCCTCGTGTGCCTAGGTTAGTGTTAATGTGTGGGGATCGCTGGTCGGCGCAGGCTCGGTGGGCCAAAGGCCCTGTGTCCGCGCTGCATCTCTAAATTAAACTAACCAAATCCAAAGTAGTTACAAATTATGAGGCATAGATGAAATACACCAGAACCTTTTACCCAGTAGGAAAAATCAAACACTAGAGGGCATATATTTGCGGTGAGAGGGACAAAGTTGATAGAAGATGTGCAGAGATAGATAATTCCTGGGGGGGGGGGGGGGGAGAGGGGGGAAGAGGGGGGGAGAGGGGGGGGAGGGGGGGGAGAGGGGGGGGAGAGGGGGGGGAGAGGGGGGGGAGAGGGGGGGGAGAGGGGGGGGAGAGGGGGGGGAGAGGGGGGGGGAGAGGGGGGGGAAGAGGGGGGGAAGAGGGGGGAGAGGGGGGAAGAGGGGGGGAAGAGGGGGGGAAGAGGGGGGGAAGAGGGGGGGAAGAGGGGGGGGAAGAGGGGGGGAGAGGCAAATACAATAGTGGCACTCGAGAGACTTTTGTTCGGAACAGTGGCGCAGCGGTAGAGTTGCTGCCTTACAGTGCCAGAGACCCGGGTTCGATCCTTACCACGGGTGCTGTCTGTACGGAGTTTGCACACTCTCCCTGTGACTGCGTGGGTTTTCCCCAGGTGCTCCCGTTTCCTCCCACACCCCAACGATGTACAAATGTGAACTACAAAGGAGGCTTGTAGGTCAATTGGCTTCAGGAAAATGATAAATTGTCCCCAGTGTGTAGGATAGTACTAGTGTACGGGGCTGATTGCTGGTCGGCACAGATTCGGTGGGCCGAAGGGCCTGTTTCCACTCTGTATCTCTCAGGTCTATAGGATAGGTGTGTGGATATGCAGGAAATGTATGGATTTTGTGCAGATAGATAGGAGTTGACATCATGCTCGGTACAGATGTTGTGGGCCGAAGGGCCTGTTTTTGTGCTGTACTGTTCTATGTTCTACGTTCTGTATAGGCAGGGATATTCAATTACAGTGACAGAGCGACCTAGTTTAAACGAAATAAATGACTGGAAGAATTTTACCCCTAAGGAATCAATCACAACGTGGGCAAATTAAGCTGACAGGTTCACACTAGAATTAATCTGATGAGTACATGTTCCTATGCAAATAAGTAAGAACAGGAGATCACGGTTCCCAACAGGGGGGGTGATTTTCCTTGTTAAAGTCAGATGGGGAGAAAGCGTGGGGAATCTGGTGAAGGAAGGAAACTGGAGCAGTAGAGTTGCTGCCTTACAGCACCAGAGACCCGGGTTAGATAGGTTGGTCATGATGGCGTATGGTGGCGTATGCTGGCCTTCATTGCCAGGGGCATCAACTGCAAGAATCAGGAAGTCATGATGCAGCTCTATAAGTAGGTATGTTACAAAACTTACCTTCAGCGGCGCTGCAGTTCTGTCACTGGCCGTGTGCGCGACTTTGGCACCTTTGAGGGGGGGGGGGGGGGTTAAAATGCCGTTTTCCCCTGCCTTCCGGAGTTATATTTTCTCGGGGTGCGAGCTTTTGCTGAAGATTCGTTCCAACTGCCGGTATGTGAAAACATTTTTAAAATCGCCCAACAATTTCAGCGCTGGAGTAAAATAAATATTATGCCGTGAACGCCGTGAACGCCAACAACGGGGACGGATTTCACGTAGGAAAGCTGTTTATTTTTACATATAAACCTGCTTGTTAAGATGACCTTAATCCAAATTTCATGCTGCGAAACGGTCATTTATTCCCCATACGAACCAGCAGAATTTCCCCTGCCGATATGGGGTTTAAATTCACCGCAACCATAACGTTCCAATCCATCGCGTTCCATAAAATCCCACTCGCAAGCTGATTTAAATGGCCATTCATTTACGGGCATTAAACACTAAATTCTTTCAATTTGGCCTATAAATTCATGACAATGAGATTTAAAACTCATGTTATATTGTGAATTCTTGTGTGAATGTTATTTGGACACTTAGGCTTTTTAAAAAATGTTAATATTTTCTTAAGAAATGGATAGATGTTTAGATCTAGTAATTGAATTTTGTAATTAGCTACAATTGGGTAACAAACTAATTATATGCTTTAATTTCAGGTCATCCAAGTAAGATTGTTTCAGAATGCTTCAATCTATAATAACTGAAAATTTCTTTCAGTTCTCTTAATTTTTAAGAAAGTTATGGACTTTTGACTCCTCGATCACAACTTTTGTGTTGAGTCAATGGAAAAGCAATGGGGAACAAGATGCTAATTTCCAAGTATGAAAAAGGTCATAACTTTTTTAATACTGAAGATATGAAAGTGAATTAGGTGTCAAATTAAACTTCTTTTTATGCTTTATATGATGGGATAAATTGCAGACTTGATTTTTAAAATCTCAAAATTTTGTAACATTGCTACCATAAGTCTTTGGTTAGGCTGCATTTGGAGCAATGTTTGTGGTTCGAATCGCTCCATTACAGAAAGGCTGTGGAGGCTTTGGAAAGGGTGCAGGGAGGTTTACCAGAATGCTGGCAAAAAAAAATGCTGGATAACTCAGCGGGTCAGGCAGCATCTCTGGAGAAAAGGAATAGGTGACGTTTCGGGTTGAGACCCTTCTTCAGACTGAGAGACGGGGGCGAGGGAAACGAGAGATATTGGACCAATGAATGGAAGATATGCAAAAAGTAACAATAATCTAGGAAAGGTGGAGCCCACAATGGTGCATTGTTGGCTGTGGGGTAGGTGATGACGAGTTGAACAGACACTGAAACTCAACAGGACGACAGCGAAACAAGAACTAGGGTGGGGGAGGGACGGAGAGAGAGGGGATGCAAGGGTTTGAGTTGGAGAAATCGACACACATACTGCTGCGTTGTAAGCTGCCCAAGCGAAATATGAGGTGCTGTCCCTCCAATTTACATCTGGCCACACTCTGACAATTACCAGAATGCTGCCTGGACAAGAGGGTATCAGCAATAAGAAGAGGTTGGATCAACTTGGATTGGTTTCCCTGGATCGTCAGAGGCTGAGGCGAGACTTGTCAGAAGTATATAAGATTATGAGAGGCTTTATTTTAATTAAATACATATAACAAGAATATATACATATATTTTTTTTTTCTCCTCTCTTTTCTCTTTCTCTTTCTTTATAATCAAAATTATTATTTAATCACTATTCTTATTGATTAAAATCTATTCTTTTATTTTTCTACTTTAAAAAAAAATAGAAGTTTATAAGAACTATTCGTAACATTCGTATACTTATTGAAATAAGTTGGTTGTGTATTTGAAAAGTTGTTATAAAAAAATAATTAAAAAAAAAAAAAAAAGATTATGAGAGGCATCGAGAATGTAGACAGTCAGAACCTTTTTTTCGCCAGGGTGAAAATGCCCAACACTAAAAGGCATAGCTATAAGCTGAGAAGGAAAATGTTCACTGGAGATGCGCGGGGCAGGTTTTCTACACAGAGAGTGGTCGGGGCCGCAACGCATTGTCAGGGGTAGTGGCGGAGGCAGATACGATAGTGGCTTTAAGAGGCTTTTAGATAGGGCAGGGATATAGAAGGATATGGATCATGCACAATGAGATGAGATCAGTTCAACTTGGCATCAATGTTCGGCACTGGCATTGTGGGCCAAAGGGCCTGTTCCTGTGCTGTACTGTTCTATGTGTATTAAGGAACTGCAGATGCTGGTTTAAACCAAAGATAAAACACAAAAAGTTGGAGTAACTCAGCAGGACAGGCAGCATCTCTGGAGAGAAGCAATGGGTGAGGTTTCGGGTCGAGACCCTGCTTCAGGCAAGAAGGGTCTCGACCCGAAACGTCACCCAATCCTTCCCTCCAGAGATGCTGCCTGTCCCGCTGAGTTACTCCAGCTTTTTAGTGACGTTTCAGGTCGAGACCCTTCTTCAGGCAAGAATAGTCTCGTCCCGAACATGTCACCCATTCCTTCTCTCCAGAGATGCTGCTTGTCCCGCTGAGTTACTCCAGCTTTTTGTGTCTACCTTCTGTAGTGCTCTGTGTTCCAGTCAGGAAGAGAAAGCGTTAAAAGCTCTCCGTAAAATTGCTGCATAGATGACATCCTGCTCCAGTGTTTATATATAAACAGAGCAAGAGACGGAAACGAAAATCACAGTGCAATTATTTTTCATTTCACAACAACCATTCAATGGAGCATTATGCCGTGAAATCATCTTCCCCGCTCTGTGGCAAAATGGAACAGGACGTGGCATTCACATATTTTGAAAATGTAAAATGGTTCTTCCATTAAAAGATGTTTTGCTCTTGTGACATCTCAGGGTTCACATATTGATGAATAATGTGCAAGCCTTCTTCACACTGACGTTCGGTCTGATTTGAGTCCTTGCCCTTACTTAGGCCACTCTCTTTGTCACCCCGTAAAGTTTGGCTGAATGAGAAACAGTTCATCCACTGTCAGGTTATCCACTTTGGTGACAAAAACATGAGGGTAGACTATTATCTGGGGGAGATGCAACGAGGCCTGGGTGTCATGGTACACCAGTCATTGAAAGTACGCATGCAGGTGCAGCAGGCTGTGAAGAAAGCGAATGGTATGTTAGCATTCATAGCGAAAGGAATTGAGTATAGGAGCAGGGAGGTTCTACTGCAGTTGTACAGGGTTTTGGTGAGACCACACCTGGAGTATTGCGTACTGTTTTGGTCTCCAAATCTGAGGAAAGACATTCTTGCCATAGAGGGGGTTCAGAGAAGGTTCACCAGACTGATTCCTGGGATGTCGGGACTTTCATATGAAGAAAGACTGGATAGACTCGGCTTGTACTCGCTGGAATTTAGAAGATTGAGGGGGGATCTTATAGAAACTTACAAAATTCTTAAGGGGTTGGACAGGCTAGATGCAGGAAGATTGTTCCCGATGTCGGGGGAGTCCAGAACAAGGGGTCACAGTCTAAGGATAAGGGGGAATTCCTTTAGGACCGAGATGAGGAAAACATTCTTTACACAGAGAGTGGTGAGTCTCTGGAACTCTCTGCCACAGAAGGTAGTTGAGGCCAGTTCATTGGCTATATTCAAGAGGGAGTTGGATGTGGCTCTTGTGGCTGAAGGTATCAGGGGGTATGGAGAGAAGGCAGGTACGGGATACTGAGTTGGATGATCAGCCATGATCATTTTGAATGGCAGCGGAGGCTCAAAGGGCCGTATGGCCTACTCCTGCACCTATTTTTCTATGTTTCTATGTTTCTATGTTTCTATGTTTTCGAACAAGAAAACTGCTTTGAGTTTAGTTTAGAGACACAGCGTGGAAACAGGTCCTTCGGCCCACCGGGTCCGCACCGACCAGCGATCCCTGCACACTAACACTGCCCTACACTTACTCAGGACAATGTTTACATTTACCAAGCCAATTAAACCTAAATAACTGTGCGGCTTTGGAGAATGGGAGGAAACCGAAGATCTCGGAGAAAACCCACGCAGGTCACTGGGAGAACATGCAAACTCCGTACAGACAGCAGCCATTGTCAGGATTGAACCCGGGTCTCAGGCGCAGCAAGCGCTACAAGACAGCAACACTACCGCTGCGCCACCTTGCCGCTAAAGTACATCGTCCAGCTTCATCTCAGAGTCAAGCCATGGTTTTAGTTTTAGGGATACAGCGTGGAAACAGGCTCTTTGGCCCACTGAGTCCACGTCGACCAGCGATCACCCGTGCACTCGTTCTATCCTACACACGAGGGAAAATTTTCATGAGGCAATTAACCCACACAACCGCACGTCTTTGGAGTGTGGGAGGAAACCGGAGCACCCAGAGAAAACCCACACAGATCACGGGGAAAATGTACAAACTCCGTGCAGACAAGCCAATTAACCTACAAACCTGGGCAACTTTGGAGTGGGAGAGGAACCCGAAGATCTCCGGGCACTCTGGTTCCCTCCCACACTCCAGAGACGGACAGGTTTGCAAGCTAATTGGCTTTGGTAAAAATTGTAAATCGTCCCATGTGTGTGCAGGATAGTGTTAGTGTAGGGGGTAATCACTGGTGGGCGCAGGGGCCTGCTTCCTCACTGTATTTGGGGCACATGTTGTCGACCTCCCCGTGGTCAACCCTGTCAACTGACCTCAGTCAGGCGAACGACAACAAACAGAGACAGCAGCAGAAATAACAATGAACAAACAACAACAGCCCTCGACTACAGCACTTTGAACTGGCTACAGCGCCTGGAAGGCGTTACATAACTTCTGCTGCCTCAAACGCAAGAAGAAGAAGAAGAAGGTCTCTAAGGTCACCTACCCATGTCCTTCAGAGATGCTGCTTGACCCGCCGAGTCACTCCATGCAAGATCCCACCATCTGCTCTCCCTTCTGCCTCAAATCGCGGGGAGAATGTGCAAACTCCACAGAGACAGCACCAGAGGTCAGGACTGAACCTGGCTGTTGGAGCTGTGAGACAGCAGCTCTGTTAGACTCTCACCATGATCAGAAATGCTCCAGGGAACCACTGTGGTGATGGTTTGTCAAGTTAAACTTGGCATGTTGCTATTGTTTTAAAAAAAAATTGGAAAGATTTTGTATTCAGCAAAGTATGTTCATTTTTCTTCATCTATCAGACCATCTGACTATCATCATTTTGCTTCTGACAAGCCTTTCCAACATCATCATTTCCCAAGAGAGAGACGGGAGCTGCTATTTGGGATGACAGCCATGGATTTTGAAACGTTGTTCTCCTCAGGAGTACAGTGCCGGAATTTTTAGTTTAGTTTAGTTTAGAGGTACATCACCTCTAAACAGGCCCTTCGCCCCACCGGCAACCAGCGATCGCCGCACACTAACGCAATCCCACAAACAAGGGGGGCAACTTACGTTTAAATACTAAGCCGATTAACCTACAAACCTGTACGTCTTTGGGGCAATGGGGGAAAACCAAGGAACCTGGAGAAAACCCACGCAGGTCACGGGGAGAGCGTACAAACTCCGTACAGACAGCACCCGTAGTCAGGATTGAACCCTGGTCTCTGGCATTGTATGTCAGCAACTCCACCGCAGCACCACCCCCTTTGTTGGCAATAAGAGGGGACCCGACCCGAAACGTCACCCATTCCTTCTCTCCAGAGATGCTGCCTGCCCCGCTGAGTTACTCCAGCATTTTGTGTCTATCTTCGGTGTAAACCAGCATCTGCAGTTCCTTCCCACACATAAAAATTTGCCAAGCGGTCCGATTGCAAAGACCGCTCTGCTTCTCTGTGCTGGTTATTCCACAAATGGTTGTGAAAACATTTAAATCCCTGCATTATCGTCTCCGATTTTAATACAGTCAGTAAAAATAAATAGAATAACCTTCCATTAAAAATAATACTCAGTCATTCATATTCAAATAGCGTTTATTTGCTGCGTCCATTACAATGTTAAAACCGTCTCGCTTAGATCCACTGCCACTGAACCATGCACCACTATGCCCTTTAGTGCAAATGGGCCATCTCACTCGCACACTGTGCTTGTGGTTAAATAGAACTATTGCATCTAGGCCTGGACAAGCCATCTGGTAGTCCTGGCAAATGCCAACAGGGTTGTACTCAAGGGGGCTCCGTGTTCAATCAAGAGAGGAAACCATCTCAAACAACTGCTCAATCTGTAAGTAGGGTAATTTCAACAGAGAAATCACAGTGTCATGGAATCATGGAGCGCAGAAACAGGCCTTTCAGCCCAACTCATCCATGCAAGCAAACTTTGCATGAATGAATGAATGAATGATACTTTATTATCACATGTGACTTGTCGCAGTGAGATAGGATCTGACATGGACAACACGCACTGCCGCACTGGTGAGAAATGCAAGGCAGCGCCTTTAGCACCTCAGGCAGCTGAGGAAATTCAGAGTCTCTCCGAGGATCCTTCAATCCTTCTACTCTGGTGCTGTAGAAAGCATCCTGTTAGGAAACATCTCGATCTGGTTTGGCAACAGCTCTGCCCAGGACAGGAAGGCTCTGCAGAGAGTAGTGCGTTTGGCCGAACACGCCATGGGAACTACACTCCCCTCCCTTGCAGGACCGGTACACCAGGAGGTGCAGATCCAGAGCCAGCAAGATCATGAAGGACCCCTACCCCCCCGGCAACGGGCTGTTCCAGCTGCTACGGTGTCAGGCGAGCGCCTCCGCTGTCACGCTGCGGAAACAGAGAGGATGAGACAGAGTTTCTTCCCACAGGCCATCAGAACTGTAAACTCTGATCTCACCAGGGAGCAATTACTGTGGTGTCTTTTTATTTAATGTAAATACTGGTTCTGTTCTGTTCTGTTATTTTGCACAATCACGCAAGCATTTCTACTTTCATTTCGCTGTACATCTTGTATGTGTATATGACAAATAAAGTTGACTTAATTTTTTGTTTTGCGTACCCAAGGTATGCAAAGAGTGGCTACATAAAGGGCAAAGTATCCCATTCAGTCCCGATGGTCCCATTTTGTTCTCGGCAGCTCCCCCCCACGCCGGGTCCCCCTTTGTTCTCAGTCGGCACGTCCAGCCTCCGTCACCCACCCACTTTGATACAGACAGAACTTAAAACAACACCGTATGTAGGAAGGAACTGAAACTGCTGGCTTAAAACGACGATAGACTCAAAAAGCTGGATCGTAGTCATAGAGTGATACAATCTGGAAACAGGCCCTCCGGCCCAACTCGCCCACAGGGGCCAACATGTCCCAGCTACACTAGTCCCAACTGCCCGCGTTTGATTCATATCTCTCCAAGCCTGCCCTATCTTTGTACCTGTCTAACTGTTTCTTAAATGTTGTGATAGTCCCTGCCTCAACTACCTCCTCTGGCAGCTTGTTCCATACATCTGCCACCCTTTGTGTGAAAAGGTTACCCCTTAAATTTCAATGAACTCTTTTCCTGGTCACCTTAAACCCTGTGGTCCTCTGGACAGGCAGCATCTCTGGGGAAAGGTTGCACCATCTCTGGAACTGTTCCACAGTCTATATATTCGTTATTCACATATTCCGTATACTCGTTATCATCTATCCCACAGCCAACAATGCACCATTGTGGGCTCCGCATGTCCTTGATGATCATCGCTTTCTGCATATCTTCCATTCATTTGTCCTAAGTACCATCCATAATCTCTCGTTCCCCTTTCCCCTGACTCTCAGTCAGAAGAAGGGTCTCATCCCGAAACGTTACCTATACCTTTTCTCCAGAGATGCTTCCGGAAAGCATCTTGTCCGGAAATATTACAATCTGGTTTGGGAACTGCTCTGCCCAGGACAGGAAGGCTCTGCAGAGAGTAGAGCGTTCGGCCGAACGCACTATGGGAACTTCTCGCGCCCCTCTGCAGGAACTATACATCAGGAGGTGCAACTCCAGAGCCAGTAAGATAATGGGAGACCCCTTCCACCCCTGGAACGGACTGTTCCAGCTGCTACGGTCAGGCAAACGCCTCGGTTGCCATGCTGTGAGAACGGAGAGGATGAGAAGGAGTTTCTTCCCAGAGGCCATTCGGACTGTAAACTCCTATCTCACCAGGGACTAACTCTACTGTACCACAATACCGCCCACAATATTTAATATGAAAAAGAACATGTGATTCTGTTTGTAGTTTGTTGGTTGTTTGTTTGTTTGTTTTTTTTGCACAAAGTCCGCGAGCACGGCCACTTTTCATTTCACTGCACATCCCGTACGTGTATGTGACGAATAAACTTGACTTGACTGATCCGCTGAGTTTCTCCAGCTTTTTGTGTCTATCTTTTGCATAAATGCTGAACAATCCAGCACCGGGAGAGGCCCTTCAGCCCACAGTGTCTGTGCCGAACGTAATGACAAGATAAATTAACATGATGATGCTTACACATGAGCCATAACGTTCCATTCCCAGCATAACTTTATGCCTCATTAAAAGCACAAAATGCTCCCTCTGGGCTGATCCCATTTGCCTGTGTTTGGTCCTTATCCTTCTAAGTCTTTCCGATCCATGTGGAGAATCCTTATCCCTCTAATTCTTTCCTCTCTATGTACCAAGAGGGTGGAGACAAAGGAATATGTAGTTACCTAAAATGGAATCATTTCTCTCTAAACCTGTTCTAGCCATGTACCTGTCTAATTGTTTCTTAAATGTTGGGATAGAAACATAGAAACATAGAAATATAGAAAATGGGTGCAGGAGGAGACCATTCGGCCCTTCGAGCCAGTACCGCCATTCATTGTGATAGTCCATACCTCAACTACCTCCTCTGGCAATTTATTCCATACACCCACCTCCTTTGTGTGAAAAAGTTACCCTTCAGATTCTTATTAAATCATTTCTCCTTCACCTTAAGCCCACGTCCTCTGGTTCTCGATTCCCCTACTGTGGGCAAGAGACTTTGTGTGTCTCCCCGATCGGCTCCTCTCCTGATATTGTACACTTCCACACGATCACCCCTCATCCTCCTGCGCTCCAAGGAATAGAGTCCCAACCTGCTCAACCTCTCCCTAGAGCTCAGGCCCGCGAGTCCTAACAATAACCTCATGAATCTTCTCTGTCCCCGTTCCACCTTGACAACATCCACCCTGTAACATGGTGCCCAGAACAGAACACAATAATCTGAATGCGGCCTCACCTATGTCTTGTTATCTTGCTCACGCTCCAGCTCCCTCAATATCTGTTTGGAGTGGATGCCTCAAAGAATTTTGTGGAATTGTTCCAGGAACAGTTACCTGGGACAGGTTCATGGATAGGAAATGTTTGGGGGGATGGTGATCAAATGGGACCAGCTTAGATGAGTCGTCTTGGCCAGCATGAACAGGTTGGGCCGGAGACCTTGTTTCCGTGCTGTTTGACTCTCGGACTCTTTGGTGGTTACAAGGATTTTGCTTTATTGAATTAATTGAAAGATACAGCATGGAAACAGGCCCTACGGCCCACCGAGCGCACGCCATCCATCGATCGCCCGTCCGCACTAGTTCTATGTTATCCCATTTTCCCAACCACCCCTGGCACACTAGCGAGCAATTTACAGAGGCCAATTAACCAACAAACTCGCATGTTCACAGGTGATAGCAGAATTAGGCCATTTGGCCCATCAAGTCTATTCCGCCGTTCAATCAAGGCTGATCTTTATTTCCCTCTTAACCCCATTCTCCTGCCTTCTCCCCATAACCCCTGGACACCCGTACTAATCAAGAATCTATCAACCTCCACCTTAAAACTATCCACTGACTTGTCCTCCACGGCCATCTGTGGCAACGAATTCCAAAGATGCACAACCCTCTGACTAAAGAAATTCCTCCTCATCTCCTTTCTAAAGGTACGTCCTTTTATTCCGAGGCTATTCCCTCTGGTCCTTTTGGGATGCCTTTGGGATGTGAGAAGAAACCGGAGCCCCCAGAGGAAACCCATGCGGTCACAGGGAGAGCATGCAAACTCCACAGAGACGGTACCCGAGGGCAGGATCGAACCAGGGTCCCTGGCGCAGTGAGGCAGCTGCTCTGTCAGATGCTCCACTGCACTTGCCCTGTTGGTTATTATTATGGGGAAAGGCTTCTCCCATCTCAAGTAATGCAGGATTGCATTAATCTTTTTACGAGCTGCACTGTTGTACACCATCACAATTCACAAGGGGACAAGAAGTACTAAATCCTTAATCTTGCTTGGGGCTTATTAATATTTGTATTCATTTTCCCTATTCATGTCAGATTCTAAATTGGATGCTTTCCACTTCGATGAAAGTATGCCAGCAAGTTTTGTGCTGCAGTGCCAGCAAGGTGGCTTACAATGTGAAAGGTGCTCCAAGACTTACAATTAGACGGCCTGCTGCAAGGCTCCAGCATGTTCAGTTCAGTTTAGTTTGGAGATACAGAGTGGAAACAGGCCCTTCGGCCCACTCGAGTCCATGCTGACCAGCCATCACCCATACACTGGTTCTATCCTACACTCCTGGGACAAGCTACAGAAGACAAATAACCTGCAAACCTGCACGTCTTTGGAGTGCGGGAGGGAGCAGGAGCACCGGGAGGAAGCCCACGCCGTCACGGGGAGAGCGTGCAAACTCCGTGCAGACAGCACCCCTAGTCAGGATCGAACCGGGTTCTCTGGCGCTGCGAGGCAGAAACTACTGTTGCGTCAGCGTGCCGCCTCGCTGTGTGAAAGACTGTGAAAGACTTCAGAAATCTCAAAGAATCGCTTTTGAGCGTGAGAGGGGCAAAGTTTAAAGGAGATGTGCAGGGCATGTTTTTTACTGAGATGACAGTGGGCGCCTGTTTAGATTACTTGAGAGATACAGCAAGGAAACAGGCCTTTCAGCCCACCAAGTCAATCCCCACCGTAGATCGTCCGTTCATACTAGTTCCCTGTTCTCCCACTCCCTAGCATTGGGGGGGACAGGCTACAGAGGACAATTAACCTGCAAACGCGCACCTCTCTGGGATGTGTGAAGAAACCGGAGCTCCCAGAGGAAACACATGCGGTCACAGGGAGAGCATGCAAACTCCACACAGACAGCACCCGAGGTGGTTCAGAGGCTTTTAGATAGGCATATGGATATACAGAGAATGGGGAGCTGAGATGAGTTTATCTTGACACGTGTTTGGCAAAGACATTGTGGGCCAAAGGCCATGTTCATGTACTTAAACATCATAGAACATGCTCTTCTATGTTCAATGATGTCACACATACACACACACACACACACACACACACACACACACACACACACACACACACACACGCACGCACGCACACACACACACACACACACACACACACACACACACACACACACACACAAGAGACTGCAAACTACTGAAAGAACTCAGTGGGTCAGGCAGAACCTGTAATGG
Organism: Okamejei kenojei; assembly: GCA_035221665.1. Classification (NCBI taxonomy): domain Eukaryota; kingdom Metazoa; phylum Chordata; class Chondrichthyes; order Rajiformes; family Rajidae; genus Okamejei; species Okamejei kenojei. The sequence continues at coordinate 11,029,463 of CM069136.1, forward strand.
GGGAAGCAGATAGTAGTTCAGCACTGCTCTCTGGTTGTGGTAGGATGGTTCAGTTGCCTGATAACAGCTGGGAAGAAACTGTCCCTGAATCTGGAGGTGTGCATTCTCAAACGTCTGTACCACTTGCCCCGATGGGAGAGGGAGGAAGACAATAGACAATAGACAATAGGTGCAGGAGGAGTAGGCCATTCGGCCCTTCGAGCCAGCACCGTCATTCAATGTGATCATGGCTGATCATCCCCAATCAGTACCCCGTTCCAGCCTTCACCCCATATCCCCTGACCCCGCTATCTTTAAGTGCCCTATCTAGCTCCTTCTTGAAGGTATCCAGAGAACCGGCCTCTGAGGCAGAGAATTCCACAGACTCACCACTCTCTGTGAGAAAAAGTGTTTTCTCGTCTCCATTCTAAATGGCTTACTCCTTATTCTTAAACTGAGGCCCACTGCTTCTGGACTCCCCCAACATCGAGAACATGTTTCTTGCCTCCAGTGTGTCCAAACCCTTAATAATCTTATATGTTTCAATAAGATCCCCTCTCATCCTTCTAAACTCCAGAGTGTACAAGCCCAGCTGCTCCATTCTCTCAGCATATGACAGTCCCGCCATCCCGGGAATTAACCTTGTAAACCTACGCTGCACTCCCTCAATAGCAAGAATGTCCTTCCTCAAATTAGGGGACCAAAACTGCACAAAATACTTAAGGTGTGGTCTCACTAGGGCCCTGTACAACTGCAGAAGGACCTCTTTGCTCCTATACTTGACTCCTCTTGTTATAAATGCCAACATGCCATCTGCTTTCTTCACTGCCTGCTGTACCTGCATGTGACTGGGGTGAGACTAGTCCTTGATGATGCTGCTGGCCTTGCCGAGGCAGAGCGAGGTGTAGATGGAGTCGATGGAGGGAGGCTGGTTTGCGTGAAGGTCTGGGCTGCGTCCACAACTCTGTAATATTTTGTGGTCTTGGATCATTCACTGGTGAAGGCCCGGACTGATGAGGGAGACCATAGCCTTTGCCCAAGGTCAAAGAATACTGGAGTAATTCAGCGGGTCAGGCAGCATCCTTGGAGAACATAGGCTGCCTTTTCCATTCTGTTTATCTTCAGGGAGCCATGGATTTAGGCCCCCAGATCACTTTGCACATAAGAGGGTAAAGAATATTTGTGTACATAAGCGAGTAAGACTGGACGAATAATGGCCGTGACAGTACATGGGATGAGGTCAATTCTGAAGGCCAAGTACATATACTGTATATATTCACTCATCACAATCTGTTTGGAGCTAGACGTCTGTATCATTTGAATGCTTATTAACAATTCTTGGTAAGATCTGCTTTGTGAATGTAAATGCTGCAGTGTGAGATGTACCTGAAAATGGTTTCGCACAAAAGCCTTGTTCAATAATAAGGGAGACTGCACCCTAATCCCACAGCCCACACACCCTCTCTTCAGGCACCTCTGGGACTCATTATTTCATGGGTACGTGTGCTGTAGGTTCCTGCAGGGTTAACAGATTCACAGCACATCCAGATTTGCTAATGTCAGTGGTGAATCTAGGTGTACAAGATCATCAGGGGAATAGATCGAGTAGATGAGTTGCTCGGAGTAGGGGAATTGAGAAAAAGAGGACATACGATTAAGGTGAGGGTGGGGGGTTAAAGATTTAATAGAAACCTGAGGGGCAAGTCTTTTATGCAAAGGGTGTGTTGACCGAGCTGCCAGAGGAGGTAGTTGAGGCAGGTTGTATCGTAAAGTGTAAGCAACATTTAGACAGGTACATGGATAGGCCAGGTTTGGAGGTATATGGGCGAAATGCAGGGAGGTGGGACTGGTGTAGGTGGGACATGTTGGTCGGCATGGACACGTTGCACCGAAGCTAGACTAAACTAAACTAAACTAAACTAAACTAAACTAAACATCACCCTAACTCCTTCACTGAGTGGCATTGCAGGTAGGGTGGTGAAGAAAGCTTTTGGCCTTCAGTAGTCAGGGTATTGATTTTTTCCCAGTATCTCCCCAGGTGTTATCAGGCAACTGAACCATCCTACCACAACCCAGAGAGCGGTCCTGAACTGCTATCTACCTCGTCGGGGACAACTCAGACCATCTTTGATCAGACTTTACCGGCTTAATCTTGCACTAAGATGGATCGGAACACACTCTGCGGCTTGGAGTGCCTGAATCGGCCGCTTCTCACCGGAGACCGCGGCTTCCGAAGTCCACAGGCTCCGCTGGACGGAGCTCCAACACCGGCAATGCTCGGCAAAAGATTCCGGGCTCCGCGATGCTAAAGTCAGCGCCGCGCCCGCCACTAGAGGGGGGCGAAGATGCGACACGGAGAAAAGACGCATCTCCGTCCAGGTAGGTGACTGAAAAACGGTTTCCCCCTATTCACCCCCCTTCCCCCCCCCACATAAGACATACCGAGAAACATTAAAACATACATTTACACGCACTAAAAATAACAAAATAGGCGAAAGGACTGACGAGCTGCAGGCGAGGCAGCCACTGTGGTGGACCCACCCCATGGAAGCATCTGTAAACTCCGATTGTAATCGTTCCACCGACCGGTTAGCATGCAACAAAAGCTTTTCACTGTACCTCTATTCCACGTGAGAATAAACTAAACCGAACTGAAATGAACTGATTATATTTATTGAGACAGTATTGATTAGTACAGGTGTCAGACGATATGGGGAGAAGGCAGGAGAATGAGGTTAGGAGGGAGAGATAGATCAGCCATGATTGAATGGCGGAGTAGACTTTTATTTTAGAGATACAGCATGGAAACAGGCCCTTCGGCCTACTATGTCTGCGCTGACCAGCGATCCCCGCACATTAATGCTATCCTACACACACTAGGGACAATTTACACATACACCAAGCCTATTATCCTACATACCCGTATGTCTTTGGAGCATGGGAGGAAACCGAAGATCTCGGAGAAAACCCACGCGGTTGCGAGGAGAACGTACAAACTCCGTACACACAGCACCCGTAGTCGGGATCGAACCCGGGCCTTGGGCGCTGCAAGCGCTGTACGGCAGCAGCTCTACGGCTGCGAAACCGCTGCCGCCCCGATGATGGGTCGAATGGCCTAATTCTACTCCTATTCCTTATGACCACATTATGTCACTGTTGTACAGACAAGGGTGAGGCTGCACTTGGGAATACTGTGCACAGTTTTGGTCACCCTGCTATAGGAGAGATGTCTTTTAAGCTGGAGAGGGTGCAGGTACGAGTAACAAGGATTGTAAGGAAAAAAACACAGCGGTGTTTATGAGCCAGGGAAGAAGATGCGGATGCTGGCAACTTACCCAATGCTGTTTTGCATTCATTCATGAGACGTGGACATTGCTGGCAACGTCACTGTTTAGCATCCATCTGTTTCTCCATCCTGGCTCACTGGATCACTTCAGAAGGCATGTCAAAGTCAGACACATTGGTCGCTTTGCAAGCTCCTATATTCCTCTCCTTTGAGTATGAGTTTAGTTTATTGCCCCGTGTACGGAGGTACAATTAAAAGCTGTTCGTTTAGTTCAGCTTAGAGATACAGCGCGGAAACACCCAGGCCGTGCCGACCCAGCGATACCCGAACACTAACGCCAACCTGCACACACTAGGAACAATTTACAATGAGACCAAAGTCAATTAGCCTGCAAACCTGCTTCAGATCCCGGAGAAAAGACCCATGCAGGTCGCGGGGAGAACGTGCGTCCGACCTTATAGGCAGCGCCCATGGTCAGGATCGAACCCGGGCCTCTGGCACAGTGACAACATGGTGGCACAACTGTAGAGCTGCTGCCTCACAGCGCCAGAGATCCGGGTCCCGGGCTCGATCCTGACTACGGGTGCTGTCTGTGCATGTTCTCCCCGTGACCCGTGTGGGTTTTTCCCAGGTGCTCCGGTTCCCTCTCACACTCCAAAGCTGTACAGGTTTGTAGGTTAAATGGCTTGGTAAAATTGTAAATTGTCCCGAGTGTGTAGAATAGTGTTAATGTGCGGGCATCGCTGGTTGGCGCGGACTCGACGGGCCGAATGGCCTGATTCTACGCTGTATCTCTAAACTAAACTTTAATGTTAGAGCTGGGATTAATTATTGATACAGAAAGTTGATGCATTTGCCAAAATTTATTTGAAACATTCCTTTTTGCCAAATAATAATATTAACCGAATAAATATCCTCCACCTGATCTATGTGAAGGAGAGGAGGAGGTAATTCCTAATGACAGGGTTGGAAACTGAAGGCGAGAGATCTTACAATCATTGTCTGCCCTCTACTCCTTCAGAGTACTGGCATATATTTTTGAAATTCATTAATTCCTTTTTGCTGAATTCACAGAATCAGACAATACATACCCCAAGGACACGAAGTGCCGGAGTAAATCAGGCAGCATCTCTGGAGGACACGGATATGTGACATTTACAGGTCGAGACCCTTCTTCAGACTCGACCCGAAATGTACCCATCATGGAGATTTTAGTTTCGACTTTATACTTTAGAGATAGAGCGCCGACCAGTGATCACCCCGCACACTAGCACTATCCCACACGCTAGGAACAATTTGTAATTTTACCGAACCCAATTTACCGGCAAACCAAGACGAGAAGAAAGTCTTCAAAGTGGGCAATGCTTGAAGTGGATTTGAATGAATGAATAGCTTATTGTCCCATGTGACAAGTCACCAATGAAAGGTATACAAATAGTCGCCACATAAAGGGCGCTTACAAAGTATAGATAGGGTAACTCAGGACAGGGGAACAAAGTGCTAGGGGGCATAGATTGAAAGCGAGAGTGAAAATATTTAATTGGAACCTGAGGAGCAACTTTTTCCACACAGAGGGTGGTGGATTTATGGCCCAAGCTGGTATTGCGGCAGGTCCAATAACAATAATTAAAACAGGTTTTGACAGGAGCATGTAATAAGCGAAGCTTGTTGCTGGGTGCTCTGCACAACGCTCAGCTCGGTTCAGATTGCTGAATGTTAGGAGATACAATTGTTGACTGGAGACATTGCCTTTGTCATTAACTACGAAGGCTAGTTTCAATCTTAATTTTGCAGGCAAATTGCATTAACTGCAACGGTTTTGCAATAGGTCAATGCCGTCCGAAGGGGGTAGGGGGGTGCGTTGGGTGCGACCGCACCCCCCTTTTTCCCCACAGAGTAAGAAAAAATCCCGGAAAAAATAATAATAATCGTTTAAAAAAAAAAGAAAAAAAATGGGAAAAAAATCAACGTTTCCACTTTGTCGGAAAAGCGCCCGAAATTCTGGTTCCGGCCGCTGGATGATTTGGGAGAAAAAAATGCGACCATCCGCGCCTGCGCAGTTGGGGAGGCAACACAAAATGACGCCGTCTCTCCGCGCATGTGCAGTGCGCCCGGGCGGGATCAGACTGCCATTTGTACTCCACACATTGAGCTCGATGCCTCGTGTGGTCTACTCCAGGTAAGTAGTGGAAAACTGCGTTGCAGGAGGGAGAGTTTGTTTTTTATCCTCTGTTCAAACTACCCATGAGAGGGTCTAATCTGGACCGCGGGATAAGGGAGAGCCGGGGGGGGGGGGGGTGGGGGGAGAGGGGTGCGGGGTGCGGGATCTGCCCTGCCCGGTCTAGCGTCTCCATCCACCGCATCAGAGCCTCCCTTCGCCGGGCGGGAGTGGCTGAATCTGAACCCAGCGGCTGTGACCCCAATATCAGTCGCCTCTGCGGCGGGACTCGCTCCCCTCGCCTCCCCCCGCCACCGGGGACCAAGCCATCTTCCCCCCACGCCACCCCGCTGACCCCCGCTGACCCCCGCTGGGCCCACGTCACCTTCATCGCCCCCCGCCCGCTGGGCCCCTGCTGGGCCCGCGACGCCTTCATCTTCGCCCCCCACCAGAAAGAGGGGGGATATGGGAGGGGGAACAGAGAGGGGAAGGGAGGGGAGAGAGAGAGATGGGGGAGGGGGATTATCTTTAGTGAGATTGCAAAATTAAGGTAGGATTTAAAGCTATTATATTTTCTCCTCCATATGAATCATTTTAAACAATATCAAATAATATCAAACAATTGGAACTGCTTTCTTTTCCTTGATAACAATACTGAAAAATATGAATTCTATAGTTTGTGACATACATTTTAATGGGATCATTATATACAGATGTAACATTTCCATTTCGAGATCGGGGGGGAGGGAGGTGGGGGCAAATATGCGTCAAAACGATAGCCTATCGATAAAGAGCTGAGAAGAGGAATCAGAGCTGCCAAGGAAAGGTACTCTGAGAAGTTGAGGAGCAAGTTCTCAGCTAGTGACTCTTCTTCAGTTTGGAAGGGCTTGCAAGAAATCACCAGCTATAAGAGGAAAGCCCCCCCGCTCTTTGGACAATCGTCAGCTGACGAACAACCTGAATGAGTTTTACTGCAGGTTTGAAATCAGAAACGTAACCCTGGTACCCCCTCCCCAACAAACACAGCCAGACCACAGTCTGCAAAGAATGGACCCTGCACCCTCTCCTTCCCATTCATCACTTCACACCTCCTTAAGGCAAGACTCCAGTATGAAAAGACTGGACCCTTTTCCACCCCAACGAACACTTCACACCCAATTACTCATTTTTAACCAGTCCCTGCAAAGATGCACTGTCCCTGCCTGCTTCAAAGTCTCCACTATTGTCCCTGTACTCAAAAAGGTAAGGATTACTGGTCTTGATGACTACAGGCTTGACGCACTGACCTCTGGAGTCATGATGACCGTTGAAAGGCTTGTGCTGACCAAGCTGAAAAATATCACAATCCCCCTGCTGGACCCTCTGCATTTTGCATATTGGGCCAATAGATCTGTGGATGACGCAGTAAATCTGGGGCCTGCACTTCATCCTCCAGCACTAGACCGCCAGGGGACCTATATACGAGGATTTTTTGTTTGTTGAATTTTAGCTCTGCATTCACACCATTATGCCAGAGCTACTACTACAACTTTCTGAGTTGACTGTTGCCTGAACCCCTCTGTCGGTGGATCACCAGCCTTCTGACAGACAGGAAGCAGCATGTGAGACGGGAAAAGCACATCTCGGACCCGCAAACGCTCAGCATAGGAGCACCGCAAGATGCGTACTCTCCCTTCTCCTCTACTCCCGCTGCACCAATGACTGCACCTCCACAGACACCTCTGTCAAGCTTCTCAAGTTTGCGGACGACACAACCCTGATTGGACTGATCCAGGATGGGGATCTCTGTACTCTTTTCAGTTTGACATCTTTCCGATAACATGGTGCCCAGAACTGAACACAATATTCTAAATGCGGTCTCACCAACGTCTTATACAACTGCAACATGACCTCCCGACACCTATACTCAATACTCTGACTGATGAAGGCCAAAGTGCAGAAAAAAAAAATACATTTTGACCACCTGATATACCTGCGACACGACCTTCAAGGAACCATTCAACCATTCCTCGTAACCCACCTGGCTAATTGATCCAGATCCTGCTGCAATCTTTCATCAACCATCTTATTTCACTTTATGCAAAACCACTCACTTCTAGTATCATCAGCAAACTTGCTAATCTTGCCCTGTTCTGTGACGTTTCACAGAGTGCTGGAGTAACTCGCGGGTCAGGCTGAGTATAGAGGTTGGGAGGTCATGTTGCAGTTGCATAAGAAGGTGGTGAGGCCGCATTCAGGGTATTGTGTTCAGTTATGGACACCATGGAAAGATGCCATCAAACTGGAAAGGGTACAGTGAAGATTTACGAGGAGTTGCCAGGACTAGAGGGCCAGAGCTATAGGGAGAGGTTGAGTAGGCTGGGACTCTTATTTCATGAGCACAGGAGGATGAGGGATGAGACCTAAAGAGGTGTATAAATCATGATTTGAATAGATATGGTTGAGTCTTTTGCCCAGAGTAGGTGAATCGAGGAGCAGAGGACATAAGTTTAAGGTGAAGGGCAAAAGATTTAATAGGGATCTGAGGGGTATGTTTTTCACACAAAGGGTGGTAGGTATATGGAACAAGCTGCCAGAGGAGGTAGTTGAGGCGGGGACTATCACAACATTTAAGAAACAGTTAGACAGGTACATGGATTGGACAGGTTCGGAGGGATATGGATCAAACGTGGGCAGGTGGGACTGGTGCAGATGGGACATGCTGGGCTGAAGGGCCTGTTTCCACACTGTATCACTCGATGACTCTATTTATCTTTCCCTCTCAAACCCATTCTTCTGCCTTGTCCCCATTACCTCTGACACCCGTATCAATCAAGAATCTATCAATCTCCTCCTGAGAAATGTCCATTGACTTGCCCTCCACAGCTGTCTGTGGCAATGAGTTACTCCAGATTGCTGTTCATTTCTGAAATATTGGTCATAAATTTGGTGCAAAAATGCTCCAAAATAAGGCTCAGAATGCATCTAAAACCCCAGAGCTCCCAGGGCCCTTACGTGGGCCCTGGACCCTGGCATCGAGGGACTTCACGCTTTGCGCTTGTGACGTGCGCAGCATTAGTTCACATTAAATTTTTTGTAATCCTGTCATGCCACCCCCTTTTTTGGAAAGCTTCGTACGGGCCTGTAAATGGTGGCAAATGTGCATCATTGTTCAAGGTAAGTGCTGTGAGGTTGGTTTCTCCTACAAGTTCAATGTGGAAAATTAAGTGCGTTTCGTGTAGGAAGGAACTGCAGAAGCTGGTTTACACCGAAGGTAGACACAAAATGCTGAAGCAACTCAGCGGGACAGGCAGCATCTCAGGAGAGAAGGAATGGGTGATCGCTTCGGTGGGACTAGCTTAGATTGGGGCATCGTGTTCACTTAGAGTATGCGCAGAGGAGCCCTGTTTATCTGCTCAGGACTCCAAGCACTAATTACATGTTGAGCCACATAAAACAACCTTCCAACTGTTCCACATTAACAAGCATTTATTTTAAATCTCTTCGATGGCACCGAAGTGATAGTATCATCTGGACAATCTAACAGAAACAGGCTTTATCCTCCTCACCCAATTCCCCATCTTCACATCACCCACACAACTGTGCCACTATTCCCATCCCTCCCCTCTAACCCAACATCCTAACTAGAGAGCATCCTAAACTACTATCTACCACCTCATTGGTGACCTGGACTAATGTAAATCAACTTTAACTGGTCTTTACGCTGCACACTAAAGATTCTTCACTTATCATGTATCTATACAGTGTACATGGCTCGGTTGCCTTTCCGCTGACTGGTTAGCATGCAATAAAAGGTTTTCACTGTACCTCAGACACACGTGACAATAATCTAAACTGAAATAGACAAAAAATAGTCTACCTTCGATTTTCCAGCATCTGCAGTTCCTTCTTAAACACCTAAACTGAAATATTTGGTTCCACTCAACTGTTATGTTTCAGCATTCTTAATTTCTTTTCATTGACAATCGGCAAGGCCACCTGCAAGAATCAGGACCCGCAAAGTCATCCACAACTGAGAGCAGTCCTGAGCTATCATTCATCCTCACTGAAGACCCTCGGCCTTCTTTTTAGTTGACTTTGCGACCTTTATCTTGCACTAAATGTTATCCCTTGATCATCCATCTGTCACTAGTGCTGATGGGATAATTGTCCCCTGAATCTGGAGGTGTGGGGATTTTCCATGCAACTGCACCTCTTGTTGCCTGGTGGGAGAGGTGAGTAAGGAGTGGTGCCTGAGACGGGTCCTTGAAGATGCTGCGTCCTTGCCGAGGCAGCGTGAGTGTGGATGGACTCCGACTCTTCTGACGAAGGGAGGTTGGTTTGAGCGATGGCCTGGCGTTCATCCACAATTCTCCTTGCTTTTACTTGGATCTGGAATTTGAGTGATTGGTTTCAGATTAATTGAGTTTAGTTTAGATATGCAGCACGGAAACAGGCCCTTCAGCCACAAAAAGTCCACACCCAACTAGCAATCCCCTAAATACTACCCTATCCTACACATAAACTCAATTTATGAATTTTTTTAACTGAAGCCAATTAACACAGAAACATGGAAAAATAGGTGCAGGGGGAGGCCATTCGGCCCTTCGAGCCCATTCCATATGATCATGGCCTGACCCATCTACCCAGTTCCTGGCTTTTTACCTTTTCCCCATATCTCTTTGACCTAACCTCTTTGAGTGTGGAGGAAACCGGACACGCAGGGAAAACCCTCGCAGGACACGGAGAGCGTACAAACTCCGTACAACAGCACCCATAGTCAGGAATCAAACCCGGGCCTCTGCGCCAGTAAACTGCAAATCTAACCACCGCTGCGCCACCACCGTGTCTGCCAATAAAGCGTGCTAGCTTTTTTAAAAACATTTTGAGACCAATCACTTGCAGGCAAAATTGCTTATCTTTATAACAGTACGTAACAGCACCTCTAAAAAAATAAAAAACTAGAATCAAGATTTAGACCAATAGACAATCAGACAATAGGTGCAGGAGCATGCCATTTGGCCCCTTCAAGCCAGCACCGCCATTCAATGATGATCATGGCTGAACATCCCCAATCCGTTCCCCATTCCTGCCTTCTCCCCATAATCCCTGACCTGCTATTTTTAAGAGCCCTATCTATCTCTCTCTTGAAAAGCATCCAGAGAACCTGCCTCCACCGCCCTTTGAGGCAGAGAATCACACAGAACACAACCACTCCCTGTGAGAAACAGCCTTTTCCTCGAGCTTCTCCCGTTCTAAATGCTTACACCATATTCTAAACTGTGGGCCCTGGATCTGGACTCCCCAACATCGGGAACATGTTCCTGCCTCTGTGTGTCCCAAGCCCTTAACAAATCTATAGTATTTCAATGAGATCCTCCTCTCATCCATCATAAAACACCAGAGGTCACAAGCCCAGACTGTCCCCATTCCTCAGCATATGACATCCCGCTCATCCCTGGAATTAACCTTGTAAACCGTACTCTTGCACACCCTCAATAGCAAGAATGTCCTTCCTCAAAAATAGGGGACCAAACTGCACACAATACTCCCCGGTGGGGTCCCCTCACACAGCTCTGAACAACTGCAGAAGGCCCTCTTATGCTCCTATATTTGAATTTCGCGGCTTGTTTATAAAGACCACATGCCATTTTCTTTCCTTCAGTGCTGCTGTACCTGAATGGCTTTACTTTCATTACATTATAATACATCCTTACATAAATTACATAATTTATATGTTCGATTTTATATTTTTTAGCTAACATTTTATTAAATTTTTGAAGTGAGTGAAAAGACCTCAAAATCAAACAGATTTTACATCTGGCAATCCCACGTTGTCACAGCGGTATATTGCTGTCTTACAACGAATGCAGCGTCGGAGAACCAGGTTCTATCCTGACCACGGTGCCTGTCCTGTACGAGTTTTTTGCAAACGCTCTCCCATGTGATCTGCGTGGTTTTTCTCCGAGATCTTCGGTTTCCTCCCGCACTCCAAAAAAACGTAACAGGTTTGTAGGGTAATTGGCTGGTAAAATGTAAAAAAAATTGCTCCAGTGGGTGTAGGATTGTTAGTGTGCGGGGATCGCAGTCGCGCGGACCCGGGTGGCCGAAGGGCCTGGTTTTTCCGCGCTGTATCTCTAAAACTAGAATGGGGGGGAACACAGGCAGAACGGTAGAAAAAAAGAGTAGATGGATGTGCTTAGGAGCTTTAATTGATATCGTAGCAGCATAGAGAGATNCTTCATATCTACAAAGCTAAACAGAGCGCTACAATCGAGCACAAATGGAAGTGAAGCCTCCAGCTTTTAGTGGGGTTCGCTTGAGTTCTTTTGGAAGGTCACTTTGTTCCCAGCTCTCTGTGTGAGTCATCAGAGCAGAATGAATCCTCAACGCCCAGTGACATTTTATGGGTGTCATTATCATTCTCTGTTTGTGTCTGATGTGATTATCATTTCAGTCACTGCTGCCAAACAATGCAGCATTGTGCTTATAGGAAGGAACTACAGATCGACACAAAACGCTGGAGCAACTCAGCGGGACAGGCAGCATCTCTGGAGAGGAGGAGAACGGGTTAACGTTTCAGGACGAGACCCTTCGTCAGACTGAAGACCCTTCAGTGTCTCGACCCAAAACGTCACCCATCCGGAGTCTGAAGAAGGGTCTCGACCCGAAACCTGATTGAGGGGTTGGATGCAGGAAGATTGTTCCCGATGTGGGGGAAGTCCAGAACAAGGGGTCACAGTTTAAGGATAAGGGGGAAGTCTTTTAGGACCGAGATGAGAAAAACATTTTTCACACAGAGAGTGGTGAATCTGTGGAATTCTCTGCCACAGAAGGTAGTTGAGGACAGTTCATTGGCTATATTTAAGAGGGAGTTAGATGTGGCCCTTGTGGCTAAAGGGGTCAGGGGGTATGGAGAGAAGGCAGGTACAGGATACTGAGTTGGATGATCAGCCATGATCATATTGAATGGCGGTGCAGGCTCGAAGGGCCGAATGGCCTACTCCTGCACCTATTTTCTATGTTTCTATGAAACGTCACCCATTCCTTCTCTCCAGAGATGCTGCCTGGCCCGCTGAGTTACTCCAGCGTTTTGTGCCAAACAACGTTTAACACGATTGTAGCCTGGATCTGCGCCCATTGTCTTCCTCACTCGCTGCATTCAGGCGAACCGAGCTCCTGGGAACCTCTGTCATGCACCACCAGCGTAAGATGTGCACGCTTTCTTTCTCTTCATCAAAGGAAGCTGCCAGGAACGTGTTGGCCGCCCTGCTGCAGAATGTCATTAAGCTGGAAAGAATGCGGAGACGGGGTGGCAAGGCAGCGCAGCGGGAGAGTTGATGCCTCGCGGCGCCAGAGACCCGGATTCGATCCTCATCACGGGGCGCTGCCTATACGGTGTTTGTACGTTCTCCATGTGACTGCGTGGGTTTTCTCCGCGTGCTCCGGTTTCCTCACACACTCCAAGGCGCCTTCAGGGTCGGCTACAGGAGGTGACCCCGGGACACAAACATGGCCGGGCGAGGGGAGGAGAGGATTGGGAGGTCGGTTCGCGGGAACTTCTCCAGTACATCGAGCGCATGGGCCGACCGGACTGTGGACTTTTAATAATGGCGCACAAAATAGCATGGCCTACATAGGCATTAGATCTTATAGAAGTATACAAAATCATGAGAGGAATAGATCGGGTAGATGCACAGTCTTTTACCCAGAGTAGGGGAACCGAGGGCCAGAGGACTCAGGTTCAAGGTGAAGGGGAAAAGATTTGATAGGAATCTGAGGGGTAACTTTTTCACACAGAGGGTGGTGGGTGTATGGAACAAACTGCCAGAGGAGGTCGTTGAGACTGGGACTATCCCATCGTTTAAGAAACAGTTGGACATTGACATGGCTAGGACGGGGTTTGGAGGGTTATGAACCAAGTGCGAGCAAGTGGGACTAGGGTAGCTGGGAGATTGTTGGCTGGTGTGGGCGAGTTTCAGCTGAAGGGCCTGTTTCCACACGGTATCACGCTATGACTCTATGTGTAATCTATGCAAGAATAATTTCACCGTTCAGTTGCATATTTGACAAATAGAGCACTCTTGATTATTGGCTGTTGAGACGTACATCTTTGTTGGTCTGACCTGTCTGATCCGCTGAGTTGCTCCAGCTTTCTGTGTCTATCTTTGAAGGTCAATTGGCTTCTGTAATTGTAATGGGAGCGGGTGGAAGTAGCGAAGAGGGGGCACCTTGGTGAGCATGGGCAAGTTGGGCCGAAGGGCCTTTTTCCATGCTGTATGACTCTATGAATAGTGACAGGTGTGGGAGGAAAGGCAAGGAGGTGAGATTGACAAAACATTAGAGCAAAAATGCCAACTGGGAAGAAGAATTATTGCAGATAAATAAAACTCTCGATTTTCTTTATTTTGGAATCGCTAAATGAGCCGCAGAAATTATTGGGCTTTACTTCAGAGACACATTATGCATTTTTATGTATCTTCATAATCTTTCTAATTCTAAATTTGGGCGACATGGTGGCGCAGCGCCAGAGACCCGGGTTCGATCCCGACTACGGGTGCTTGTCTGTACGGAGTTTGTACGTTCTCCCCGTGACCTGCGTGGGTTTTCTCCGGGATCTCCGGTTTACTCCCGCGCTCCAAAGACGTACAGGTTTGTAGGCTAACCCGTTCCTCATCTGACACCATTCCGATAATAATCTACCTTCCTGTTCTTGCCACCAAAGTGGATAACCGCACATTTATCCACATTATACTGCATCTGCCATGCATTTGCCCACTCACCCAACCTATCCAAGTCACCCTAGCATCCTCCTCGCAGCTCACACTGCCACCCAGCTTTGTTTCATCTGCAAACTTGGAGATGTTACATTTAATTCCCTCGTCTAAATCGTTAATATATATCCCAGCACCGAGCCTTGCGGCGGCCCGCTGTGGTGTAAAACAGTGTATTTGCATCATGGCCGTTTCGGGTCGAGACCCTTCTTTCTCCAGCTTTTTGTGTAGGAAGAAGGGTCTCGACCCGAAACGTCGCCTATCTCCTTCGCTCCTTAGAGGCTGCTGCACCCGCTGAGTTTCTCCAGCTTTTTGTGTAACCCTCGATTCTCCAGCATCTGCAGTTCCTTCTTTAACACAGATTATCCACAGTTTGGTTCTGAAGGGTGCACGTCATTATCATCAGGTGAGCCATGTTCCTCTGTACATTTGTTACGAATGGGTTTGGGAGTTGAATAACACAAGGTTTTCCCGATCTCAATCCGGCGTTGGAGGAGGTCCTGAAGAGGTTTACAATAATGATCCAGAGGATTTATTGGGGTAACGTACCTGTATGCTGAGCGTTTGATGGCACTGGGCCTGTACTCGATGGAGTTACGCAGGATAAGGAGGGATCTCATTGAAACTTACCGAATAGTGAAAGGCCTGGTTAGAGTGGATGTGGGGACGATGTTTCCAGTCGTGGGAGAGTCTCGGACCAGAGGGCGCAGTCTCAGATTTAAAGGATGTACCTTTAGAATGGAGATGAGGAAGATTTCCTTTAGCCAGAGGGTGGTGAACCTGTGGAATTCATTGCCACAGATGGCTGTGGAAGCCACGGCATTTTTATAGTGGAGATTGAGAGTTTTGATTATAGTCCTGTCCCACGGTACGAGTTCATTCCAAGAGCTCTCCCGAGTTTAAAAAAAAATCAAACTCGTGGTAAGCACGGAGAATGAACGTATCAGGTACGTCGGAGCTCGGGGACGTCTCTTTGCGGCTCGTAACGCTAACGGCAGGTACTCGGGAAGACTCGCTAACGGCAGGCAAGCACGGGAAGACTCGTGAAGATTTTTCAACACGTTGACTTGAAAAATGTCCACGAGAGCCCGCGAGTTACCGACAAGCGGTCATTGCGCCATAAATCTCCGAGTAAGGGGTCGAATCAGGGAAAACTCGGGAGAGCTCTTGGAATGAACTCGTACCGTAGGACAGGGATTTTCGCAAGGGTGTGAAAGGTTACGGGAAGGAGGGGGGGGAGCAAGAGAATGGGGTTCAGGGAGGAAAGATAGATCACCCCCATTATTGAATGGCAGAGCAAGACACGATGGGGGGGGTGAATGGCTTATTTCTGCTCGGAGGGGGGGGGGGCAGGTGATTTGTGATCTTATGATCTGCTGGGGTGAATGCGATTTTCTCAATCCCAGCTCTGGCGGGAGACATTGAAACACAGCAAGGAAAAATCTACAAGGGCCTGGCATGCAATCAAACACGGGGGGGGGGGGGGGGGGAAATGTGGGGGGGGGGGGAAATCATGTTTGACAAATCTTTTTATGGTTGTAACTAGCAGATAAATTACCGGAGTGCATTGAGGATATGTTAACAGATAGAAGAATGAGAAGTGATTTTTGATTTAGGGCAGTTTGGGAAAGTGGCGCAGATACAGTGCGGGAACAGGCCAACTGGGTCCACAGCGACCAGTGATTCCCACACATTAACACTATCCTACACACGCCAGGGACAATTTACATTTGTACCAAGCCAATTAACCTGCTAACCTGTATGTCTTTTTGGAGTGTGGGAGGAAACCGAAGATCTCGGAGAAAACTCGCGCAGGTCAGGGGGAGAACGTACAAACTCCGTACAGACATTACCCGTAGTCGGGATCGAACCCGGGTCTCTGGCTCCGTAAGGCAGTAAGTCTACTGCTACGCCACCGTGCCCCATGCCGTTCCTACACAAGTGATAGGTGCATACAGGTGATTGGGGGGGGTGGGGGGAAGGAGAGGAGGTTTAATTGGGCAAAGGCCAGCGATGAAAAGACAGACAATAGACAATAGACAATAGGTGCAGGAGCAGGTCATTCGGCCCTTCGAGCCAGCACCGCCATTCAATGTGATCATGGTTGATCATCCCCAATCAGATTCTACTTCCCCAATCAGTACCCCGTTCCTGCACAGAAAGTGTGAGATGAGGGGATAAGGTATACATGGTAAATGGTAGGGAATTGAGGAATGCTGTGGAACAGAGGGATCTAGGAATAACTGTGCATAGTTCCCTGAAGGTGGAATCGCATGTAGATAGGGTGGTAAAGAAAGCCTTTGGTGTGCTGGCCTTTATACATCAGAGCATTGAATATAGGAGTAGGGAAGTAATGTTAAAATTGTACAAGGCATTGGTAAGACCAATTCTGGAGTATGGTGTACAATTTTGGTCGCCTAGTTATAGGAATGATGTCAACAAAAATAGAGAGAGTACAGAGGAGATTTACTAGAATGTTGCCAGGGTTCTAGCAACTATGTTACAGAGAAAGGTTGATCAAGTTAGGTCTTTATTCTTTGGAGCGCAGAAGGTTAAGGGGGGACTTGATTGAGGTCTTTAAAATGATGAAAGGGATAGACAGAGTTGACCGACGTGGATACGTTTTTCCCATTGAGGGTAGGGAAGATTCAAACAAGAGGGCATGACATGAGAATTAAGGGACAGAGGTTTCGGGGTAACGTGATGGGGTAACTTCTTCTCTTCCTAACTTCTTTACCAACTCAGAGGGTGGTGGCTGTGTGGAATCAGCTTCCAGCAGAAGTGGTGGAGGCAGGATCGATTTTAACATTTAAGAGTAAAGTGGATAGGTATATGGACGTGAAGGGAATGGAGGGGTATGGTCCGAGTGCAGGTAGATGGGACTAGGGGAAAACAAAGGGTCGGCACGGACTGGAAGGGCCGAGAGGGCCTGTTTCCGTGCTGTAATTGTTATATGGTTATATGGTTATAAGGACATAAGCGTGAAATGTGAAGTCAGAGGAAGGAATGTAGATGGAAGGGGTTAGGAGCAGGGAAAAGGGGAGAAATGGGTGCGCATCCAGGTGGGGCACAGGGAAGAGAGGGAGTATAAAAAGGTCGGGCGAGTTATTTGGTTCTTCTTGTCTTCCATCCTCGTCTGGCCTCTTCTTTCCTTATGATATGATCTGATATGATATGATATGATAAGATAGGATAGAACTTTACATATCCCAGGAGGGAACTTGGTCTGCCAACAGTCAGAAAACACAACAAGATAAATGAGACATGAAATTAAAGTGACGAGTGGAAAGTCCAGGATTGGGGATGTGTAATGATTGGGGGCGAGTTTTAAGGGGAGTCAGTCTACCCCACGACAGAAGGGGTTGCACAGTTGTCTCACACTCTTTTCATCTTTTCATCACTGGACTTTTATCTTTGGGGTGCAGGAGGCTGAGGGATGACTTTATTGAAGTGTAGGAAATCAAGAGCCAAGAGTGAGTGTTAAGGGCCTGTCCCACTTTCACGACCTAATTCACGACCTCTGCCGAGTTTGCCCTGGACTCATACTCGCAGCATGGTCGTCACAAGGTCGTAGATAAGTCGTAGCAGGCCATGATGCTAGTCGTAGGTACTCGTGGCATCAACATGATGAAAAAGGTCGTGAATTAGGTCGTGAAAGTGGGGCAGGCCCTTTAATCGGGAAGAGTCCCGACCCAAAATGTCATCTAGCTATGTTCTCCAGAGATACTGTGTATAGGAAGGGCATATGGGCTCTATTATTATTTTGATTAGTAATGTTTAATGTTTTATGTGTCATTCCTAACTGTCACTGTATGTCATGTTGTCACTTGCGGGCGGAGCACCAAGACAAATTTAGAATGCCAACTTCACAAAATAATCTCGGAAGATCAAACAGGTTTCATTAAAAATCGTCATTCCTTTTCTAATATCTGTCGATTGGCCAGCGTGGTCTATTCGCCCAGTGCTTCTCCGCGCCCAGAGGCTGTTATCTCTTTGGACGCATTTGACATGTTCGGAGAAGGCATTTGATCGAGTGGAGTGGCCATATTTGTTCAGAGTCATGGAGAGGTTTGGATTTGGCAAAATATTTGTAGCCTGGGTTAAGCTATTATATCATTCACCCTTAGCATGTACACTGACAAATTATTTGCGATCTGATTATTTTCAATTAACACGGGCACTCGTCAAGGCTGCCCACTGTCTCCGCTTCTTTTTGCCATTGCAATTGAGCCTCTCTCTATCACACTTAGGTCAACTACATTATTCCAGGGCATTAGGAGAGGAAACAGGGAACATCGTGTGTCTCTATATGCTGATGACCTCCTTCTTTATGTGGAGCGACCCAATAGCCAGTTCGCCCTGCAATTGTGTCCTTGTTGGATCAGTTTGGGACTTTTTCTGGCTATAAACTAAACCTCCAAAAAAGCAAATGCTTTCCCATCAACTTAGCCCTACAGATCCAACAGGAAAACCCTGCCCTTTCCCATATCTCAAGAAGGGTTTGTATATTTAGGAATACACACATCACCCGCTTTTTCACATCCCTGTTTTGCAGCTAAACTACATGCCTCAAGTTAGCCAAATGAAGGCTGACTTTGAGAGATGGCGTAGTCTGCCACTCACTATGGCTGGGAGAGTGCAGTCAGTGAAGATGACTGTACTTCCCAGATTTCTTTACTTGTTCCAATGTTTGCCGGTTTTCCTACCCAAGTCATTTTTTAACTCAGTTAACCAATCTATAACCTCCTTTATATGGGGTAACAAGGTTCCAAGGGTCAATAAGTGTACTCTCCAAAGAGATCGTGAAGTAGGTGGACTGGGCCTTCCTAGCTTTATTAATTATTACTGGGCTGCCAATATCCAAAAGATATTATTCTGGCTCCACCGACCAGATACAGACTGGTGTCTGCTTGAATCACAATCCTGTTTTTTACTTCGGAGTCACGTGAGTGACTACGTGAAGAAGAGCCCGCCTCACGCTGGTAACGTCATGACGTTGACGCTGACGGCGGAAGGTGAGCTGCAGTAAGGAGCAGCTCCTCGCAGCGGTCGGAACGGCCCCGCAGGTAAGAACAGTAAAGTTGGGAATATTTCTTAGCGGGCGCTGGGTAGGTCCAGCAGTATAGGAAATATATTAAATCAGGTCAGAGTCAAATTAGTGCTGATAAGCACAGATGATGAAGTAAACGTATATTCGCGGGTTAAATGCTTCCTGGGGTGAAAAATAAATATACGGGAAAGCTATGTGCGGAGCCGGTTTCCGATACCGGTGGCCGCAGATATACCCGTTAGCGAATTAGTTTTACTAAAATGATAACCACGGAGAGAAATGCTCCCGAATATGAAAAATGGAAAATAAAATAAAATAAAAAATCTGAGAGGCCCGTGGATCTGATGACTCTGACATTGAAAAGTCCTCCAGATAAGTAAACTATGTGGAAACTGATTTATGGAGCATATGGAGAAAGTTCTCCAAAATAATTATGAGACTAGGTCAAAGTACCCTGAGGTTCCTAAAATATTAGCCCTGAGGGGTTTAAATTATTCTATGAATATGGCCATGGGCCTAATTGGAAGTTGGCACTCTCCGGACCCAGGAATTTGGGCCGGAAGAAGTCTCATGGATGAAAATCCCCAAATTGGATTTAGGGCTGCAGAAGGCAGACCCTGTTGATGGTGTTTTGCATTTTTTGAAACACACCACAAAATAAAAATAAAAATAAAATGAAAAAATATGAAAAGAGGCCAAAGATGCCTGGAATAGCAAAACAGGTTTTGCTATATATGACGGAGGAAGTGGGTGAGGCTATGGAAGAAATCCTAGCTGCCAACATATATATATGGTATCTCACCAACTTCATGAATTTTGTGATGATTGAAATATTAAAATTGCACAGCACAGGAAATTGTGCCTCATATTAGAAGAGCCTACGTTTATCCGTTAATATGGGCATCCATAAGACTCCAAATATGAGAGCGTCAAATAGTCGGGAGTTTTCAAAATCCTCACAAATTATTCTGCTGCTATTATGGCTTTTGGGCAGATGAAAGGAAAACATAAAATAAAGACGCTATTGTGCAATTCTTTCTATGAAATTTTAGTTATAATATAAATGGCTATTTGGCCCACATTTTTCACCCAAGATTGCATACCTGTGTCGAGCAAAGTGGTGTTTAAGCTCTTGGTTATCTGTTTGGAATAATCTGCCTAACTTATGAAAATTGGATGAAAAAAAAAGCTAAATTATTTTAGCTGCATGAAACCTTCGTCTTTGGACGAAAAGGTATTTTCGCCCAGAAGGGATTTGATATTGGAAATAGAGGCAGAAATATGTCAAGGAAGTTTTAATATTGTATTGCACAACCAAATACTTACCCGAAATTCAGGGGATAAGGAGAACCACCACGCTCATATGCAGAGGAATTAAAGACTCTTGTTCCCCTGCTTAAAGGAAACTTGCGGATTAATCTCCAGTGTAGAGGGAGATTACAAAAGTTTATTAAGACTGGCTTACTATCATATTTTGATCAGTATATTACGAGCAGTTTCATTAACTACTATTACTTTTTTAAAAAAAAGCGGTTAATCCTCCTGTACAGAATAAACCTGCTTATGATGTGTTGTTTTCTGCAATTGAAAAAGCAGAGATTTAATGTTCACATTGCCTAATTATCTGGAAAAGAGGTAATGGAAAAGATTTTTGAGAACACAAGCATAAAATTTGTGCTTATAATGTTAAGAAGGCATTACAGATGGATGGTTGCTGAAAGTTATTCTGGACCTTACAGGTCTAATAAGTTTGTAGAATACAAAACATGTTCAAATGGAGTCATTGAATACTGCAAAATATTTAATTCCGCAGGTTGTTATATGGCTAAGATTGATGAAAAGACGCCATATTATTCTGTAAACCTATGCATCAGGTTTCGGTAGTACTTAAATTTTAATTGGTTGTGACAATTATGGCAGTTAAGCTTTGCCAAATGGACTGAGTTCAGCTCTTTTTACTCTTTACGCAACTGTTTGAAACCAGTTTTAGCCCAATTAGAGCACAAAAAAATGCACATCATTATGGCTTATTCAATGACATTCTGGTCATTAGTGAGATTATCCAGGAGTCAGCTGAGGACTCATTTCAGTTACTAAAGCTTTGTGGAAGCTAAGGTTCTTAATTCATCTAATTAAGCCCCAGCTGCAGCCAGCACAAACAATTTACTTTTGGGGTTTGTAATTAAACTCAGTGACTATGTTAATACCTTTTACCAACAGATAAAGTCGATGATTTATTTTGGTAACTTGTCATTATCTCATTCAAAACCTTATCCTTCTCATACGAGAAAAATGGTGACAAACCATTGGTGAACTGCTAGCAGCATTTCCTGCAGTAGAATTTGTTCATTACATATTATTGATATCTGCGAAGGTTTACAAGATACAAGCTCTCAAAGAGAAGGCAGGCCATTTGACAGGCCTATGTAATTAACAAAAGAAGCTGTATTGGAATTTACAATGGTGGGTTAAAAAAGGAAAATGTCCCACAAGCTGCTAATAAATATTATGATTTTTAAACAGCCTGAATGGTTTACATACAGATGCTTTGAGTGCTCTCGGATGGTGCGGGGCCACAGATTTATCCTCCAGTTATGGAGGTAGAGAAATTGGGAAAACAACTGGAAGAAACAAGTGTTTTCTCCAAGAGTATGGTATTAACTATTGGGAGTTATTGGGGCCTCCTTTTTATGGGCTTTTAAAGCATACTGTTGTGCTAAACTCAAGGTCTGATGTTTAATACAATTACACAATAAAACAGCTGTGGGTTTACATTAATCACATGTGGGAGAGTTCGATCAGTATCATGTGATTGTTGGTCAATGAGATATGGCATGGTGTATTGGTCGGCAGATATGGAATTGCAGTAAGCTAATACTCCCAGGGTAAAGACAATGTGGGAGTACAGATGAAAGGTCCAGGATTTTTTAAAGTAATACGAAATGGATGTTTAAGCCACCAATATTTTAAGAATATTGTTCGACGATTTGGGTTGCCAGAAATTGATTTGTTTGCATCCAGGCTTAATCCATCACTTGCCTCAATTATGTGTCTTGGGAACACGATCCGGACGCAGTTAGTTGCAGTAGATGCATTTTTATTACACTGGGGTAAAAATGTTCTTTTATATGCTTTTCCACCATTTGCTCTGATCCAGAGATGCTTGAAGAAAATAGAGCAAGATTCAGCTTCCGGATTGTTGGTAGTGCCAATTGGCCAACTCAACCTTGGTTCCCAGTTATGCTGAATATGATTAAAGAACCGTAATATGCAGATTCTTAACTGTAGTGATATCTTGACTAATCCAGTAACAAATGTAAGATTACCATTATATGCATATATGAAATTGTTAATCTGCAGGTTTTGACCAGACCACTACAGGAACTGGGATTGTCGGACCAAACTTGAACAGTTTATTGGCCACTCATGGCGAGATTAGCACACAGAAACAATATATGACAACATATTAAGAAATAGGAAGAATTTTGCACACAGTCAAAATTATTTCTGATGATTATGTGAATGTTACTCATGTTTTGGAATTCCTTGCCAATTTGCGCTTTGGCCAACATTTAAGTTACAGTGCCATTAACACTGCACGCAGAGTCTTGTCGTCCTATTTAGGACTTATGACTGGTGAGAAATCAATTGGGTCGCATCCATTAATATCACGATTCATGAAAGGAATTTTTCACATGAATCCGCCAAAACTAGATATACAGAGATTTGGGATTTATGTGAGCATAGTACTTGCTCCTAATTTAGAGAATGGACGCCAAATTGAAGGGTTGTCCATTGGATAGGTTAACATTGAAATTGGTCATGTTAATGTCACTTGGTATATTCTCAGCCCAAAGAGTGCAAACTTTACAAATGTTTGCGTTTAGAGACAGTATGTATGTGACTACAGATAACGTTGTATTTCTATGTTTACGATTGATCAAACAAAGTAGACAGGGAGATCTGGAACAAAGGTAACCTTTCAAGCTTTTCATATTGAGCTTGCTTTGTGTGTGGTTAGACATTTGAACCAATGTATTTAAAGTGACGGACACTTTTCGAGGAAACGAAAAGACATTGCTGCTTACGCACAAAAAGCACACACAAAGCTTTCAGTTCAAAAAAACTATCTCAAAATGGTTGAAACAGGTGTTGGTTTTAGCGGGAGTAGACACTGATGTCTTCAAATCTCACTCCACCAGGGCGGCAGCTACGTCCCTCGGCGATTAGGGGCGGGACGTACCTCTCGAGCATATTTTTTAAAAATCGCAGGGTGGAGTAAAGAAGAAACTTTTTTCAAAGTTCTACAACAAAACCTGTTCACACTATGACAAGCTTTGGACACGCGGTGTTGGGAGCACTATAATCACCTGCTTTGTTTGCTATTTAATTGCTATAATCAGTTGTGTAGTCACTGATATCTTTTGTCACTTGTAATCATTTTTTCCCTCAAATATAAGGAGGGTATTATTATATGGTCTTTCAGCCATTAAAAAACTTAATTGTGAAAAGATCTAACATTTGTGTGCTTTCTCATGTATGTGTTTACTTAGCCGGACTGTCGTACGGATTAAATTCTACGACATAAAAAACACAGAAAGCTTTAAAACTCTTCACGTAGTCACTCACGTGACTCCGAAGTAAAATAGTAAGATTAAACGAGAACTCACCTGTTCGAAGTTTGATCGTTATTTTACGAGGAGTTTACGATGAGGGATTACGTGCCCTCCACTCCCACCCTCGTAAAATAAATGATCAAATGGTGGTTCTAAGTCTTTTTATGAGCCTTACTATGTTACTCCGGCTTTGGTGTTCTGTGTTTTTTCATGCCGTTGCTTTGAAGTATGCCGTTACCAGCGTGAGGCGGGCTCTTCTTCCGTAATCCCTCATCGTAACTCCTCGTAAATAACGATCAAACTTCGAACAGGTAAGTTCTCGTTTAATCTTACTATTACTCCTCGTCTCTCTCAGCTTTAGTATATTCCTCCCTGCCATTGAAACCCTCTAGATTTACATCCAACCCTGTCGTACTATCAACCATCAACATTTTTAACCAATTTTCGTTGCCATTATAAGCTTACATCAGCTTCAGTTCTGGGTCCCATTCACAGTAACCATTTATTCCCCCCCTCTACACTTGACTCAACCTTTCGACAGTGGGGTTTGAATGGTCTTATGTCCATTAAGGATTTATACACTAAACAACATATTTAATAGTTTCGACACTACCTACACAAAAAACATGGCCCCCCACATAATCATTTCATTAAATTCTTCAGATTCGCCACTTTGTCATGAAACCATTTCCTTATTTTCTTGATCTCTCCCTCCTGTCACAGTTGGATAAACTCACTCTTACCTTTGCAAATAAAGGACTGATCTCCTGCAGTATATTCTCGATGATGCATTTAGGAGATCAAAACCTGAACAAAGTTAAAACTAGGTGGGAGGATGACCTTGGTATGAATCTGTCTGAGGAATGCTGGGACAGAAGCGCTGAAAAAAGTCCACTCCTCGTCATCATGTGCTAGATTGGGCTCATACAATTTAAAGTTTCACACAGGGTTCATTTAAGCAAAGCCAGGCTTGCTAAACATATATCCAGGGACGGACGCTGGCTGTGACAGGTGCTCGTTCTCTCCAGCCAATCTAGCTCATGCATTCTGGTCTTGCCCCAAACTTGTTAACTACTGGGCAGTAATTTTAAAACTATCAGTGAAGTTCCTTGGGATGACAGTGAGACCTTGCCCGCTTGTAGCTGTATTTGGTGTAGCAGATAAAAACCTTGGTTTAAAATACAACCCAGTCTGATATCATTACATTTACATCACTTTTGGCCCGTAGGAGAATCTTGCTGGGTCTGGAAATCTAACACTCCTCCATCTGCCGCTGCTTGGCTGGAAGACGTCAAGTTTTTTTTTTAAGGTTAGAAAAGATTAAAATTCACATTGAGGGGGTCTGTGAAAAAGTTTTATTTTAAATGGGAACCCTTTTTTATCATACTTTGAGGGTCTAAAAAGGAACTACCTGTTGACTGAGGGCACTTGACATTAAGTGGGGATCTGCCTTTATTCTGTTTTGTTACTTTATTATTGTTAAAAAGTGCATTTGATTTTGTGATATATTTGGATTGTGAAAAAATAAGCTGCCAAGGGGCGTTTAGGGAGGGTGGGTTAGGATTATTTTGTTTATATTATTATTATTATTATTATTATTTATAAAAAACAAAATGGAGGAAAATGTAATGCCATACATCAGATGTACTGTGATTTTTTTTTTCCCCTCCAATAAAAAACTATTAATTTAAAAGAAAATACAATTGATTTAATGAACACGATGAAACTACTGTACGTGTCAGAGAATTTCCCAAGGGCATGTGATGTTTTACACCGAGATTTTAGTTTTCTGCTTTGACGTATGTTTGCATGGCTGGTTATTAAACTTTGCTTGGTCACGCTTCAGATAAATATTTTGCTATGTTTACAGATGTCCCACAGATGAGAAAGGGTGAATTAAATGGGAGTCTAAGCTGAATTGGTACATTTCTAAAGAGCCTTTAGGCCAGAAAACATAAGAGCAGAATTAGTCCTTTAGGCCCATCATGTTTACTCCACCATTCGATCATGGCTGATCTATTATTCCCTCTCAACCCCATTTTCATGCCTTCTCCCCGTAACCTATCAAGAACTATCATTCTCCATTTTTAAAAATACCCAATGATCCTCCACCGCCTTTGTGGCAATGATTTCCATACTTTCACCACCCTCTGGTTAAATTTCTATTCTAAAGGTACATCCTTTTATTCTGGGGCTGTGCCCTCTGATCTTAAACTCTCCCACTGGTGGAAACATCCTCTCCACATCCACTCTATCCAGGCCTTTTACTATTCGGTAAGTATAAATGAGGTCCCCTCTCATCCTTCTAGACAATAATTAGAGGCTAGGTATCTTCAAACGCTCATCATATGTTAACCCAATCATTCCTGGGATCGCTGAAAAATCACCTTCTATTTACATCTAATCCACCGTACTTCATTAATTCATTTCAATTAACAGATGATTATAGATACAAAATGCTGGAGTAACTCAGCGGGACAGGCAGCATCTCTGGAGAGAAGGAATTGGTGAGGTTTCGGGTCGAGACCCTTCTTCAGACTGGTGTCAGGGGAGTGGGCGGTACAGAGTACGACCCCGACTATGGGTGCTGTCTGTACGGAGTTTGTATGTTCTCCCCGTGACCTGCGTGGGTTTTCTCCGAGATCTTTGGTTTCCTCCCACATTCCAAAGACGTCCAGGCTTGTCGGTTAATTGGCTTGGTGCATGTGTGAATTGTCCCTAGTGTGTGTAGGGTAGTGTTAATGTGCGGGGATCGCTGGTCGGCGCGGACTCGGTGGGTCGAAGAGCCTGTTTCCGCGCTGTATCTCTAAACTAAACTAAACTAAACTCAAAACTACTGTGGGAACATGATGGGAAAAGAGGCCAACATAGAGAAGGTAACTTAGAGGACATCTTAGGAAAGGCGATCAATAGATTTAGGAGGTGTTTAGATGACTAGGCAGTGCTAGTCGGAGTAGAATAAACATATAATGTTGTCACTCAGGCTCAGGTGGACAACTAATCATGAGATAAGGAGGGCTCTTTATTACACCAATTGGCAGACAAATAGGAGGATGTTTTTTATAATTAATTATGAGGAAACAGAAAGTTGAAGGTTTTATTCTAAGAGAGAAAATAAGGTTCAATAATGACCAAGAAACGTTGATAACTTTTTCACGCAGAGAATTGTGAGTCTGTGGAATTCTCTGCCTCAGTTCTCTGAGGTTCTCTGGATACTTTCAAGAGAGAGCTAGATAGGGCTCTTAAAGATAGCGGAGTCAGGGGATATGGGGAGAAGGCAGGAACGGGGTACTGATTGGGGATGATCAACCATGATCACATTGAATGGCGGTGCTGGCTCGAAGGGCCGAATGGCCTTCTCCTGCTTCTATTGTCTATTGTCTATAACTGGTGAATTATTTTTTAAAGGTAATATCTGCATGCAACCATTGAAACCCAGAATATAAGAAATTATGGGCACTGTGAATCTTTAGTCAGAGGATGGTGAATCTGTGGAATTCTTTTCCACATAAGGTTGTGGAGGCCAGTCAGTGGATATTTTTAAGGCAGAGATAGATTTATTTATTTATTTATTTATTTATTTATTTATTTATTTGTCATTCAAAAACAAATTTGAATAAAATGTCATTACCATACAGTCATAACAATAAAAAGCAACAAAACACACAATTACATAAATTTCCATCACAGTGAATCACCTCCAGGCACCTCCTCACTGTGATGGAAGGTAAAAAAAAGTCTTATGTCTTCTTTGCTTCTTCTCCTGCAGTCAGGCAGTCAAACTGCCGCGTCGAGGCGATCGAGGCTCCCGATATTGAATCCCCCGCGGGCGATGGAAGATCTTGCGGCTGATTTTAAGCCGCGCCGGGCGATGAAAGGCCCTGCGAACGAGTCGATTCAAGCCTTGCGATTCGGGGCGGACGAAGCTGCTGTTGCTGGAACTCCCGTGAAATCGGTCGCCAACTGCGAGCTCCCGATGTCACGGTCCACAGGGCCGAAGCCTCCGAAAGTCGAGTCGCAGCCGCAATCGCAGCGCCCCCACAGCCTCCGAAAGTCTGCCAGCTCCGCGATGGTAAGTCCACAGGCTCTGCGACTGGAGCCTTCAAGGTCGATTCCAGTTGGAGGCCACCAGCTCCTCGATGTTAGGCCGCAGAGCGAACGGAAATACGACACGGAAAAAAGTCGCATCTGCGTTGAAGAAAGAGATTTTTTTAACATTTCCTCCACCCCACCACCCCCCCTCCATAATACACAACTAAAAATAGACTATAACATACATCTAACATTAACGGCGACAAAGAAGGAAGAATGACAGACGGACTGCAGGCGAGCCGCAGATGCAGGTGAGTGTCAGAGGTTATGGGGAGACGGCAGGAGAATGGGGTTAGGAGGGAGAGATAGATCAGCCATGATTGAATGACGGATTGAACTGATGGGCCGAATGGCCTAATTCTACTCCTATTCCTTATGACCTAATCTTTGGAACTCTTTGGGTTTTCTTGGAGTGCGTGCTGTTAAAACCTTGAATAAACCGATTTGTTTGATTAAACTCACCACTGCGCTATGAGATGTTCTTTGTGCATGACCGTATGTGAGCTGCAACTAAGAGGGTGACCGCGGCCCACATGAGAGCCAGATACAGGGTTGGGGTTAAACACACTATGACCTTCAACCCTGTACATGCCTTGAAGGTACCGTTGAAACCTCTGCACTCCTCCAGCACAGTGGCTCAGCAGGTAGAGCCGCTGCCTGACAGCACCAGGGATGCCCGGTTCGATCCTGGATTACGGGTGCTGTCTGCGTGGAGTTTGCACGCTCCCCCTAAGACTGCATGGGTGTACTCCAGGTGCTCTAGTTTCCTCCCACATCCCAAAGATGTGCAGATTTGTAGATTAATTGGTTCCTCTAAAATTGGCCCAAGTGTGTGGGATAGATCTAGTGTACGGGGCGATCATTGGTTGGCACGGACTCGATGGGCCGAAAGACCTGTTTCCACGCTATATTTATAAACTAAACTAAACTAAATATGGTGTTATGGTTACAGGGAAAGTGCAAGGGCCCCAAAGTTGTTGATTGGTCTTGAGCCACCATTAGTCATGGAAGCAGGATAACACAGTTTAGTTTAGAGATATAAAGCGAAAACAGGCCCTTCGGTCCACCCAGTCCACACCGACCAGCGATCCCTGCACTGCACACAATGCAATTTTACATTTATACCAAGCCAATCCACCTACAAACCCTTATGTCTTTGGAGTGTGTGAGGAAACTGAAGATCTTGGGGAAAACCCACGCAGTCATGGGGAGAACGTACAAACTCCATGTAGACAAGCACCCGTAGTCGGGGTTGAACACCTGGTCTCTGGAGTTGTAAGCGCCGTAATGCAGCAATTCTACCGCTGCGCCTCCGTGCCGCTCACTATTGTCGGTGAGGGGGCCAGGTCTTACCTCTTGCACCCTCAGACGTGCTCTGGGTGTTCAGAGGTCGGTTGCAGGAGGCGCCCCAGCACACGGAGGCTGATGTGTGCGGATCGCAGTGTGGGTCCGGAGGGCTGCCGGAGGCCCTGCAGCTGGCTGGGGCTCAATTGGATCAGGCGTTGCTCCAAGAGGCCAGGCGTGCGGATCGGCTGCGGCCTGCAGCGGCACGGAGCGCTGGAGCAGTGCTGGAGGACATCGACAACACTGCCTGACCAGGCCGAACCCTGCAAACTCCGACTCAGTGCCGCCACCAGGACAACAGCCCAAGTTAAGACTCTACAAATGTTTTAATCAACTTTGGACTTGAAGCAAACAACTTTAACAACCTTGGGCTTTATGGCCAAGTTAAGTTTCTCAATTTTTTAACAAATTTGGACTTGAATCATACAATACGGTGCGAAAACCATGATGGTTCTTCTGTGTTGTCTCAGTTTAATCTACTATTCCTACACTCTTGCATGTAAGAATGATTGTGCCTGTGTATTGTAACATTTTTACTGAGCTACGTGCTAGAAAGGAATTTCACTGTAACCAGGTACTCTTAGTCTCCTAAAGGGCCTGTCCCACCTACGCCACCTTTACAGGCGACTGCTGGAACCCGTGATAGGTCGCCGAAATTTTCAACACGTTGAAAATTCAGCGGCAACCAGAAAATTGCTACCACTCTTTGGAGACCTCTCACCACCATAGGAGACCTCTCGCGACCATACAGGCGACCCCTGGCGACATGTCGCGGGTGACCTCTCACGACCATAGGAGACCTCTCACGATCCTACAGCTTGTAGGGTCGTGAGAGGTCTCCTGTGGTCGTGAGAGGTCTCCAAAGAGTCGTAGTGTCTTTCTGGTCGCCGCTGAATTTTCAACATGTTGAAAACTTGGGCGACTTATGACAGGTGCCGGCAGACGCCTGTAAAGGTTGCGTAAGTGGGACAGGCCCTTTAAATCACCATTAGTCTCTGTCTCTGACCCTGCAATAGAAACTAATACACAGAAAATGCATGCTGTTTCCAGTAAACACGCTAGGTCACTTTGAACTGAACCATTACCCAAGATCAATTATGATGACCAGTAAGTAAAGATGCTAGATTACACTAATTAGCATGACTACCTTGTGAATGACCCATAACCAGGCCCCTTACTGACTGGGCAAACATTTCCCGTTTGGTGGTAACGAGCACAGATTTGCATGCTAAGATGTAAATGGCAATATTTTTTAGTAATAAGCGAAACTTGTTGCTGGGTGCACTACACAGCACTCGGCTCGGTTCAGATTGCTGAATGTTAGGAGATGCAATTGTTGACTGGAGACATTGCCCTTTTCGGTAACTACGAAGGCTAGTTTGCATCTTAAATTTACAGGCAAATTGTATTAACTGCAACGGCTTCGCAATAAATGGTGGCAAATGTGCATTATTGTTCAAGGTGAGTGCTGTGACGTTGGTTTTTCCTACATGTTCAACGTGGAATCTTAAATGCGTTTCATGTAGGAAGGAACGGCAGATGCTGGTTTGCATCGAAGATAGACACAAGATGCTGGAGTAACTCAGCGGGACAGGCAGCATCCCTGGAGAGAAGGATAGAGATGCTGCCTGTCCCGCTGAGTTACTCCAGCATTTTGTGTCTATCTTTGGTGTAAACCAGCATCTACAGTTCCTTATTACACATGCCCAGTTCAGTCCAGTTCAGTTTATTGTCACGTGTACCGAGATACGGTGAAAAGCTTTTGTTGCGTGCTAACTAGCCAGCAGAAAGGCAATACATGATTACTATCGAGCCATTCACAGTGTACAGATACATGATAATAGTAAGATTAAACGAGAACTTATCAAGTTCGAAGTTTGATCATTATTTTATGAGGAGTAACGATGAGGGATTACGTGAAGAAGCCCCGCCTGGCGCATGATCGGCATTCTTCAAAGCAGCGGCATGAAAAACACAGAAACAATAGCCGGAGTAAGATAGTAAGGCTAACATAGACTAGAACTACCAGATGATCATTTATTTTATGAGGGTTGGGAGTGGAGGGCACGTAATCCCTCATCGTTACTCCTCATAAAATAACGATCAAACTTCAAACTTGGTAAGTTCTTGTTTAATCTTACTATTTTACTTCGGAGTCATGTGAGTGACTGCGTGAAGATTTTGTAGCTCTGTGTTTTTTATGTCGTAGATTCATTCCATACGACACTCTGGCTAAGTCAACACAGTAGTGAGAAAATAATATATCTTTTAAAACATTGCTTCAGTTATGTAATAAGTCTTTTAATTATAAAAGAACAAAAGTGATAACCCCTTTATCCCAGGGGAAAGTTTACAATAAAGTGATAAAGGTATAAAGTGAAACCATAAATCGATAATATAAATCGATAGTAAACAAATCAATAAACAATAAAGTGATAAAAGTATAAAGTGATAACATAAATCGATAATATAAATTGATAGTAAAACAAAGCAAAGAATCACAGAGAACCCAACACTGCGTGTCCAAAGCCTGGCATCGTGAGAACAGGTTTATAGCAGAACTTTGAAAAAGTTTCTTCTTTACACCACCCTGCAGCCTCTAAAATTTGATCGAGCGGCACGTCCTGTACCTTCGCCGTGGATGTAGCTGCAGCCCTGGTGGAGTGAGATTTAAACACATCAGTGTCTACTCCTGCTAAATCCAAACCCTGTTTTAACCATCTAGAAATGGTTTGTACTGATACTTTTGTATGTGTTTTTTTGTGCGTAATCAGTAACGCTGTCTCACCACCCCGAAGACTCTTGGTTACTTCAATATATTGAGTCAAGTGTCTAACTACACATAGTGTTTGATCAACAGGGTAAGATTTAAACATTACCTTTGTTCCAGTTTTCCCTGGTCTGCTTTGTTTGATTAGATCATAAACATAAAACACAATGTTATCTGAAGCCATATGCATGCAATCTAAACGCAAACATTTGTAATGTTTGTACTCTTTGTGCTGACACTAATGCCATTAACATAACGACTTTAAATGTTAACTTCTGTAAAGACATTGACGTGATTGGAGTCCATTGCCTAAGCAAAGTAAGCACAATGCTGACATCCCAAATTTCTGTATACCTTGGTTTGGGAGGATTTCTATTAAAAATCCCTTTCATAAACCTGGATATTAATGGATGAGACCCGATTGATTCACAGTCAGAAATTTGTCCTAAATAGGACGATAAAGCACTACGAGCACTATTAATGGCACTATAGCTTAAGTGCTGATCAAAATGCAACCCAGCAAGGAACTCCAATACATTTGATATGTTCACAGTATGATAAGATATATTTGACTGTCTACAAAAGACTTCCCATTTCTTTATATGTGTCATATATTGTTTCTTAGTGCTATCTCGCCAAGCCAAAGCTATAACATCCATGGTCCTATCGGACAGTCCAAGCCCTTGCAGTGGTCTGGTCAAAACCTGCAGATTAACAAATTCATATGATCATGTAATGGATGAATTTCTTTTGTTACTGGTTGCACCAACAAATCACTGCAACTAGGAATCGTCATAAATGGTTCCCTAATCATTTTAAGCATCAATGGGAACCATGTCTGTGTTGGCCAATTTGGAACCATCAATAAACCTGTGGCAGAACAAACAGATCAATGTCTGGTAATCCATACCGATTGACAATATAATTGAAAACTTGTGGATTTAACATCCATTCCATATTGTCTTTAAATTCCCTTGATCTGTTGTCTGCCACAACATTGTCTTTACCTGGGAGATAAATTGCTGAAAGCCAAATTTTATTATCAATACACCAATGCCATATCTGATTAACCAGACAATCACATGATAATGATCTTACACCTCCCATGTGATTAATATATGCAACAGCTATGGTATTGTCTACTTGTAATTGGACATGCAAATCCGTCATAGTAGAACAATAAGCTTTTAATCCATAAAATGCCCCCAACAACTCCAAATAATTGATACCATATTTTTGGAGAAACAATTCCTCTTGGACTGTCCATCTGCCCCACAGCTGGTGGAATTATCCGTAGCCCCCCATCCGAGAGCACTTGCATCAGTTTGTAAAAACACTATAGGCTGCTGTACTAAAATGTCCTTAGCAGCTTGTGGAACATTCTCAATCCACCACTGTAACTCTGATAAAGCCTCCTTTGGTAATTGCATAGGCCTATCAAAATGGCCTGCTCGTTTCTTTAATGCTTATGCTTTTGCTCTTTGGAGATTTTGGTAATGTAGTGGACCAGATTCCACTGCAGGAAATGCTGCTACTAACTTACCAATAACTTTTGCTACTTCTCGGATGAAGGGATAAGGTTTGTGAATAAGGCAACAACATACACTTGTAATATCAATAATTTTGTCTATTGGTAAAGTTACTAACATGGCAACTGAATTAATCACAAACCCCAAATATTCAATTGTTTGGGATGGCTGTAGCTTAGATTTTGTAGGATGGATCAGGAACCCTAACCTTTTAAACAGACTTGTAGTTGCTTCAACTGATTTTCCAGCTGACTCCTGATTAGTACTGACAATTAAAATGTCATCCAGATAAGCCATAACAATGTGTTTTTGTGCCCTTAGCTGTGAAAGTGCTGGTTTCAACAACTTTGTGAACAGCCTAGGAGCTGAACTTAATCCATGTATATTGCCACAGCTGTCCCATCCAACTAAATTTTAAGTACCTTCGAAAATGACGATGAATTGGTACTGAATAATACGCATCCTTTAAATCTATAGTACCCATGTAACAACCTGGCGACAACAATTGTCTTGCAGTGTTGAATGTATCCATCTTAAAATGTTTATACTGGACAAATGGATTAAAGTGTGTAAGGTCCAGAATGATTCTACAACCACCATCTTTTTTAGGTCTTGAAAATATATTTGATACAAATTGCTGCGGATGCTTAACAGTTTTCTCAATAACTCCTTTTTTAAACAATTTGTTTACTTCCTCTTTAATTTCAGCTTTATCAAGTGCAGAAAACATCAAAACACGATTAGGTTTATTCTGTACTGGTGGATCAGTGCCTTCTACAAATTTTATTGTAGCTCCTGATACAGTATCTAATATATACCGGTCAGATGTTATACTGTCCCATTCATCATAAAACAATTGTAATCTACCACCAATTGGAGGTTCATCCAAAGATTCTTCTGTGATAGAATAAAGTTTTTGTACCTCTCCAAACGTACGTGCTGGTCTCCTTCTCTGCTGCACCCGCTGAGTTTCTCCAGCCTTTTGTGTACCCTCCTCCTCCCCACATATGGGTGAACATTAGGCTGTGCTGGATGGTAATACTTCCTTACCATACTCCTGCCTCTGCTTGTTCCAGCTCCCAAAATCTTCTTTGGCCAAAGATGAAGGGTCTCATGAGGCTAATAGATTTTGCCTCTTCATCCATCTCTTTGATTTGTTTGGGCAGGTTTTCTCCGAACAGATAACCAGGAGTTTGAACATTACTTGTTCTGCACAGACCTGCAAATCCAGGGTGCAAAATGGGCCGATTCGCAATTTTCCTCATACAATTGAGCTCAAAAAATGAATTGCAGAATAAAGCCAACATATCTTTTTGAATTTTGGTCATTGCAGAACCTTCCACTTGCTTCCCAAAAGCAGTGATCCCAGATGAAATGTTTGAGGACTCTTTGAAAACGTATTTCCTGTGCCCGCATAACTGACGACATTGGCATCCAAATAGTCGGATTCACCGTAGGTACCCTTAGTGAGGCACAATTTACCGGTGTTTTATATAAATCTGCTGTTTCAACCATAGCAGACTATTGAAGCTGGTGAGATACCAAGTAATTAATGTTGGCAGCCAGGTTTTCTTCCATGGCCTCACCACTTCCTTCAGGTATAGCAAAGCTTCTTGCCACATCAGGCACACCCGGTTTCATCTTTTTATATTGTGGTGGGTACTCATGACCAGCATCACCTCCTTCAGGATCCGTCTCTTCCAGCCCTGGTACTCCTGAGACTTCATCAAAGGAGGCTTCCTCCAACCCAATTTCAGGGTCTGGATTATCAAATTCCAAATTTGGCATAATGCCATATTCTTGAAATGCAAACCCCTCAGGGCCTGTAAGGGAATATATACTGGGTTCTTGGACCCTTGGTTGATAATAGTCTGGAGAACATTCTCCATACGTTCCATTTTTAGCCACATAGCTTTTTTATCCAGAGGACTTTCATTATCAGAGTCATCAGAAACCACGGGCCTCATGGATTTCCTTTTACTTTTCTTTGGCACAGGAATTTCCTCCGTGGCTTCTGTTTGTGGAGTAATTATAGGCTCACTAACGGGTATTTCCACGGCTACCGGTATCGGAACCGGCTCCGCACTAATCTCATGTCCCGACTGTTTATCTTCTCCCCGGGACACTCGTTTAACCCGCGGTGATTTTTTCTGGATTTTTTTCCATTTTTATTTTAAACTCCTCCTGGCTCTGCACGCCAGCGTAATGGAGTTTGAAACACACCCTGTAAGTAAATTAAATGTACTTACCTGCGGGCCTGTTCCTTACCGCTGGTGGAGCTGCGCTCTGCAGCTCTTTGCCTACCGACAGCGTCGACGTAATGCCGATCGTGCGCCAGGCGGGGCTTCTTCACGTAGTCACTCACGAGACTCCGAAGTAAAATGGAATAATGTTTAGTGCACTGATCTCTACTATGCTGCTGCAAGGAAGAATTTCACTGTAGAAATAAGGAACTGCAGTTGCTAATGCACAGAAAAAAGACACAAAGTGTTGGAGTAACTCAGCTGGTCAGGCAGCATCTCTGGAGAGAATGGATAGATGACTCTTTGGGTCGAGAGCCTTTGATCAGAGTGACTGTAAAGGGGCTTCAGCCCACGAGCACTTGATTAACTCACGAAAGTGTTGCGATCTCTTTGACCCCTCATCTGTTTGGATACCAAATCATTGATTCCCTAAATATGTAAAATTTTACACAGCGTCAGAATTGTGTTAATCCGTCTGCAAAACCGGAAAAGTAGTGAATAGTGAATGGCCTGGATAGTGGATGTGGAGAGGATTGTTCTACTAGTGGGAGAGTCCAGGACCAGAGGTCATAGCCTCAGAATTAAAGGAACGTTCCTTTTGGAAGGCGATGAGGAGGAATTTATTTAGTCAGAGGGTGGTGAATCTGTGGAATTCATTGCCACAGAAGACTGTGGAGGCCAGGTCAATGGATATTTTCAAGGCAGAGATAGACAGATTCTTGATCAGTATGGGTGTCAGGGGTTATGGGGAGAACACAGGAAAATGGGGTTAGGAGGAAGAGATAGATCAGCCATGATTGACAGCCATGACCCGTCTTCAAACTGAATGTTAGGGGAGAATGAGACGAGAGATATGGAAGGATTAGGTGTGAAAACACAGATCAAAGGGGACGATGATCAAGGAAATGTAGACTCTCAGTCTGTAGAAGGATCTTGACCCAAAACGTCATCCATTCCTTCTCTCCAGAGATGCTGCCTGTCCTGCTGAGTTATGCCCCTGTCCCACTTAGGAAACCTGAACGGAGACCTCTGGAGACTTTGCGCCCCACCCGAGGTTTCCGTGCGGTTCCCGGAGGTTTTTGTCAGTCTCCCTAATGGTCGAAAGTGGCTTCCGTTTAAAAAATCGGTAATTTTTTAGTCGAAGCCGGTTGCGGTGCTAGTTGAAGGTGGTTGCCGGAGGACAAAAACCTCCGGGAACTGCACGGAAACCTTGGGTGGGGTGCAAAGTCTCCAGAGGTTTCCGTTCAGGTTTCCTAAGTGGGACAGGGGCATTACTCCAGCATTCTCTGTTCATCTTCGGTGTACACCAGCATCTGCAGTTCGTTCCAGTGCATTACCTGTGGCCTTACCTGGTACAGCTTTGGGAACACAGCCAACATCTCATGGTGCTGAGATGGCGGTAAACATTGGGCGGGATGTGACCATAGAGAGATTTTTTTTTGTAAAATATTTTTATTAGAAGTAATTACATATTAAGAAGAAATAATATAAGATCAAAGACAAAGAAAAAATATTATCGTCACATACATTCTTAATATTTTAAACTTTTACAGTCAATCTTATTTAGTATCTTATTTATACTTCTATATATTTTTTTATTTTATAACAGTAGGAAATAGGTAATAAAGAGAAAAAGAGATAAATTAATGAGTGGAGTATTAAACAAGATATTCTTCATTGGAGATATATTCATGATCTATTATATATAATTCTTCATCTATTCATTCATTCAGGCTTCAGTCAGGGCCTCGAACCGGACCATCTTAACCCTTTAAATATTCAATAAATGGAGACCATATTCCTCTGAATTGATCCAACCTGTCCATACCATAGAGAGATTTAAATGCATACAAAGCTCCACCATTGTTTCGATGGATAATGGAGTGGAAAATGCAAGAAGAAAATCAACAGTAACACACTGGTGATGTTTCCGAAAGATGGGCACACAACATTTTGTCCCCCAAGAATAGACGCAACTTCTGAATTGTGTAGTCGGCAGGGCAGTTCTCTGCATATCGCCAACTTGGACAATTTTGCATTTTTATCAAGCCAATTAATCAAGCCAGTTAACCTACAAACCGGTACGTCTTTGGAGTGTGGGAGGAAACCGAAGATCTCGGAGAAAACCCACGCAGATCACGGGGAGAACGTGCGAACTCCGTAAAGACAGCGCCCGTAGTCGGGATCGAACCCGGGTCTCTGGCGCTGCATTTTGCTGTAAGGCAGCGACTCTACCGCTGCGCCACCGTGACCGCCTCAAAGTACTGGAATAACTCAACGGGTGGGGCAGCAACTCTGGCGAAAAAGGCTGGATGGTGTTTTGGGCCGGGGCCCTCTTCCATTCTATTTGCTGTACCATGGCGATTTGCTTTGGTACTGTGGCGATTACTGATCACTGATCATTACAATCACTGCGGCGATTACTGATCATTAACGGATGCATTGGGGACCAACTTGGATCCTTTGCGTTTAGATTTCTCCGTGGCATCACTCCTCCCTACCAGTAGAACTTGCTCCACAAATCTCTCCCATACTTTACTGAGTCGTATACAAAAATATATATAATTTCACTGCATGAATAATTTCACCATAAAGAACCATTGACTTCTGTCTCCCTACTCTTCAACACTTTCAACCCACCTCTCTGAAGAAAACAATCTATTTTTTTAGAGATACAGCGTGGAAACAGGCCCTTCAGCCCACCGAGTCCATGCCTACCAACGATCACCCGTCCGCTAGTTCTGTCCGACTCACCAGGGACAATTTATAGCAGCCATTTGTGGGAGGAAACCAGAGCACCCGGGGGAAGACCAACCCGGTCATGGGGAGAATGTACAAACTCTGTACGGACAGCATCGCTAGTCAGGATCGAAACCGTGCCGCTCCTTTCTGCGAAACTCGGTAGGAGGTTTTCTTTGATGATGCCCCCGTGAATCTGTGGAATTCTCTGCCACAGAAGGTAGTTGAGGCCAGTTCATTGGCTATATTTAAGAGGGAGTTAGACGTGGCCCTTGTGGCTAAAGGGATCAGAGGGTATGGAGAGAAGGCAGGTACAGGATACTGAGTTGGTTGATCAGCCATGATCATATTGAATGGATGTGCAGGCTCGAAGGGCCGAATGGCCTACTCCTGCACCTATTTTCTATGTTTCTATGAACCAGCTTGGGACATTGTTACCTTATTCCCCCACATTAATCCCTTTATCATGTATCTGTACACTGTGGACGGATCAATTCTAGTCACATATAGTGTTCCCGCTGACTGGATAGCGCGCAACAAAAGCTTTTCACTGTGCCTTTGTACATATGACAATGAGCTAAACTATGTGCGTGGGAAGTTTAGTTTAGTATAGTTTATTGTCACGTGTCATGTAAAGTGGAAGGAAATACAGATGCTGGTTTACATTGAAGATGGACACAAAATGCTGGAGTAACTCAGCGGGTCAGGCAGCATCTCTGGAGAAAAGGAATAGGTGACGTTTCAGGTCAAGACCCTTCTTCAGACTGAGATTCAGGGGTTGAGGGAAACTTTCTGTCCTGGGCTTCCTCCACTGTCAGGAGGCTGCCTGACCCGCTGAGTTACTCCAGCATTTTGTGTCTGCAAACTAAGCTAAGTTTTACTAAAGCCGGACTATCGATGGAAGTTGATATTTCTGCCTTGATAATCATAATCATAATCATACTTTATTAGCCAAGTATGTTTTGCAACATATGAGGAATTTCATTTGCCATACAGTCATAAAGCAATAAAGAGCAACAGAGCACATAAAATACATTTTAACATAAACATCCACCACAGTGACTCCTCCACATTCCTCACTGTGATGGAAGGTGAAAAATAGTTCAATCTCTCCCTTCTTTGTTCTCCTGCGGTTGGGGGCCCCTAATCTTCCATTGACGGGACGATCTTGGCTCCCGTAGCCGGCGGCGTTTGGGCCGTCTGCGTCGGGGCGAATCAAGCTCCTGCATCGGGGGGGAATCTCAGTTCCCCCGCGCCGGGCGATCTACCCCGGGTCGGGCCGTGTCGAACGTCGTGCGGCTTTTGGAGCTTCCCGATGTCGGTCTCAGCCCGAGACTGCGAGCTCCTCGATGTTAAAGTCCGCAGGCCGCGGTTGGAGCGTCGATCCCAGGCAAGGGATCGGCTCCGACGGTAAGTCCACGCCCCCGCGGTGGGGCTCAAAGTCAGTCCCGAGCGAGGCCTCCAGCTCCACAGTTTTAGGCCGCAGAACAATCCGGAAAACAATCGTATCTCCGGCAAGGTAAGAGATTGAAAAAAAGTTTCCCCCGACCCCCCCACCGCCCACATAATACAAACCAGAGAACATTAACACAAACTTTTAAAACACACTAACAATAACAAAAAAAGACAAAAAGACAAACAGACTGTAGGCGAGGTTGCCATCGAAGCGCCACCCGGTGGAGAGAGGAATACAGCAACTACGTGGTAAAGGGTAGGTGAGTTTAATGTTAGTTTAATGCTGCAAAGATTTCATAGGCAATAGTAGACTGCTTATCGTCTCAATCAGATAGACAAGCCATTACTTAAGGGGGCGATCATCTCAGCACAAGCGGTAATCTCTGGAAGAGGAAGCCCTTCAATAAGGAGTTGTATGATCCCTTCCGAATGTCACCATATCTGAGGAAGGATGTGCTGGCATTGGAGAGGGTCCAGAGGAGGTTTACAAGAAGGGATGAGTAGGTTAACCTATGAAGAGCGTTTGTCGGCACTGGGCCTGCACTCGCTGGAGTTTAGAAGAATGATGGGGGACCTCATTGAAACGTTCAGAATAGTGAAAACCTTGGATAGAGTGGATGTGGAGAGGATGTTTCCACTAGTGGGAGAGTCTAGGACTAGAGGTTATAGCCTCAGAATTAAAGGACATTCCTTTAGGAAGGAGATGAGGAGGAATGTATTTATTCAGACGGTGGTGATTCTTTGCCACAGGAGGCCAAGTCAGTGGATATTTTTAAGGCAGCGATAGATAGATTCTTGATTAGTACAGGTGTCAGAGGTTATGGGGAGAAGGCAGGAGAATGGGGTTACCAGGGAGAGATAGGTCAGCCATGATTGAATGGGGGAGTAGACTTGATGGGCCAAATGGCCTAATTCTACTCCTATCACTTATGGCCTTATGAGGTACTGGCAGAGCGCACTTCTTAAGTGCAGGTATATATTGTTTTTCCCTGTCCAGACCTGAATACATTTACATACTGTATTTGGTGTAGGAGGGAACTGCATATGCTGGTTAACACCAAAGATAGACACCAAATGCTGGAGTAACTCAACAGGACAGGGAACATATATGGATAGAAGGAATGCTTCTATAAGAACCATATAAGAATCTATAGAAGAAGGATATCGGTGAAGAAAGCAAATGGCATGTTGGCCTTTATAACAAGAGGAATCGAATATAGGAGCAAAGAGGTCCTTCTGAAGTTGTACAGAGCCCTTGTGAGACCACACCTGGAGTATTGTGTGCAGTTTTGGTCCCCTAATTTGAGGAAGGACATTCTTGCTATTCAGGGAGTGCAGCGTAGGTTTACAAGGTTAATTCCCGGGATGGCGGGGACTGTCATATGCTGAGAGAATGGAGCAGCTGGGCTTGTACACTCTGGAGTTTAAAAGGATGAGAGGGGATCTCATTGAAACGTATAAGATTGTTAAGGGTTTGCACACGCTCGAGGCAGGAAACATGTTCCCGATGTTGGGGGAGTCCAGAACCAGGGGCCACAGTTTAAGAATAAGGAGTAAGCCATTTAGAACGGAGACGAGGAAACACTTTTTCTCACAGAGAGTGGAGAGTCTGTGGAATTCTCTGCCTCAGAGGGTGGTGGAGGCCGGTTCTCTGGATACTTTCAAGAGAGAGCTAGATAGGGCTCTTAAAAATAGCGGAGTCAAGGGATATGGGAAGGCAGGAACGGGGTACTGATTGGGGATGATCAGCCATGATCACATTGAATGGCGGTGCTGGCTCGAAGGGCCGAATGGCCTACTCCTGCACCTATTGTCTATTTATATATATTTGGTGTGACCATTCTTTATTTACCTTAACTATTTCATTGCATTTGATAGATCTAAACGATGATAGGATGTCTTTTTGGGATTTTTTTTGTTCTACTAATGAGCGCAAACTGAGGAATTTAATTGATTATTTATGATTTTCTGTTAATTTTAATCTGGAATTTTCCTGTAATTGATTATATGGTCATATAGAATAATAGAGTGTGGAAACAGGCCATTCGGCCCAACTTGCCCACACTGGCCAACATGTCCCAGCTACGCTAGTCCCACCCGCCCGCTTTTAGATTAGATTAGATTAGTATCAATTTTAATGTCATTGCACATTTTCAGTACAACGAAATGCGAACACTGCAGTCATAACATAAAACCAAACAACAAAACACACACTCAACACAGTTCAACATCCACAACAGTGAGTCTACCAGGCACCTCCTCACTGTGATGGAAGGCAAAAGTCTCAAAGGCCTTGTGTCCTTTTGACCTCATATCCCTCCAAACCCATCCTATCCATTGGTTATCCTTATTATTATT
Organism: Okamejei kenojei; assembly: GCA_035221665.1. Taxonomy (NCBI): domain Eukaryota; kingdom Metazoa; phylum Chordata; class Chondrichthyes; order Rajiformes; family Rajidae; genus Okamejei; species Okamejei kenojei. Next base: position 11,071,835 of record CM069136.1, read on the forward strand.
CTTCAAGAATTAGTTATTCTTGCCGCCTGCCTTCAAAGAAGGAAAGATGAGTTCCCAGGGCCTGGAGGATGGAAAGGCCTTTTGTTCTTCAAGAGGCGTTTACAGGCCTCTCTGGAATCCCGAGCAGTTTGCAGGACCGGGCCCACAGTTCTGTCTGGAGGTCTTCGTCGTAGGAAACGTCTGCCGATTTTTCCTTCTGGCCATTGTTGAGATAGAAACCGCCGGAACCTTCCAGGTCGGGCGAGAGCGCGGCGTATATCACGGTGGAGGCACCCTGGCTCGGAGTCTGCAGAAGGAGAGAGGGAGAGACTGTAATCATGTATTTCCGCCGTCTGGTTAGCAAGCAACAAAAGCTTTTCACTGTACCTCGGTTACGCGTGACAATAAACTAAACTGAACTGAGAAAGGATGAAACTTGCCACAATTGCTATCAAAACTATTATCTACCTCATTGGTGACCCTCGGACTATCTTTGATCGGACTTTACCTTGCACTAAATGTTATTCCCTTGTCAAGTGTTGGTACACTGTAAATGGATCGATTGCAATCATGTATCCTCTTTCCGTTGACCGGTTAACATGCAACCATGGGTGGCACGGTGGCGCAGCCTTAAGAGTCGCTGCCTTGCAGCACTTACAGCGCCGGAGACCCAGGTTCGATCCCGACCGCGGGTGCTGGCTGTACGGAGTTTGTACGTTCTCCCCGTGACCACGTGGGTTTTCTCCGAGATCTTCGGTTACCTCCCACACTCCGAAGACGCACAGGTTTTTGCAGGTTGATTGGCTTGGTATGTAACATTATCCCTGGTGTGTGTAGGACAGTGTTAATGTGCGGGAATCGCTGGTCGGCGCGGACTAGGTGGGCCGAAGGGCTTGTTTCTGTGCTGTATCTCTCTAAGTTAAACTAAATTAAAAGCTTTTCACTGTACCTCAGAACACATGACAATAAACTGAACAATTAGTGGCCTGATGACAAAATAGCTTTATGGTTCTCGTTGGTATTGGTGTGCAGTTTATGTGCAGAAAAGGATGTCCTGAAGTTGCAAAGTCCGTACGGACAAGCACCCATGGTCAGGATCGAACCCGGGTCTCGAGCACTGTGAGGCAACAACTCTACTGCTGAGCTACCTTCTGCTACCATGGATTGTGACACTAATGCAATTTAGCATTGACAAGGTACTGTAAGATCAGACTGCAGATACTTAAAAACAATTTACTTCAGTCCAATTAGAAATCCATTTCCATCCTTCCGTTCACAGTCAAATAAAGGTTGTAATGATAGACTTTCAATGCAAGTCTGTGGCGAATGAATAGGTGAAATTTAAATAAATATTGACACGGACAAAATAAACTAATTACATTTGTAGGAAAGAGTTGTTTCTCAAAGGTTAATCAAGAAAATATTTCAAACGGTAATTAAGTTTTCAGCTTGTACACCCACGACTCTGCAGCCATGTCCAAATCAAATTCAATTTACAAATAGAATCAGTCTGAAGAAGGGTCTTGATCCGAAGCGTCACCCGTTCCTTCTCTCCAGAGATGCTGCCTGTCCTGCTGAGTTACTCCAGCTTTTTGCGTCCATCTTCAATTTACAGATTCGCAGACGACATGTCCGACATTGTGGGCCGGGTATCGAATGATGATGAGACGGAGTACAGGAAAGAGATCGAGAACCTCGTGTCTCAACGTCAGCAGGACAAAGGAGATAGTGATCGACTTCAGGAAGTGAAGTGGTACACAAAGGGTTGCCAAACTTTCTCACTCCCAAATAAGGGACAAACGGTGAAAATAAGGGACAAATTCCTGATGGCAATTCGTTGACCGACTTGGCCGTGGCTGGGTGAATGATGAGTTGGCCCTGGTGTGCGACTGCCCATAAAGCCAGCTGAGGAGTTTTGGCCCGTGTCGCGCGACGTCGCACGCAAAGTCCGGCGCCCCGTCCAACTCCTGAACCGATGATCGGCCATGAGAAGGAGGGGTGGTGGTGGTGTCGGCGGTAAGCGAAGGTCCGAAGGTCGAACAGCTGGCCGGGCTTCCGACCGACGGGGCCACGGGTGAGGTGCTGCTGCTGCTGCACTCCATGGGCTGCACTACGTCGGGACGGGTGAGGTGGGGCCGGACGCGGCGCTCCGACCCGACAGACGCCACGACCCGAATAGTAGCGGTCAAATACGGGACAAGGGCGGTCCAGTATAGGACAGACCAATTTAGCCGAATACACGGGATGTCACGGCTAATACGGGACAGTCGGCAACCCTAGGCACACATACCGCGCGCGGCTTGCAATGACGGCGCTGAAGTAGGGATGGTTGAATGCTTCAAATTCCTCTGAGTAATTATCTACAACGACATGTCCTGGACCAACCCATATTGAAGCAGTGGCCAATAATGCACACCAACGCCTCTACTTCCTTAGAAGGCTTAGGAGGTCAGGCAAGTCCCCAACAACTCTCACCAACTTCAACAGATGCGGCGTAGAAAGCATTTTATCGGGATGCGACACAGCTCAATCCAAGACCGCAAGAAATTGCAGAGAATTGTGGACGCAGCCCAGAGCACCACACAAACCACTGACTCCACCTATACCTCATGCTACCTCGGCAAGGCCAGCAGCATCATCACGGACGAGTCTCATCCCAGTCACCCCCTCTTAGGATTTAGTTTTAGAGATACAGCGTGGAAACAGGCCCTTCGATCCACCGAGCCCGCACCAACCAGCGATCCCCGCACATTAACACTACCATGCACACACTAGGGACAAGTTACATATATACCAAGCCAATTAACCTACAAACCTGTACGTCTTTGGAGCGTGGGAGGAAACCGATGACCTCAAGTACAAACTCTGTAGGGACAGCAGCTGCAGTCGGGATCGAACCCGGGTCTCTGGCACTGTAAGCGTTGTTTGGCAGCAACTCAGAGGCTGATGGGTATATGGAACGAGCTGCCAGAAGAGGTAGTGTAAGCTAAAAGACACTTTGAGAGGTACATGCATGGGAACGTTTTAGAGGGATATGGGCTGAATGGGGGCAAATGGGCTTAGATTCAGATGGGGGCATCTTGGTGTGCACGGACGAATGGGCTGAAGGGCCTATTTCTGTACTGCATGACTCCATAACTATGATTATTGCTATTTCCCTAGAAAAGAACCATCAGCGCTTAGAACGCGGAACAGTACAGCACAAGAACAGGCCCTTTGGCCCACAATGTCTGCGATGAACATGATGGCAACCAACTCCTCTTCCTAGTGCATATCCATCCATTCCCTACATCTCCATGTACCTGCTTAAAAGCCTCTTAAACCCCACTACCGTATCTGCCTCCACCTCCACCTGGGTACTGATTGGGGATGATCACATCGAATGGCGGTGCTGGATCGAAGGGCCGAATGGCCTACTCCTGCACCTATTGTCTATTGTCCACCCCTGCTAGCACGTTCCAGCAGACTCACCACCCTCTGTGTAAAAAAACTTACGCAGGAAGGAAGCGCAGATGCTGGCTTAAATCAAAGATAGACACAAAAAGCTGGAGTAACTCAGCGGGACAGGCAGCATCTCTGGAGAGAAAGAATAGGTGATGTTTCGGGTTGAGACCCGTCTTCAGACTTAAAAACTTGCCCCGCATATTTACTTTTAAATTGCTGAGAGAATGGAGCGGCTGGGCTTGTATACTCTGGAATTTAGAAGGATGAGAGGGTATCCCATTGAAACATATAAGATTATTTAGGGTTTGGACACGCTAGAGGCAGGAAACATATTCCTGATGTTGGGGGAGTCCAGAAACAGGGGCCACAGTTTAAGAATAAGGGGTAAGTCATTTAGTACAGAGATGAGGAAACTTTTTCACACAGAGAGTTGTGAGTGTAGAATTCTCTGCCTAAGAGGGCGGTGGAGGCCGGTTCTCTGGATGCTTTCAAGAGAGAGCTACATAGGGCTCTTGAAAATAGCGGAGTCAGGGGATATGGGGAGAAGGCAGGAACGGGGTACTGATTGGGGATGATCAGCCATGATCACATTGAATGGCAGTGCTGGCATGAAGGGCCAAATGGCCTACTCCTACACCTATTGTCTATTGCCTATTTGCCCCTCTCACCTTAAAGACATACCTTAAAGACATGCCTAAGATAAAATGCAATCCTAAGACTATACAACCTTAAAATAAGACATAGGAGCAGAATTAGAGATTTGTCCCATCGAGTCCGTTCCACCATTCGATCATGGCCGATCAATTTTTCCCTCTAAACCCCATTCCCTTGCCATCTTCCCGAGACTTTTGTGGCCCCTACTAATCGGGAAGCGATCAATCTTGGCTTTAAAAATATCCAGGAATCTTGAAGCACGATATTTAAAATAGCATGGACCCCTGAGCAGCTGAAATGCCTTGAGTTACTGATGGATTTTTTTTACACACTTCTTCACAGATGACTGGAGTCTCAGATGAAACGGTTTTATAGATCTTCAAAATGCAAAGCTGCTTGCGAATGACGCAAGTATTCACTTTGTTTAAATAACCAGAACGGAAGCTCGGTAGCCAGCCTCCCGGTGGCTCAGCACTTCAACTCCCCCTCCCATTCCGTATCCGACCTCTCGGTCCTGGGCCTCCTCCACGGCCAGAGTGAGCAACACCGCAAGTTGGAGGAACAGCACCTCATATTCCGCTTGGGGAGTCTGCATCCTTTGGGCTTGAACATTGAATTTTCTCAATTCTGTTAACCCTTGCTGTCTCCTCCCCTTCCCACCTCTCCCTCAGTGCTCGGGCCCTCTCTCTCTATCTCCCTCCCCCACCCTAGTCGCACCAGCTTCTCATTTTCACACCACAAACAACTTACAATGGCTTGTTTCCTTTATCATCGATACTTTTTTGCATATCTTTCATTCATTGTTCTTTATCTCTCCACATCACCGTCTATATCTCTCGTTTCCCTGATCCCTGACCAGTCTGAAGAAGGGTCTCGACCCGAAACGTCGCCTATCTCCTTCGCTCCTTAGATGCTGCTGCACCCGCTGAGTTTCTCCAGCTTTTTGTGTAACCCTGCAGATTATTGCCATGGGACATCATTCCGGTTGTGTCAACGGCTTTCAATCCCCAGGAAGCAGAAGGAGTAGTAGGAACATGACACATGAGTTCCTGCAAGTACATCAGGAAGGGCCTATTGAAGACACAAACTGCTGGAGTAACTCAGCGGGACAGGCAGCATCTCTGGAGAGAAGGAATGGGTGACGTTTCGGGTCGAGACCCTTCTTCAGTCATGTGCATGAGTACAGTGAGGTTTAGTTTAGTTTAGTTTAGAGATGCAGCGTGGAAACAGGCCCTTCGGCCCACCAAGTCCGTGCCGAACCAACGGTCCCCGCACATTAACACTATCCTACACACCCACTAGGGACAAATTTACATTTTTATACCAAGCCAATTAACCTACAAACCTGTACGTCTTTGGAGAGTGGGAGGAAACCCAAGGTCTCGGAGAAAACCCACGCAGGTCACGGGGAGAACGTACAAACCCGGGTGTCTGGCGCTGTAAGGCAGTAATTCGGCTGCTGCGCCACCTGGAAGGTGGAAAGGAAATCATGCTTGTAGCGGCATTATGGGTACATAGTCCCTGACAACACACATAAAGTCATACTGCGTGGAAACAGGCCCTTCGGCCCAATTTGCCCATACCAGCCAACATGCCCTACCAACACTAGTGCCACCTGCCTACATTTGCCCCACATCCCTCTAAACCTGTCCTATTCACGTGCCTGTCTAATTGGTTGTTAAACGTTGCAATAGTACCTGCCTCAACTACCTACCCCAACAGCTCGTTCCGTGCACACCCACCACCCTTTGTGTACAAAAGTCACCCCACAGGACTGGACAAGTAAAAGGACTGGACAAGCTAGATGCAGGAAAAATGTTCCCAATGTTGGGCGAGTCCAGAACCATGGGCCACTGTCTTAGAATAAAGGGGAGGCCATTTAAGACTGAGGTGAGAAAAAACTTTTTCACCCAGGGAGTTGTGAATTTGTGGAATTCCCTGCCACAGAGGGTATTGGTGGCCAAATCACTGGATGGATTTAAGAGAGAGTTAGATGGAGCTCTAGGGGCTAGTGGAATCAAGGGATATGGGGAGAAGGCAGGCACGGGTTATTGATTGGGGACGGTCAGCCATGAATGGCGGTGCTGGCTCGAAGGGCCAAATGGCCTCCTCCTGCACCTATTTTCTATGTTTCTATGTTTCTCAGGTTCCTATTAAATCTTTCCCCCCTCTCCTTAAACCTATGTCCTCTGGTTCTCAATTCCCCTACTCTGGGCAAGAGACTTTGTGCGTTTACCCAATTTATTCCACTTGATATGAACACCTCTCATCCTCCTGCGCTCCAAGGAATAGTCACAAGTACATAAATCAAAAAAAAATCTGTAACACAGATTAATGAAAAAAAGACATTTGTGCCAAACACAGTTAGAGGAAAGAAAGGTCCATGGTAATGCAAGATGTGGTCCATAGTATTTGGTTGCTGAGGTAGGATTGTGTGAGTTGGTCCAAGAACCTGATAGATGTTCCTGAATGTGATGATGTGGGACTTCAGGCATCTCTACCTCCTGCTCGATGATAGCAGTGAGAGGAGGGCATGGACAGGTTGGTTGAGATCCTTGAGGAGAGATCCACCTTCATGAGGAGGGCTATGCCTGGGCTGAGCCCACCACTCTCTGCAGCCTCTTGCGTGTTGGAATTTTCACACCGGTCGACCTCCGATTTTCCGGCAACTGGTGCTCCGGCACCTCCTTTAATCCGGACAAATTTACGAGGGCGCACTTGAGACCGCCCCCAGAAGTGCCCGAAAATGTGGCGCCTAGGCCGGGCGAGGCGGCCGATCTCAACCTCATCGGGACGTCTGCGGCCGATCGGCGGGTCGAATTTCCCGCCTGCGGCCGGGGCTCTGAAACTGTGGCCCGGCCGAAGCCGGCAGATCTGTTGCCATAGCCGACTTCTGAGAAAGAGTTTGTGGGCTGTTCTCTCGGTTCCTCACGGCCCGCGACATCTGTCGACCCGGCAAAATGGATAATCCAGCAAGGCTCCAGAACCAAGGGTGCCGGAAAATCAGTGGTGGGCCTGTACCAGGTCATGATGCGATCAGTCGCCAAGATGTACTTTCTGTAATAGTCATAGAGTCTTACAGCGGGAAAACAGGCCCTAGCCCACACCTGGCCAACATATCCCATTTACACGTCCCACCTGCCTGCATTTGGCCCATATCCCTCTAAACCTCGTCCTATCCAGGTACCTGTCCAATATTTTCTTAAACGTTGCGATTGTACCTTCCTCAAGCATTTAAGAGGCTGTTCGATAGGCACATGGATAGGCAGTGAATGGATGGATTATGGATCATGTTCAAGAAGGAACTGCAGATGCTGGAAAATCGAAGGCAGGCAAAAATGCTGGAGAAACTCAGTGGGTGCGGCAGCACCTATGGAGCGAAGGAAATAGGCAACGTTTCGGGCCGAAACCCTTCTTCAGACTGATGCAGGGTGGGGGGGGGAGCGGGAAGAAGAAAGGAAGAGGAGGAGCCCGAGGGCTGAGGGAGAACTGAGATGGGGAGGAGACAGCAAGGGCTACCTGTAATGGAGCATGTGCAGGAAGCAGAGATTAGTTTAACTTGCAATCATGTCCGGCAGGGGCATTGTGGGCCGAAGGGCCTTTTCTGCATAGTTCCATGTTTTATGTTCTATATTCTATTAGGTCAAATAAAGTTTGTCAGAATGGTACGCTGATGAAAGGCCTTCTTCTCTGCTTCTCTTTCCACAGATGCTGCTAAATGTCTGCAGAAGGGTCTCAACCCAAAACCTCGCCCATTCCCTCTCTCCATAGATGCTGCCTCACCCGCTGAATTACTCCAGCACTTTGTGTCGACCTGCTAAATGTTGCCAATCTTTTCTGTTTTTGTCTCAGATTTCCAGCATATCTGTGAGACTGAATCACCCACTACCAGGCAGTTACCTCAGAATAAATCCATTGATGCAGATTTTTCAAATAATCCAGATTCACCACTCAATGATTAACTTTGTACAGGTTCAAAATGTATTATTTGGACATGGAGGCTATGGTATTCCGCTTGAAAATTGCTGCAGGAAGGTCAAATATAAATTGAAAAGAACATCAAGAAGAACCAAAGTAAACCAACATCTGCACTTCTTTGTGTCTCTATAAAAAAGTACGTGGTTGCTGGAAAATAAGACATTTGTGTCTTCTTTGAGCCCTTAATAAACTGGAATCAGCGGTTAATTGCTGATTATTTTCAGCTGAGGAACATGTAGTCTTTGTTCCGCCAAGATGCAGCGAGAGCTAAGGGTAAAAATATCAACACTATATCCGTCCTGACTACTCTTCAAAGTGATGTGAGTGATGCCTGCTTCCTTGAACCTAAAACTTCCTTGAACATAGAGCTGGTGAGAACAGTTAGCAGGGGCTCGGTGAGCCGAAGGGCATGCTCCGTGCTGCAAGAAACGAAAAAGGTGGCAAAGAACCGGTGAATGAAAGGAATGTAAAAAAAAAAACAAATCCGAGCCAGCAATGATGATCCATGAAAGGTGGATCACCACAGCGGTCCATTCCTTGGTCAACATCACAGATTTTCCGGCACCTCCTTCAATCGGGACAAAATGACAAGAACGCACTTAAAATTCCCCCCCCCTCCCCGGAAGTCCCCCCCGAAAGTGTGACGCTTAGACCAGATGAGGTGGCCGATCTGGACCTCATTGGGGCTTTCCGATCGATGATCACCGGGACGAACTTGCTCCCTGCAGCCAGGGTTCTGAAACTGGCACTGTGGAAGGGTGGTGAATCTGTGGGATTCATTGCCGCAGAAGGCAGTGGAGGCCAAGTCAATGGATATTTTTAAGGCAGAGATAGATAGATTAGTATGTGTGTTAGGGG